>MNCI01014441.1:357005-395877 GCA_015680685.1 Gnetum montanum
TTTTACATCTACCTTGCCACTTCGGACTCATCAATCACGTCCATACTTTGCCAGAAACAAGATGATGGAACTGAAGGCCCTGTCTACTACTTAAGCCATGCATTAGTAGCCCATGAGAAGAAGTATAACGAGGTGGAGAGGTCATTTTTAGCCCTGGTCTTTTCCTTAAAGAAATGGCGACATTACCTCTTCCATAACCAAGTTAACATAATTTGCAAGGATAACGTGCTCAGGGCCATCACAGGAAACATTTACAAGTCAAGTAGAATAGCCTATTGGAAAGCTATGATAGCTGAGTTTGATCTATACTACATAGCACAATCATCAGTTAAGGGTCAGGCCATAGCAAATCAAATGACTGTGTCACCAACGCACGACCAAGTAACGATAGAGCCAGAATTCCCCGATNGTCACCAACGCACGACCAAGTAACGATAGAGCCAGAATTCCCCGATGAAAATGTGAGTGCAATAGACATAATACCCAATGGCTACAATACCATTTTGAACTTTGATGGAGCATCCACCTCTCGAGGGGGAAGTGCTGCTGCCGTCATCACCTATCCCTCTGGGGAGATCTGACCCTTTGCTTATCGTTTCGACTTCCACTGCACCAACAACATAGCAGAGTACGAAGGTCTCCTTAGAGGTCTCATGGCAGCACTNCCACTGCACCAACAACGTACCAGAGTACGAAGGTCTCCTTAGAGGTCTCATGGCAGCACTAGCTTCAGACATCACACAACTTGTGGTCAGGGGAGACTCACAACTGGTTTTGAACCAAGTCACAGACATTTACACATGCAAAGTGCAACATTTACAACCATACTGTGACTTAGCCAAACACTTAATGAAGCGATTCGAAAACATCGACGTGCAACATGTCTCCAGAAACGATAATACCATCACAGACGCACTGGCCACCCTAGCGCTAAACATATCGCCTGGCATGTTCCATACACTGTCAAGCTCCATAATCAGTTGTGCTAAACCCATAACCGACACTCTCGATACGTTGCCAATTGCATCCATTAGTACAACACAGGCGATAGAATGGTATGACGACATAAAAGAGAACCTTCTACATGGTGAAACACCGCGACATCTAACGAATGCACAAAAAGATGCGGTACAAAAGTGTTCTTAGCAATATGCACTAGTAGGGGACACATTGTGCTATCGATCCTACGAAGGCATACTACTAACATGCGTTAGTAGCACTAATGCCCAAACCATCGTTGAGCATGTACATGACGGACTATGCGGAGGACATATAGCACCAAAAGCAATGGCAATGAAAATAAGACGCTTAGGCTATTATTGGCCACATATGGAGTATGACTGTCTCTCCAAGGCTAAAACATGTAATACCTGTCAAAGACATAGTAATCTGATCCATGTCCCACCAAATGAGTTGCATACAGTGCAAATCACATGGTCCTTTCAAAGGTGGGGGTTGGACCTTATCGGACCAATAACACCCTCATCTTCTGTAGGGCATAGTTTCATCATAACCACGACAGAGTATTTCATGAAGTGGATAGAAGCTGTTTCCCTTCGAAAAACCACATCTAAACATGTATGCAACTTCATTCTTGCAAACATTGTGACTCGTTTTGGCATCCCCATGACCATCATCACTGATAATGGGCCACAATTCAGCAGTGCTGAAACCAAAACTTTCTGTGAAAGTCTAGGGATCAAAAACTCATTTTCATCCTCTTACTACCCTCAAAGCAATGGGCAAGCAAAGGCCAAAAATAAAACCATCATTACAATACTTAAAAAGATGCTTACCCAAAGCAAGAAAAGATGGCATGAGCAACTGGTATACACACTATGGGCATATCGTACTACGCATTAGAATTCAATAGGTAAAACAACATATAGTCTCTTGTTTATGGTTCAGAAGCTGTTTTACCCTTGGAATTATAGGTACTGTCTTTAAGGATCACACTTTCCAGACTCCTCGATGAAGGGAAAAATAATGACCTACGCATCATTGACTTGGACTCGGTGGAGGAGGAATGCATACGTGCACTCAATCAAATTGAATGGTACCGAAAACGACAACGACAGTGCCATCGGCACGACATTCATAAGCACCCTATCAAAGAAGGTGACCTTGTACTTAAGGCTGTTCGGGAACACCTGGACAAATTCTCAGCCAACTGGGAAGGGCCCTACTTGGTCACCAAAGCATATGACAATGGAGCATTCAAGTTGGCTGATATGGAAGGGAATGAGCTTGCAAATCTGACCAATCACTCGTTCTTGAAACTGTTCCACAATTGAGTATAGGCTCAGGTACGTGCTCATCCCAGAATCACGACGGTAAACTGATACCATAGAACAGTCCTGGAATCATGACTTAAAACTGATACCACAGCTCGTCCTGGCATCATGATAATAAACTGATACCACACAGTGTACACAAAGACAATAAACTAACACCTATCCAGCACGACAGTAAACTGCCATAGTTGCATTCACCAGAGTCCGCTAAGACTATAAACTGGTTTGCCTCTTCACAGTCCGCTAAGACTAGAAACTGGCGATGTACCATCCGCCACGACACTAAACGGGAAATGTCCGATGGGTCATGACATAAAACTAACCCATGATAGTCTACTAAGACTATAAACTGGTAATTTCATCTTTGGTTCCTCAATCTGTGGCTATATCCCAACTTCATCAGAATCGCTACATCGCTCACCATCGGCCAATCCTAACAACATCGCTGCCATTCATATACAGTGCCTAAAATCTCATCTGGTGCCTTTGTTCCATCAGTAGCTATTTAAATCTAAGCTTTCTTACTCACTCATGGTTTCTTATCTTCTTGGAGTTGTGTTTGCAGGATGACACTCAGAGGTGTTCGTACAAGAATGCACTTCGTCATAAGCAACAAGGTGAGACGTTGTTCACAGCGCATGTGACAAGACTAAATCAAACCATTCACTAATACATCTCCCGTTTCATATCCCACCTATCCCTAAACATCTTATACTTGGTTACATCCTGAACACATCCGGTACAGCCCGAAATATCGAACACACCGTTGCATACTACGCCACTCTTAAGCAGCTGTAACCCACAAAATGGCATTTGAGCATGAGCATAAGAACACACAAAAAAAACATTGTCCCTTCCCACATAAAACATAAGACAGTATGGTAGTTGCCTCGAAAGCAAATGCTTATGTCTAAAAACAATCAAGAAACATCCCGTTGCATGGCTTTGGCTCTCCGCTAACAGGCTCCCCCTAAACACTAAACAAGGGCCCTGTTCCTCCAAAGAATGCAACACATACTGCATGGCTTTAGTTTTGCTAACAAGTCCTCTTGGACACTAACCAAGAGTCTTGTTCCGCCGAAGGATGCACATCTCATGTCTTGATTCCGAGTCCGCTAAACAATGGCTATTGACAAGGATTAGCATGATCCATATACAAACCAAAGCATCCTCTTCACCATGCATAACCTTGACTCCTCCTAAATCCCCACAGTTTTCCTTTCCCTATCAATTACAAATTCCATTTCCCACAATCCCATATACTACTGAACATGGTGCGATGATGTCTAGTTAGGTGGCAAAGCACAAAGTCTCTATCGAGTTGCTTGTGGTGTTTTGCACTTCTTTGTCGACACTTCTCAGGTCCATTCCTCCAAGCGTCAACAAAGAGGGGTCAATGAAACACCACAAAATTCTGAGCTTAGTACTTTTTCAACAAGAATAGAGCTAAGTCATGATGTTCCCTAGCATGAATAAAGCTTGAGGGTCCCACAGATAGCTTCAAGAGGAGTCGAACTCAATAAGGAGCAGTTCCCTAGGACCCATCGATGACCACAACAACATCTGCTATCAAACATGGCAACTCTGGAGCTCAAAATACTTAGTCTTCACTAAGTATACATTCTCAGCGTATACGCCCAAGTATACATTCTTAGCATATATGCCCAAGTTTGCATTCACAGTGTATACGCCCAGCGTATACGCCCAGCGTACACGCCTCACATGTACGTTTAGCATGTACGATTGAGGTATACGCCCGGCATGCAACCCCCGCAGATGGCATGGAAATAGCATTTTAGAGCAAGATTTGGTACAAGGCATCAACTCACATGAACAGAGCAATTATCAGATGTTGACATCATGCATCTTGGAGTCTATATGCTGAGCATGTACATCCTGCACGCCCAGCGTATACGCCCAGCAGACACAGCGTATATGCCCAGCGTATACACCCAATAGACACAACGTATACGCCCAGTGTATACGCCCAGCGTATACGCCCAGCAGACACAGCGTATATGCCCAGCGTATACACCCAACAGACACAACGTATACGCCCAGTGTATACGCCCAGCATGTACAAAGGGTTAAATCAAGATCAACCGAGCTGAACATCCACAAGAAGCATCTTCACGGCATCTAAATTCAAATCTAGAGGACAAACGACTTCTTCTGTTCTGATCAAGTCTGTACGCCGAGGTCACATGTCTAGCGTGTATACGCTGGCGTACGGTCATATACGCTAGCGTACAATAATATACACTGGTGTATAGTGGTATAGACTAGCGTACAGCATGCTGTATACTTGTATATTTTATTCTTTCACACCTGGTCAACGTGCTACATGTCACCCAACCCGAGTCTAATGACTAAACCTGTATAAAAATCCCAATTTTTCACTAGATCGAGGGGGGAAATTTGGAGCAAACTGGAGACAAAAGAGATGCTGAGAAATCATAGAAACCAGAGCAAAAAATCTTGTATGCTGGACCTTACCCTGCACGCTAAGCATACAGCCTCTACGCTATGCCTGTAGTTTGAATCAGCACACAGTCATCCCTGCATCCACCGGGGCTATTCGTCCACCTTGTGATAGAGCCACAACTACGTTAGACCGGTGCATTGTAACTCTCATTTCACAATCATATTGCTACATTTATTTGCTACAATTTGTTATAGTTTTTCATTCATTTTTGCATGTTTACTGTTTACACTCTTGTACGTTTACACTTCGTTTATATCAGTTACATCGTTTACGCTCTGTTTTACGTCAGTTACATCGTTTATGCTTTGTTTTACGTCAGTTACGTTGTTTACATATAACCCAGCGTATAGCACATTGGTGTACGTTCTAGGAAATCCTTGCCTGATCCACGTGCGGACCACTCAAGTTACTCTGCCTTCATTAATTCCAGCTTGCCCTCAAGCGAAGGTAGGGTCTTCTGTGCATGTCCGAAAATCTCCAGGTTTCTGTTTCCTTCCAATCGGAGACTGATGATTTTGGACGGTACACCTAGCTCATCATGCATTAATGGGGCTACATTAACTAAGCCAATTACATCAACACTACAATGCCAACATGGCTTGTTGAGGCAAATTTCTATCATTTTCTCAATTTTTGAAATAATTTTTTCAAGTTTCTAAGGTAAAATAAGGTTGAATGGAAGTGTTTGAGCTATGGAAGGAGTCATGAATGCATAAAATTAGTTTGAAAAGATGATTTTAATGTGATTTGAAGCTTTATAATTGGTTGTGAATTGGAATTTTGAAGAAGTTAAAAATGATATTTTGAATAAGATTGAGGATAAATGGCTTAGTAGTAACACATGAAGATAAACCAAAAATGCCATGATGCTCATAATGTTTGGAGTTGGTTCTTGGATAGGATCCTCAAGAGTTATACAAGTGGATCCTTCGCAAAGTAGGCCCTTATCTAAATTACCCTTATATAACCATTTTAATAAGTGTTTGTAGACACTTAGGAAATTGAATGTTGATTTGAACCTTGTTTGAACCACACATGCAACTAACATTTTTGGAATCCTGAGAACTATACTAAAAAAATTTTAAGCCATAATCATACATAGTGATGAGATAATATGAAGTTAGAAGAAACTATAAAATTGGGACATAACATACCTTACCATGATTGTAATTAATCCCTTAATGTTTAGCATGAACAAGAATGATCATCATACCCATTTATCAAAAGTCTAAACCAAGTTCATACCTCTTATAATGACACTGCATTACATCATCCTATACCCATCACCATAAGACCAACTAATCATCATGTTAAAAACAACACAAATTAATAAAAAAATGTTGAGAACTTTGGCCATTAGTTAGAGAAGTGATGAGTGGCGAGGTACCCCTACACTCAACCATACGAATACAAGTGTCTTACGCACAATCTGGTCAAACTCCAAGGACTAAGTGCTTACGCACCTTAATGGAACACTTAAGGTTAATCAATCGTTGTCTTCCCAAACTTACTTGTATTGTCACAGTTGTATGGATAAGTAAGCTTGAGGTATATGATTTTTATATCTTTTATCTTTTTAATGTCTTATGCTAATAGGGGAAGGTGAAGAGACTAAGTGACTAACTTTCGTTAATTATTCACTAACTAAGTTCTAGTTGTCCTAGCACCAGTATCCGTTCCCACTTTCCACACACACCCTGAACCAGTGCAACGCTGCTAGGATTACCAAACGCTACTCGTTATTGGGTTACCAAGTGTTACACACATGCTCAAAGCGGTCATATTGAGTGCACTTAACTAGGAGAGTCAACGGTTGAGAGAGACTAATTATCTAGGAAAGAATTTAAACATTTAACAATAATTAATTACTATTTATCTTAGTCCATATGCTGCAAGGTTTATCAAAAATTTCATCTTTATTGCCATACAAAAATGTGTGCTCAGGAACAATTTGCTCGAATAAAGATCTGTTCACTTCAAGACTCCTACTACGGGCACATGGAAATTATTCTAACTTTGGAATGGTAAAATTGCTATAGTTTGGCTAAGGGTCTAAGTCTAAGTGCCTAAAACAAGGAAAGCCATCTCTTATTTATAGACGCGATATCGCGGCACATCATACCCCCATGACTGAATAAAAAAACTTGTCCTCGAGTTCCTTACAAAATATTGGGAAGGTATGGGATTATTGACTTGAATGATACTAATAGTGAATGGGGTGAGCTGTGAATGGATCATCATTACAATACATGACAATATTAGTGTTCATGACAACAAGAGTGGACACTATACACATTTGACATCCAAACATATTTGGTAGCTGAGAGAGAAGAGAGAGAGAAGAAGGAGATGTGTTGCTGCCGATGCCAAAATTACGCCTTCTATTGGTCATCCATAAGTGTGCCATCAATCTTGTTCCTTGCATAACTACTCTAGTACCAGTCCATTCTAAGTGTTTCCTCCAGATCCAATCCATTGTTGTATGATTGCCATCTGCACACACAACACAGCCTTATATTAGCAAGGGTAAATGAATCACAATGAAATTGATACCTTGCCTCAGTGTAAGGTCCATTGGCTGAGTTGTGATATGGCTAATGTAGATTCTAAAGATATAACACTAGTGACTACCCAAGGTGTAGGGGTTAAGAGAAAATCGAAAAAATTGGACCAAGGACCCCCATGACTAAGAGCAAACCTCTGGTGGCAATAGAATGGAAAAAGATAAGGAATAAGAAATATGGAGAAAAAGAAACAACAGCAACGACAATGCCAATGAAATGGATGTCAGAGATGGAAATGAACAAAATAAATGTTTATTACGAAAATGTTTAAGGGAAATAAATTAATTGATGCACCAAATAGGAATGCCAGTGAATCCTCCCCAAAGCAGGCTCATTNGTTAATATGACTTAGTAGATCTCATTCCAAATCCAGCCTCAAAAAATCCACATCCAGTGACTTCACATTAATGTATTTGGCCAATCCATCCACTTGAAGTAACAAGAATTCTTCTGCCAAAAGTCACCACCATTCTGACAAAATGAAAAAGAAGAAAGTAGGAAGAAAGAAGGGGCCTTAGTTAGAGGGAACATGTTTATTTAGTTCCATAACCAATGCTTATAGCCCAAATGATTATTTCATCTAAGGGGTGTGCTTTGAATTCTCACTTTTCTCTCTTTCCTTTTTTTTCTTTTTGTCTTTTTTTTTTCTTTTCTTTTTCTTTTTTTGCGTGAGAACCACACCATGCAAAGACTTATTATTTTTATTAGCTNCTTTTCTTTTCTTTTTTTGCGTGAGAACCACACCATGCAAAGACTTATTATTTTTATTAGCTCAGCTTCTTGATAATGGAGCAATTGTCAAAATGGTAAGGAAAACTCAAGAAGAAAACATCCAAGCACCTAAGAGAATGGCTAGCACAAATGCATCAAATCTCCTTGAAGTCACACCCTTTTCAATCCTTAAGTCCTTCCTTAGTTTGAGAAATGCATAGTCACCAATTCGTTGATAGTTTTGTTAATTGAAGAAAGGGACTGTACAGTTCCAAGCCAAGAGAGACCATAGAAATTTATGGATGCATGGATGATGTGGACTCATTGCCTATTATATCAAAAAAACCATACCTTAGTATCAACATTATAACTCAGAGGTAAAAACCAAACATTAGCAACCAATAGAATACAGTTCATACCACCATCTAGAGCACTTATTAGATCATGAACCTAACAAAATAATTAAACATACAAAGAAATGAAAGAGTATAAACGATGTTGCAAAAAAATTGAGAAAAGTTAAAGAAATTTGTAAAACAAAAATGTGTAAAACAAAAAACTTAAAAAGTAACTGAGGGCCTCGATTGATCAACATAGGTGCCCATCTCCCCCATGACTGAGTTGAAAAGGGGAGATCTGAAATAATGAGCAAGGTCATCCTTTCTATGATGTGTTATGTGCATTGACCATTTTAGATTCATGGTAAGGTTTGGTCTGTTGCACATTAACTAGTAATCTTTTATCAAAGAGCTTGTTTGAAGTTTTTAGAAATTTCCAGCTTCCCCCTATTGATGTTTTCAAGTTAAGGGTTGGAAGTTGGTGATGCTCTTACTCTAGTGCATCTATGCTTTTGACGTGGATGCAAGTTGTTCCCCCAGTTAGTTCCATGCACATTGGTGAGTTGCTCTCTTAATCAGCTATCAACCACTGGATGTCTTCTTGTTGTGTGGTTGCTACATACAGGCACTTTTATATGTTAATTTCTTAGGCACACCAGTTGCATGCAGACAATGTTAAACATTCCTGTATGCAATCACACCCTGTATCACTGTATGTGATGCATGGAACTTTCTTCTTCTCGATCTTCCCAAAAGTCTTTTCCTTAGATATTTCCAAGCAAAGATCATGGATTCCTAGGCATGCATTTATGGTACTTAGCCATGCCCTTCCCATTATTATTGGGAAGTCCCCTTTGTCATTTTTTACTTGTATCACTAGGAAATCAACTAGGTATGACCACCCACACACAGTGGTAATGATGTCATCCACCGATCCCAAGGGAACCGTGATGGACTGGTCAGCCAACTCTAAGCGAATATTGCTCTTCTTTAGTGGAAGTAGGTTCCAGGATTTATACATCTCTTGTGATATTAAGTTGACTCTAGAACCTGAGTCCAGAAGAGCTTTACATGGTTCATTCCCAGTGACTTAGAGATAGATTAAAGGGCTTCCAAGGTCAGAGAATTTCCTAGGAAGGTGGCCCTCCTTAATCTAATCAGTGACGGCATGTGTTAACATAACCATGTGTGTTGAGCTCTATTTTTGGTTTGAAGGGAGCTCTGAAGTCTTATTTGATGGAGAAACGTTCAGAGGCTCAACCGCTTGTGGTTGTGAGAGCTTGGTTGGACTGTTGGTTTTGAAGAAATGTCTTCTCTTTGTGCGGTTGTCAAAACCAGCAGTGGGTTGAAGGTTTACAGCTCTCGTAGCATTGCGTTGCTACGGTTGAGTGGGGAGTTCCCCTTGCATTGCTAGAGTAGGTGGTAATGGAGCTATCGGTGTGAGAGTTGCAGATGGGTTTGGAGGATGGTATGCCTGCAGGTTGTCTCTCCCAGGAGAAGGAGTCCTATAATACTCCCGAGCTTGGTAGTTGTGTTGTGGGGTCACGTGACCAACAGAGGCACGTGGAGAGATTGGCTGTTGCATGTAGTAGCCATATGGATCCAGTTGTCAGTAAGGGCATTGTTGCCTTGGTGGTGGCATCCCCCATGACTGCGGGTATTGCCACTACTAGTGTTGCTCAAGAGGTTGTGGTGGAGTTTCACTTGGATAATATGTTAAAGGTTGGTGGAACTACCTTGGGTTACCTTAGGGATAAGGTAACCATCAGGGTGCTTGCCATTTGTTAAGTTGTGGGTTGAGTGCATACACCCCAGACTCTTGTAGATGTGAGATTACTGGGCAACGACCCTTAAGATGGTCATATTGGCATATCTCACATCCACCATCATTGTCCATATCAGAATCCACAACCTTGTCGATGATGGCCATTTTACCCTTGCCTTTGTTACGTGCATTATCCATGTCCCTCTTTTTCTTTTTTCCATAGTCACTACCTCGCTCCTTAGACTCCTCTACAATTTTGATAACGGTTTCAAATCTACTATCTAGGGAGTTCCACATTTGTTCTACCTTTTTGACACTTCTGTTGTTAATTTTTGGATCGGCAAGGTTTTCCTATTCACCATCTCTTTGAGTGGCAACTCTTCCTCCTCCTCACAGAATCTCACTCCCCTTTTTCGGAGGGAAGGATCACAGTTATACTCTTTCGCACTTTCTCTCTTACATAGCTCCCCTTCTTCCTTGGCTACTTGCTCCAGTAATCTATGGACCTGATGGAACCTAAGCTTTGATAATCTCCCTTGGGCATACGTTCCAAGGGTTCTCCTAGTTTCATGCCTAAGTCCATCTACGAAATGGCTTAGTTGATCCCGCTGCGCATAACCATGGCCTAGGAAATGATGTAATAGTGCACAATAACGACCCATGGTAGCATCCAAGGGTTTATGGTTTCCTTGCTACCATCCTTGGATTTTCTTTTGTAGGTTGAACACTTGGGAGTATGTTTGGTATTTATCATTAAACAATTCTAGCATTGTACTCCACCTCTGAATGGATTCTGGTTCTAAGGACTAGTACCAGCTTTCCGATTCTTTTACTAGTGTCCTAGGGAACAACTTCAATTTTTGCCACTCATTCCCGATGTTCTGCAAGGCACATGCATCGTGAAATTCTTGTAGGTGATTTTGAGGATTAGCGTTGTATCCCCCTCAAACCATGGGATGATATTCATATCTAGCCTCTTGATCCTACTATCTTTTTGATGCCATATCAAAACTCTTATGACCTCTGTGATTTCTAACATGCTTCTAGTCATGAGTAGGGGTTCTTCGTGGTCATCATGTTCATAGCATCTGTGATGTCTATGCGGTTCCCTACTCCCCCTTCTTCTATGTTGTGATTCTCTAGAGTGCCCTCATCCTCGTTTTTGACTCTCTCGTCAGTGTTTCTCACTCTGTTTACCTTTATCCTCATAGTTAGGCTCCTTATGACTGCATCTTGATACTAAAGGAGAGGGTGAATGTGACAATGAAGGTGAAGAAGAAGGAGAACCATCACCATGATGATGTTTCCTACCTTCTCTTCAATGGTCTTGGCCTCAATCGTGATTACGATCAGAATGTCTACCCTTATCATGTGTTTGTGTTCCCTCGTTGAACACTTGGTGTTTGTGGGGATCAGAACTAGGATTGTAAATCATGGAGTGGAGGTTCTGATACACCACCTCTTGACCATCGTTAGGAGGGGGAACATCGTTTTGTGGAAAACCTATTGAAATAGGTTCACCACCCTCAATTTTTCTTAAGACAGGTGGAGCATTATGGGGTCCTTTGCCTTTCAAAGATGTGTGATATCTCTCCTGTTGCAAGTCCCTTTGGCGTTGCGCTTCTGTGGGATGGTAGTCCCTTGTGTCATGGTCTCATGCAACATATTTTGCATATCACTGTGACATGGCTATTCATGCAAGAACACGAAGGAGCATGTTGGGGACTGCTCAATCTGGAGGCAAGACTATGTTACCCTCCAAGTCTCTCCAACACAATTGTTCATCTTGATGGAGAATAAAGGTAAAGTCAAGTACATATTCATCATGATGAATATATACCACATGAAATTTTTGAGGAACTGACAGATCTTTATTGTGTGTGTTGTGCCACCGACTGTCTCTTGTGTTGGTCCTAGGCGATGAAGTGCTTTTGTGCGAAGAAGAAGACATTTTTGTCTTATTTGGTGTGTTGTTTACTGTTGTCTTATGTTCCTTTTGATTAACCCCAAGGGTTCATTCTAGCATCCCAACGATGTGAATGATCTCCTATGTTCTACGTACTGCACAAACAACTAAGTTCCCTAGAAACGACGCCAATGATGACTAGCGAGGTACCCCTACACTCAACCATACAAATATGAGCATCTCACGTGCGATCTGGTCTAACTCCAAGGACTAAGTGCTTATGCACATTAATGGAACACTTAAGNTAACTCCAAGGACTAAGTGCTTATGCACATTAATGGAACACTTAAGGTTAATCAATCGTTTCCTTCCCAAACTTACTTGTATTTTCACGATTGTATGGTTAAGCTTGAGGTATATGATTTTTATATCTTTTATCTTTTTAATGTCTTATGCTAACAGGGGAAGGTGAAGAGACTAAGTGACTAACTTTCATTAACTATTCACTAACTAAGTTCTAGTTGTCCTAGCATCAGTATCCATTCCCACTTGCCGCACACACCGTGAACCAATGCAATGCTGCTGGGATTACCAAATGCTACTCATTACTGGGTTACCAAGCATTACACACGTGCTCGAAGTAGTCGTACTGAGTGCACTTAACTAGGAGAGTCAAGGGTTGAGAGAGATTAATTATCTAGGAAAGCATTTAAACATTTAACAATAATTAATTACTATTTAGCTTAGTCCATATGCTACAAGGTTTATCAAAAAAAATTTCTTTATTGTGTGCTCAAGTACAATTTGCTCGAATAAAGATCTGTTTACTTCAAGACTCCTACTGTAGGCACATGGAAATTATTCTAACTCTAGAATGGTAAAACTGCTATAGTTTAGCTAAGGGTCTAATTCTAAGTGCCTAAAATAGGGAAATCCGCCTCTTATTTATAGACATTGCGACAGGCCATGATATCGTAGCTCATCAAGGAGGATATTCAAACATAGGTCAAATGTCTTTCTAGTCATATAATGGAACTAATCTAAGGGAACACAAGATCTTTGGAAGTATCTTACCTTTAGGCATGGGATACATGTCTTTCCAATGTGACCCCAAAAATTATTTCCTTAGTATCTAGTTTAATAACAAGTATGTTTGGATGCTTAGGTTATTACATTTAGCTTATGCATTGTGTTTATTTACACTTTTTATGTTATGTTATACTTTTAAGTTATGCTTAGTAGATAGTTTAGATTTCTAGCATTAGGTTTTATGCTCAGTTATATTTACTTTTATGCATTTTTAATTTTAATTTCAATTGGTATGCACTAACCTAGCGGATGACTTTGGGAGGCTTTTAATGGAGGTTATGCTATGGGCATGTGAGACATGTGATGATATGAGTAGGTTATGCTATGAGCATGATATTTTATTAATTAAATTAAGTTGTGGGATTTGTTTTTTTAAATTAAGTATTTTTAGTATGGCTTAAGTTATGAAAGAATTTTTAGTATTATTTTTATTTTCAATTTTATTTTTAGAAATAGGATTAGGATTGCTATATTTGAGTTTTTAGGAGTTTTCCATTAAATATCTCACACTCCATTTATCTAAGTACTTTGGCAGTCATTTTATTAAATGAAAAAGTGTTGTTGAATTGAAGGCTTATGGAGGTGTTGCAAAGCTTTGCTAGTTTGTGTGCATGGTTGTGTGAGAGTGTGTGGTTTTGTTCATGCATAGCTTCATGAATTGTGCTTCTTATTTTTAAAGGGAGTTATTTGAGCATTTTTCAAATTTATTTCGATTTTTAGGTTTTGTGCATTATCATCATGGATTGGGTTTTGTTAGAATTCTCTTTAAATTTTTATGCAATTATGATTAGGATGTGTCTTTTTTTGAATGCATAAAATTATTTAATTATTAAGATTAATTTACCTATTCTTTATATCATAATTTTTTCATTTTCAATGATTTTAAGAAATGAGGGTTTTGTTAGATTCAAGTAATAATTTTTTTAGAATAGGCGTTGTGCATTAGTCATGAATCTTAGTGTCATTATGTCTGTCTTGTCATATATCTAATTGATTTTTGATCATTTCACTTAATTCGAAGTCATTATCATTTCATGAGCTTTTGACGATTTCACCTAGGATTTGAACCCTTCGTCATACCATCATTTTAATAATTAATTTTCCTTTAATTTGAATATTTGATTAGATTCCCTAAGTTATTTCTATTGTATCTCTAGTATTCCTTGTCATTTGTCAATTGTTTGAAAGTCATTTTTAGCTATTTTTTTCTTTTCCTTAAGTTTTGCACTGAAACCATGACTTTGCCACAAATCATGGTGAAACTACCAATGCTAACGATGAGTCGTGGTCTCCCATCATAGGTTGTGGTCAATCCTTTTATCTTTCTTTATAAATGTTAGTATCTATTTGTAAATCCCTATAATCCCATGAGTCATGGTCAAGTCTATTTTACTATTCATTTCATTTCAAGCCATTTGAGTGATTTTTACTTAACCATCGGCCATGGTCCAATTATGGTTAGCCATCAAGGATTGTGTTTAGGTTGTGGTTAAGCCATTTTTGGTGTAGTTTTTGTTAGTGGTTTTTTGAGAAAACCACAAGTCATGATTAAGTTGTGGTTTGCCACCACAAGTCATGGTCTCTTAATTTTATCATTTCTTAAGTCTATCTTATTATTGAAGCTCAATTTGACATGTTTAAGCACCTTTAGACAGTGTTCGATACTGTTTGGTAGGCCTGGATCATGTTTGTTTGTTGGAATTGATTAGGAAGTTGATTATTGATTATTCTTAGAGCTTTTGGACATTTGAACTTGCTAGTTATTATTTGTGTTCCTCCACCATTAACGTTTAGTTTATGATTATTTAAATACTCATATATTTGTTATTTGTCAGGATCTAGCATTAAGCTATATTGTTGGTTGGAGATGGGCTCCTAGAAAATGTGTGGTATTTGACCCTCATTGATATCAGTGTGGCTCTTATTATAGGCCTCATCCTAAAGAGAGAATCATTCATGGCTCATTTGTCCTTTGTTCAGTGTCTTCAAAATGTTAGAGGTGAGTCGTGGATGGCACCTTTAGCACTAGAAGTTTGATTTGAAACTAATAAATAAATTCATACCCATGGTTGTTGGGCATTTGGTTTAAAACTACTCATGAACAATTCACACATTTGAAATTGAGAGCAATGTGTGCTAGTTTCCTTGTTTATAGGTTGATGAGTTGGAGGGGATAATTCAATTTGATTAGATTTTCATTTGTTGTTCAAATCTATGTGTGATGTATGATACGATGTTTAGATTATTTATGCTTAGTTACATGTATTGCATGAAAGCATGTCTTCACCTAGCCATTATGAGACTTATCCATGAATCAACCAAAGGAGGTGCCAAGGTTTCTTACTCAATGTGTGATAACTCCCTCTCTTATTTTCAAGTTACTAGGGCTAGATTAAGTAAGGAAATCTCTTGGTATTTGCTACTAATTTCTAGATGATATGCATGTTTAATTACCAATATTAGTAAATCTATCTCTTTAATCTATTATGACATTTTATAGACATATATCAATCAATGTCATTTCATGTGTTATGTATTTAGATTATGGATATTTCGTATGTATTACTAAGCATGTATTTGTATTGCTTTATAGTTATGATTATGCACTAATTTTCATAGTTATATGTCATTGTCTATTTTTCAGTTTAGCACTAACTTTGAGCTTGCTTTTATATACATGTATAATATTTAGCTATATTTTATATCCTTCTACTATTAATGTTTTACCTTATCTATTAGTTATGGTATAATTGTATTTCCTTCCATTTCCTTATTACTACCTTAGTTTGTTTCAATTTTGAGTTTTTCTTACCATGATCAATCATTTGTCTAGGGGTTTTATACTCAATGTAATACTCTCTAACCTATGGAATGTTGAAATCCAAAATACTTAAAACATAGGTACACCTTAAGATTTATAAAAGTTTATAACCTAATGCTACCTAGTAGAATCAAACCTATGACCTAGGATTACTAAGCCAAGACTTGTACCACTAGGAAAAAACCTTATTTTTTACTCTCCAACCTATGGCAAGGGAGAAACATGTTACATCTAGTTAATTATTTAGTTTATTACTCTTGCCATAGGACTACTTTAAGGCATGGATCACATGCCTTTCTAGTAATATAACAAGGAAACAATTATTTTTTAATAATATTTTCTAATAACAACTTAAAAAAATATAAGTGATAACATGGAAACATGGAACAAGTATGAACTAGGGTGGTAGTCTAAGAAATCAACAAATTTTCTTGATGTCGCACCATTCTCCAACCCTCTTAGTCTATCCTTCTTTCTTCAAGGCATGTGATCATGAGTTAATTTTAGTTTTGAATGTGGGTGTTAAACCCTAAAAAAATATTAATAATAAGCAAAGAAAATTTAGAGTATATCAAAAGCTCGACTCTGAGTAGACATCATTAAAAATATATATATGAAAAGAAAAAGCTTTCCAATTTTAGAAATTTCAGCTCATATGTGTAATCTTATAATTAATACTTCAAAGAAAAAAGAAGCAAAGAAAATTAATTATTAGTAGGGAGGAAGGTCTTACTTCTAATAGAATTTACATCACTTTTCAGCATCCATGTGAAAGATCTTAATACCAAAGAATTTGACATAGAGAGGTGTGACTTAATACCAATATTTGTATCAAAGTAAAAAAGTGATAGCTCTTATAGATCATCTTCACCTCATTGCTTATTATTGATCTTAAATCAAGAATCTTCACCATTAAGTAAAATCTTCATTACTAGTTTTAATCTTTGAGTTAATACTATTCTTGTCGAATAAGAAAATATTTACCTTATAAGGTATTTATCCAACCTACTTAATACTTTTACTAGTACTAATAAACTTATATACAAGAGCTTCTATCTTCTTTGAATTCGTTATAGCCATTTGATCATTCTTATTGTTCACATTAACTTGATTTTTTGTATTTATAATTTCATATTGTTTGTTCCTATCTTCAACTTTAACACATTTTTTTCTTTTCTTCAAAATCTTTTTTCTTGAGAAGAAAAGGATAAACATTAAACAAATATCCTTCATGATGGTAAAAGTTGCAAGAATTAGGAAGATTATAATATATAAGTAGCTGAATATAAGTCTTTCCTCCTTTTTATAATACCAATTCCTTTTTACAATTAAGAAGGTTGATTTCAAGGAAAAAAATATCAACAAAAACAAAAAGTTATAGAAATAAACTCCATATGCTTAATGGGACTAAGAAGATTAACAATTTCCTACTCAAATTTTTGAAAACTCAACAAAAGATTATATAACTCAACAAAACATGAAATTTTAGCATATTCTTCAAAGTGGACATTAAAATTTGGAGACTACTTACAAATGATTAACACTTCATGCTTATGCATAAAAGATCCTATATCTATGGCATGTTGCACTATCAAAGCGTTGCCTAACTTAACAAAAAGAAAAAAAGAAGAATAATACAGCATGAAGGATTTCAATGTTATGTTTTTTCATCACATCATTTAACTACAAAACAAAACCTTAATTACAAGGGAGGTAACCCAAAATTTGAATGAATACATATTAATGAAGTGCATTTTTCATCTACTCGAACATCAAAGCCTAGAGGCGACATCCGAGTATCCAACATCAAAGCCTAGAGGCAACATCGAGTATCCAACATCGCGGGGTATACACTGGCTTATAAATATAATGCTTGGGCTCATGATTTCCATATAGTTTTTCATAGTTTTTCAGTTAGAGTAGCAAAGATCTTGTAGTTTTCTTTTTCCAAAGTTAGCATATTTTCTGAATGTCCGCAGTAGGAGTCTAAGTATGTACGGATCTTTGTTCCAACATTAATGTACTTGAGCACAGTAGTGTGATGGGAATAAAACTGAACTCTTTTGACAATTCTTGTAGCACTAAGAATAGATTAATGTTTCCTTTAATGCACTTTACTTCAATTAATTTCTAGTTGTTAATAAATACAAGCACAACCACTTCGAGCATACATATAGTGCTTGGTAACCCAACAATGCTGAACGTTTGGTAGTCTAGTAGTGCTATATGTGTTTAGGATGTGTCCAAGAAAGTGGAATGGGTACTTGCATTAGGCTAGCTAGGCAGTAGATGAATTAGATCTTAAATTACTTTACCTTTCATTCTTGTTGTAGGCGATTAAACTTATAAAACATAAAATAAGAAAAATCATATGCCTCACTTTGAACTAAATCATACATGAAAAATCCACCACTAGTCCAAGTGGGAAAATAGTGAACTACAATCATAACATAACGATCTAGATGCCACAACTAGTTCCATCCATAGAATTCGATTGGATCATGTGTGAATGCTTGTGATTTGTATGGTTGGATGTAGGGGTGCCTTGTCGCTCATCATTGGCACCATTGCCAGGGATGATGCTAGTTATCTAGATTAGTTATATCATACATGATCGTTGTAAAAGGTATTAACAATATATCTTTCAGAAAATATTAAATCACACACACTATAAACCAACAACAATGTCTCTTCCACATGGGAATTGTAGTGACCGAAAATGTTAGTGGCTGAAGATACCAAGAGGTTGTCAAGCAAATAGTTTTAACCCTGGATCTACACGAGGGCTGTGCTAGATACAATGGAAGCAGGGCACCCTCAACGATTTGGTTGATCACAAAGGGACTTAATTGGTATAACTTAACCTTACGTGAATGTTGTTTAAATGTAGAATACGTGAGATGTAATTGATGATTAATAAATACAAGAATGCAAAAAATAATGTTAAATAATGATAACAATGAAGAAATAACAAAATAAGCTAGGGTAAGGAAATGCACTATCGCAAAATTGCGGGTTCAATTCTCTTCCTTGTTTGAAGTGTGCAACAAGTTACACAGCGCTAAAGGCACATAGAGAGTTCCAGAATGACCAGAACACTCAAAAAAATGTGCCAACTATGCCTTTGAATGAGGACTTAAAAGCCAATAGTACAAAAAGAAATGCCAATGCAAAGAGCAAATGCCAAATGCCAAAGCGAAATGCCAACTCAAGATTGTCAACAATTGCTAAGCTTGCTAACAAAAATTTGTCAACCACTGTCTTCAATGCAAAATGCTCATTCTTTCTAAAAAAAAGCCAACCCTTTGAGCATCATTTGTACGGGTATTTATAGGGCTAGGAGTAGGTGAGAAATAAGGCTTGGGTGTCATGTGTCCTGGACCCATGAGATGCTGACGTGCCCTTACTCCAAAGATGTGGAAAACCAGTCATGAAATTTCCACGCTACAACCATGTTGTCAAAACTACTCATGCTGAAATCCAATGTGCTAACAATGCGAACAAGGAATGAAGCACATTGAAGTAGCATATCTACTTACTACACTATGTAGCGTAGCATGTTGGTGTAGCATAGCCACCAGTTTCAAGAAAAAAAACTTGCGTTAAAGTCACTATCTTTTTGTTGAAAGCCTTCGCGCATGCGGGGTTAACTTTTGGAGCATTTTGTCGATCTGCATTCTTTTCTATGCTACGTAGCATAGCATAGCGTAGTAGCCAATGTAACTTGCATTTCTGTTAAAACTGCGACGAGAAAACTTTGCTTGTTTTTCCCTTGCTACGTTGTGCTACGCTATGTAGCGTAGCATAGCGTAGCACTCTGTATTGGCTGATTTCTAATTATTTCTTGCGCTAACATTTTCCTGAAGCTTGTAGCCAGACATTTGTTTAATTTTTTGAAGGCCTGCTACACTACGTAGCATAGAATAGTATAGCAGACTTCTCCACTAGAAAACTTGCCAAACTGTTTTGTCCATCCTGAGCACTACCACTAACTCCAAGCATAGTTTCTGAATCGATTGTCAGTCGGGTGAAACACCCAAGTGGGCAGGTCGGAGAGTCCATCAGGCCTATCAGCTCTAGTGGTAGAAAAATTTCTAAACTGAATAGTCTAAACTTAGTGCATTCATTTCTTGCCAAACTATCATGAGGCTACACTTGTGGAAATGTTTGTCTCATTTCCAAAACCCTGGTGAAGCAACAGTGCCTTGAAATTTTATGGTGTTTCATTGGCCCCTCTTTGTCAACGTCTGGAGGACAGACCCAAGAGATGCCAACAAAGAATATGAAACACCACGAAAGCCAAGATGCTAACATCACTCCTTAGTAAACGTTGAGAGGTCGCTTAGCTATGCATTGAGAGTACCAAGATAGTTATGTAGGGAAAGGGCAAAGGGTGGATCTGTGAAGGCAATTTCGAAAAGGGAAAGAAGTAGCAATGTGGTTCCTCATCGGAGTGCTTGTGAGGGAGTCAGTATACATGGGTATCTTTTCCTTTGCAAGTTCCTGACATCTCGTTGGAATGCTTAGAGATGGTCATTGTTAAATAGCTGATGTGCCATTTTTTTGAGGCATGTTTTTTTTTTAGCGTGAGCTTTTGCTCTTTTACATTTTTCTTTTGTTGCTTTGCCATTTTCATTTGCAAACAATCTTCTTGTTGTAGGATAGGTGTCTCTTTCCAAGATGAGTTTCATTACATCCACGTGGGGCTTTACCCTACCTACATATGCTTCCCATGCAACAAGTTGCATTACGTGAGTCATGGACTTTGCAGTTGAGCAAATGGAAGTGCTTTACAAGCATCAGGAAAAAATTCGTAAAAGAGGTATGAGAAAGAGAATTGCAGGTGTAAGAAACAAGGTAAAGGAGGTTAAGGGGAAGGAGAGGATGTGCACTCCAAAGTAGCCAAGCTAGTCAGGACAACCACCTTGAAGTGATGTAGCACCCTTCCACCTTGGCGAAATGCATCCCTAACCAATGTTGCTCTGGCATGTACCCTACAAACACAACAGAGAGAAAACCAAAAGAAAAAATCATCAAGTAAAATGAAGGCAAAGGGCTTTCTTGCTACGGACGCTGCTAGAACAATGGACATTGTTGCTGAGCTATTCGACGTCCAAACCAGAAAGGCTAGTAGCGGCTTTGATAGCATCAACGTGGAGGAGTTGACACCAAGGCAACTAGGAATTATAGTGATGCAAATGCTCAGGAGTCCCTGCCCAAGGCAAACATCATGCAGTTTAGCTATGAGATGGGCTATCCAACCATTGAATGTCTTTTGGGCTTGGTTGTTGGTGAGGGCTGGAGGATAGCAACATTGTGGCTAGGCCACAATAGTGCTAAGGCTCCAGCAGCAAGCGCCAACCACTAAAGCTACTACCAAGGCAAAGGGCCATGGTAGCGGTAGCTCCGAAAGGTCAGCAAGATGTCATATGACATCTTCAAAGGATCAGCAAGATGCTAGGGGTAGTGGCATTGCATATATTCTAGAGAGTGTTTTCTTGGCATCGTGAACTGCATTCTGGAACTGCAATGTCCCATCCCATGTCGACACTGTGCACACTCGCTCACTTGATGAGTCATGGATGCATGCTAAGGACATGCCACGAACCCAGTTTAAGGTCCTGCTAGACCATCTGATGTGTTGATTTAAGGTCTTAGCAGACTGTGGTGTGCTAGTTTTAGGTTCCAATAGACCGTTGTGCTTGTTTATCATCGTAGCAAATGGTTTATGTGCTAGTTTAAGGTCCTAGCAGACCGTTGTGCTAGTTTAAGTTCCCAGCAGACTGCAGTGCTAGTTTATCGTTATAGCGAACGATGGCTATGCTAGTTTAAGGTTCTAGTAGACCACTGTACTAGTTTATCATCATAGCAGATAATGGATAGGCTAGTTTAAAGTCGTAGCGGACTGTCTATGCTAGTTTAACATCGTAGCAGAAATGCTTTGCTAATTTTCTATCATGGTCGATAGTCTATGCTAGTTTATAGTTGTAGCAGATTTCCTTTGCCAGTTTTACGTCGTAGCAGACATTGGTTTGCCAATTTTACGTCATAGTGGACAATTGCTTACCTTACTCATGCATAAGATGTAGTATGGCTTGAGATACGAATGATTCACAGGATTTGCAAACTCGTTGTCATCCATGTCTGCCAGCTTGAGGGCCCTATTCCCGTAGGCTTTTGTGACCATGAATGGAACTTCCGAGTTTGCTGAGAATTTTTTCACATGCTAACGAACAACCTTCAGAATGAGGTCTCCCTTTTTCACCGACCGTTGATGTGGGTTCGCATGATGCTTCTATCGTTGCCTGTTTTGATATTGCTCTATGCGACCAAGTATCTATGCATACTCCTCCTCTATTGAGTAGAGGTTGATGATCCTTGACTCATTGTTTTGGGCTTCACTCACAACATTTGGTAGGATCATTCGAAGTGATGGTACCTATAGCTCAAGAGGCAACACCGCTTCAAATCCTGTAAAAAAGACTATAAGGAGTCTTACCTGTTGCAGTCCTACATGTCGTCTTGTAAGCCCATAACACATAGAGGATTTTCTTATGCCATCTTCTCTTGTTGTTGTTAAGCATTTTTTTGAGCAAGTTCATGATGGCTTTGTTTGTAGCTTCTGCCTGTCCGTTTTCCTATGGATAATATGGTGAGGAGAATGATTGCCTAATGCCAAGGTTGCTGCAGAAGGTTTTGGTTTTGGCACTACTAAATTGTGGGTCGTTTTCAGTCATAATCATCATGGGAAGCCCAAACCTCATCACGATGTTATATAATATAAAGTGGCAAACCTGCTGAGATGTAGTCTTCTTATGGGGAATAGCCTCCACCCACTTTGTAAAGTACTCAGTGGCGATGATGATGAAGCTATGCCATGCGGAAGACTTAGGCATGATAGGTCCTATGATGTCTAGTTCCCATCATTGGAATGGCCATGTGATTTGCGTCGGGTGCAACTCTATAGGTGAAATGTGTATGAGATTTTTGTATCATTGGTACGTATCACAAGTCTTGACTTTGGCCAAGCAATCCTGCTCCATGTGAGGCCAATAGTACCCTAGGAATTTGATTTTTTCCACCATGGCCCTAAGTGCTATGTGTCCACAACACAGTCCCTCGTGTACCTCATTAATGATCTTCTACACTTACTCCTCATTTACGCATGCCAGCAATATCCCATCAAAGGAGTGTTTGCACAAGGCGTTGTCTCCCATGAGCACATATTGTCGAGCACGCTTGCGAATCGCATCCCTCTAAGTAGATGTTAATCTGCATGGGGGCTCGCCATGTTGCAGGTAGGCTTTAATGTTGGCATACCACTCCTAGGTATCTACAGTGCTTACAGAGGCTACGTGTACCACTTTAGTGATAGGCTCTGTACACTTGGTAATCGAAGTAGGCAAACTTGTGAACAGGTTTGGTGGCATGTTTAATGCTAGGGTGGCCAAGGCATTTGCTACAATGTTCTCATTGTGTGGCACATGTTGAACATCTGTTGTTGCAAACTGTCTAAGAAAAATTTTTGCTAGATTGCAATAGGGCTACAAATGAGTAGCTTTGCAATCATAGACCTCAGTGATTTGATTCACAACGAGTTGTGAATCACCTCAAATCACCAGATGTTGAATTTTTAGTGCCTAGGCTACTAAGAGGCCCCTGAGGAGTCTTTCGTACTCTGCCACATTGTTCGTACAAAGGAACGTGAACTGATAAGAAAATGGCTAAATGTCCCCTGAGGAGAAAGTAATGACGGCCGCTACGCAACCACCATGCATTGTTGAGGCACCATCAAAGTGTAAAGTAGCTTCGAGATGAGATGGGATAGCGTTGATGGTGCTAATGTGCTTGTCAAGGAATTTGGGTTCTATGATTGCCCGATTATCGACGGGTGAGGTCTTGAGTTGTGTTGCTATAGCTTGACCTTTCATCGATGATTGGCTCACATAATGCAAATCGAACTCCACTGCTATGGCTTTCCACTGGGCTATCCTGCTGCTTTCGTATAGATTGTTCGTGATAGCCTGGAGTACATTGCTTTTGCAAATGATGTTAACTTTGCTACGAAATAGGTAATGCCTCCACTTTTTTAATGCAAACACTAGGGCGAGGCAATTTCTCTCCACCTCATTGTATTTTTCCTCGTATGCTATCAATGCATGACTTAAGTAATACACTGGAATCTCAGAGCCATCATCTCGCTTCTAACATAACAGTGTCGTTATAGATGTGTCTGAGGTGGCAAGGTAGATGTAGAAAGGCTTATCCCTCTGCGGTGGGTAAACAGTTTGGAGATGTAAAAGCTCTTTCTTCAGCTCATCGAAGGCTTGCTGACATTGCGTTATCCATTCTAAGTTAATCCCTTTCTTTAGTAAGTGTTTCATGGGGTGTAACTTGTCAGTCAACTTTGCTATAAACCTTCTGATAAACTGTACCCTACCTTACAACCCATGTAATTCATTAAGGTTTGTAGGGGGCGCTAGATTGGAAATGGCCTTAACTTTTTTAGGGTCCACTTGTATTCCAACCTTCGATACTACAAACCCTAACATGTGTCTGGTTCTCACCCCGAAGACACACTTTTTTGGGTTGAGGTGTAAATCATGCATCTGGCAGCATTTGAGGACTACTCTTAGATTTTTGGGATGATTAGCAGCCTCTTTAGATTTGACCACTATGTCATCTACGTAGTCATTCAGTGTTTCTAGGATGTAGTCACTAAAGATGTATGTCATGGCTCTCTGGTAGTTTGCTCCAGCGTTCTTGAGCCCAAAGGGCATCATAGTGTAACAGAAAGTACCCCATGGGGTCATGAAAGTTGTTGTTAACTAATACTCTAGGTTGATGCGAATTTGGTTGTAGTCAGAGAAATCATCCATGAAGGATAATAAAGCATGACCAGCCGTAGTGTCGATGAGTTGATCAATACTCAGCAATGGGAAGTTGTCCTTAATCGTTGCTTTGTTTAGATCCTGGAAGTCTATACAGATTCATATTCCTCCCATTTTCTTAGAAACCACAATGATGTTTGAACCTACTCTGAGTAATCAACTACTCGAATGAAACCAGCCTAATATAGCTTGGTGATTTCATCACGTACGGCTAGTGCAATCTCTGGTTTAACCTTGTGAGCCTTTTACTTAACTAGTTTCATACATGGGTCCAAGACAATGTTGTGTTGTATTAGCCTCGGATCTAAGCCCGGCATGTCATTATAGGACCACACAAATACTTTGATGTTGTCTTGCAGTATCTTGGATACATCTTTATGTGCTTGTGAATCTAGGAGGGAGCTAAGTTTCAACATTTTTATTTCCCCCCTAGATATAGTCAGAGGCGTTTCAATGAGAGGGTCCTCAGTTACATCCCAACCTCTAAATCTAAGGCTTGGACTAGATGTTGGGGCTTCTAGGGATGTTTCTAAGGATGCTACCGTGCTATTTGCAGATGGTTCCTAGTTTATTGACTATGGGTTCAGTTGTCTTGCAAGCTCGCCATGTGGAGCTATCAAGGATAAAGGTGAAGAAAGATCGTGGTGCATTGCCATTCTTGCTTGACCTGCCACAATGAGATAAATGCCAAGTCAAGTGATACCTACTTGTAGCAACAATACATAGCAGACATTTGCAAAATAATAATGAAATATTGGCAGTTGAAATAATTGTAAACTATGATACAAAATTTGCAATCTACCAATTTAAGGTCGTAGCAGACCGCCTGGATGTAAAAGTACAAAACTGCTAGTTTAAGGTCTTTACGGACTACTAACTTGGTTATGTCAAAAGTATTAGTTTAAGGTCTTTGTGGACTACTAACAGGTTGTGTCTATAAAAGTAATTTGTATTAGTTTAAGGTCTTTTCAGATGACTAACGAGTTGAAATTGTGAATTAAAATTGCTAGTTTAAGATCTTTGTGGACCATTAACAAGTTATTCTTGTGAAGGAAAAGGGCTAGTTAAAAGTGGATCAAGGCCTTTGGTTGGGCCCACCTAACATGATGCAAACAGTGCTACTACACTATGGCGAGAATGCTATGCTATACGAAACATCCCACATTAATCAAGGTGAGAAAATGGCAAGTTCCTTTTCACCATATTGGCTATAAATAGGGGTTTACCCCTGATAAATTCATCATTTTCACCGTAAAAGCACAGAGACCACATCTAGAGCGTAGAGTGGTTGTACTAACAAGGAATGAAGTGATTCAACGTAGCGACTAAGAAAGAATCTACAACCGAGACGATGGCACCCAAGAGAGAACGCAAACACCTAGCACTTGCCAAAGTAGATGAGGTGAAGGGCACGCTGGGGTATCTTTCACAAGCACGTGTCGCAATGCGGGAGGAAACTCCATCGGCCTGGTAAGTTGCTATGCTTCTTCTATTTTTCATGCTACTGTTGTTATTTCTACTTTCTTTTTGTTTCTATTTTTTTCTTTTTTAGTTTTCATTTTGGGAACCTGCTTTCTCTATTATCGTTTTTGTTGTTATTTTGTCCATTACACCACCGTTGTTGTTGATTCGGCCACGACGGTGTACGGATGCTATGCTAAGGTTGCATGCAACGTTGCCTTGACCACCATTGCTGTGGCTGCCTTGCCATAGAGGTTTATGTGACTCTAGCGACTTAGCATGCAAAAAGTGTAGCATACAACCTTCAAGAGGATTTGGCCATGCACATGATTTGACAGTGTAACATGTGTCTATCACAACACTGTGCAAATTGTTTTATTAGGTATAAGATTTGTTGAAACGGCTACAATGTATTAAATTCTTTCTTGTTTAAAAATATGTATTTAATTTTTTGTGATTCTGCTATGCTATTGCCTTCGTGTTTCTTGTTACACTACATGCATGGAAAGAATTATGCTACGTTGTCTGCTACTAGCTAATCTTACTACGCTACACACAAATGTCACTCAAGAATGCTATTAACATTTTCCACTATGTTGTGTAGGGTAATTCTAAGGCTAATTTTAATCGTCCTAGAAATTGTGGGGGTCCTGTGCTACCTAAGCGAACTGGTGGCCAACGTTCCTCTACCCCACGCGCATGTGGTAGTAGGAAGCCTAGTTCTGAGAAGGTGCACGGGACTTCCTACAATTTCTCCTCCAACACTTTAGTGTGATAGTTTGGTCACAATTATTGAAGGAGGTAGCAGTCGTAGTTACAGAAACTCTGCTACCTGGGGCCAACCGAGGTATTCTGAACTTCCTGACCGATGGAGCAATCGGGAGCAGGCAGGCTGAGGGATCCAGTCAGCGTCCCAAAAACTTGAGGCGTCTGGCTTGGATCTGGGAAATGCCCAAATATAATTACTACCATGTGTACAACACATTGTTCATTGCTCACCACATGGGAACTTGTTTTTAGAACCCTCTAGGAATCGTTTATTATGCTGGCAGGTGAGTTCTGTAAATATATTCCGCTACGCTATGCAATGCATGCTACGCTAGGCCAAAATGCTAACAGTGTATTTTTGTTACCAGGTTTTTATCAACAAAGATGAACTTCACGGTGATACTGATGCCTTGGCCTTGGCACAAATGGCTCTGCGGGAGTTTTCTTCCACTGAGAATATGCGCGCAGGCATGATAGGCTAATGCGGGGGTGAATACCAAACCTATCCAACCCAATACTCCCAGTTCTATAATAGATGCAAGGAGTTTGGTTGGTTGGATGGGGAATGGGCACCCTTCAGGCCGATCACCATCGAAGATGTGTCGGTGGATCTCCCACCATTCCCATCACCTTTTAAACCTGATAAGCTAAACTGTGAATTGCTTGCATGTTCGAGTTTTGTTCCTATGCTTATGCTATCTTTCTGTTTTGTCTAAGTTTTTTGCTCTTTTTTTATTGTAAGCTACTACAGCGGTGAAGAAATCCCAGGAGGTGATGATGATCACCTCCAGGCATAACAAGGCTAACATTTACCTCAAGTACGGGGAGATAAATGAGACTCAACACTGGCTTTGCAACGGGGTCCCAGAATCGCTCGCCAAAAACCTTTAGGATGTTGGACTCATGGATTTATTCTTAGTCATGAACACAAGCATCCCTGCTACTGAGATGCCTACCCTAGGTGACTCCTTTTCTGAAAAGGAAAATTGCTTCTACACACATGTGCACAGTGTGCTGGTGGTCCTTGAGATCAATGACCAACTATTCGCAGACCTCTTCAGTGTCCCTACTAATGGTCTCCTCGTAGGAGAAAAGACTAAAAAGGAGATGAACTATCAGAAGGACATTGAGGAGTGGCTAGGGGTAGAGAAAGGGCAAAAATGGACCCTTATTGAAACGGCCAAGTTGAAAGTGGCTAAAACGATTTACCCCATCTTCCATGCCCATGCTTTCCCCAAGCTACTTTCCCAAGGAAAACTCATTGGGATTAAGCAAGCTTGGGTAATGAGGGAGGTCATGGAAGAGGGGGTCCATTACAACTAGGCCAAGCATCTCTACAAAGGTCTACAAGCTAAAATGGTCAAGCTTCATAAGAAGCCTAAGTCCTGTTTCAATGTGCATCATGCCTTCTTCATAGCTTGCTTGCGATGATTCACGAAATTCTTGGTAATCTATGAGAATGGAGTCTGGGTGATGCAAGATTGTAATCAGACTTCCAAACCATGGATTTGCCAAGTCTTCTGGACCACCTAAGCCCAGGATCCCCCAGAGGCTATTGGGCAGTCATTTTCAATAATGACTAAGGATCAGGTAGCTCGCAACTTCCGTGGCCAGGATAGCGTGGGAGAGGCATCCCTTGCTACTATGGGTAGCATATCATAAGGGAAATGCCTCATCGCTGAGATGGTGGCCACTAAGTCGCAGCAAAAAGGTCTCATCTAGTTGAGAAGCCTCCCCGTACAGACGAAGAAGGGGGGCAGAAACTGTGGTTTAAGTTACGTAGAATACAACCTCACATTGGTAAATGCTCTTCATCTTTATGTTTGCTATTTTGTTTATTTGGTTGATGCTTGCTACGCTATACTATGCTATGTAGCATAGCATAGTGTAGCATCGGTTTTAAGTTAGTATGCCTTAGTCTAATGTGAACATGCTTTGCTACTAGAGGAAGAAGAGGAAGAGTAAGAAGGAGAAGAGGTGACAGCCCCCAAAACAGGGGCAGCTAATAAAGGTGCAGGGGGCCCAACCACAGAGGAAAGGGCCCCAGTCAAGAGAAAATGAGATCTTGCCACTAAGGAAGGGGCTCCCATTTATAAGGAAAATGCTCCTTCTGATGAGGAGGACATTTCTACCGATGAGGAGGACTCCCCTATTGATGAGGAAGACACTAGCACCACAAAGAGAAGGGACCCAGTGAATAAAGAAAAGGCCCTTGTCAGCCAAGAAGGGACCTCTACTAATGATCTCTTTGCCAAACATAATCCATTGTCAGAGGAGCAGATGAACATGGAGGGTACTACCATGGTGTTAAGCTACTAAGAAGCAGGAAAACTACAACTAGATGCTAGTGAGTTTGACCATCTATTCGACAGCATGTCGATGGGTGACTTGCCCCCCCCCCCTGCCCCCTCCCCTCCCCCCCTCGCTATCACCCCTGAGGGTTTGCTAGTTAGGAGCCCTTACACTGTCATTTGTATCATTCATCAGCTTTATTGCAGCCCTCTTGGTTATACCTGACGTGTTTTTGTTACATAGCAAACACCACGGTTCACACTGCAAGCCCTTCTTCAATCCGCCTATGACCATGGGCCAAGACCCCTGATAAGCTTACATTCATGTAGGGGGTGGTCGACAACATGATCGACTGTCTCAAGAAGATTGATCCAAAAGTGGGTAAGTGAAGTAGCTACACTAGGCTTCTTTAAGTCACTATGCTAAACCATTTAAGTTGCTAAACTTTGCTATGCTATCTTGACTAATGCATTTTTATGTGTGGTTGACAGCTTCTCACCTTCAGTGGGACCCGAAGCAAGCGATCAAGGTTGGTGTTGTGCCTGCATTCCCACCGAAAGTGATCAAGGTGCCTCGTCGCATATACAATGAGGCTAGCGAATGCGCATTGCACTCGGCCTACTCCCTCTAATAGTGTAGGTGTGTGAATGAAGACTTGTGGAAATGGGTCCAGAAGCTAGAGAAGGAGAAGACCAATCTAACCCCCAAGGTGCCAGAAATGAATTTCTATTGGCCCATGATACCAACGATGGTAGTTGGTGCACAGCCGTCATTGATTATGCCAGATATTGGATGTTCATGCGGTGCAACAATGAGGCCACACGCGAAATAATTAAGCAGTGGATGCATATGGACTTGTTGGCACGGAAGAACCAAGATTGGAAGGATTATAGCACGAGAGTTTACGAGTGGGGGCAGTCCCAGAAAAATAATAAGCATATGCATAAACTGGAATGAGCCACCTACTGTAAACAATACCAGGATGCTTCAGTAAAGTTGTATACTCATGAAGCATTCCTGGATATCATTGGTGCTTCTGAGGCTTACAACAAGTTCATGCAACAAGTGGTGGTTAGTGAATCTCCTAAGCAAGAAGTGAACCTTCCCACAGGTGAGACCGCCATTACCTTCTTTTCTCCAAGACCACCAAGATGAACGACTGTTGAAAAGGAGAAAGTTGTAGAAAACACTGACTTGGGGGATAGGTACAAGGCAGATATTACAGAGGAGGAGGTCTAGCAATGCCTCAGGATTGGTTTGAATCACATTCCCCCTAAGACAGATGCGGGGCTATCTTGGGTTAGTCACTTTCTTGTGATGCAACTATTTATTTCATAGCCTTTACTGTGACTCTAGCTAACTACTTCATTTTTTATGATGCAGATTCCAGATCAAGAAGTAGGACCCTATGAGGGTGAGAATAATGATGCAGAGGAAGGTGATGTAGGGGAAGATGATGCAAAAGAAGATGATGTATAATAGCAAGGGATTATGTTTTGTATTTTTGTAAAGATATTGCAAATATTATTTAATAGAAATTTTGAATGAAAAAAAAAGAATGAATTATGAAAAGATTTGTTTTGTTTTGCGTATTTTCTATGCGATTGATTTTTATCATTTTTTTCTTAGTTTTAGGCCATTTCGGGCTGTGATCAGGCAATAAGAAAGAGGAAAATTTATTTTTTTATCTTTTCAGATAGCCAATTTTAGGCCTTGGCGGGCCATCGCTAGTTTTAGGCCATTTCAGGCTATGTGTAGTTTTAGGCCATTTCAAGCCGCAACGTGATGTAAATGAAGATTTTTGCTAGTTTTAGGCCTTAGCAGGCCGTAACATGATGTGAATGGAAAGTATGTGAATGGTTTAAAGGAATTAGTTTAGCACCTAGTGTAGGTGAATGGATGTGAGGCAAACAAGTGATAAAATGTACAACATATGTTAATTAGGCAGAACGCAGTGGAGTTGCTACGCTATATGTAACTGCTTTCTAACCCATCATGGATTTAGTGAGGCATAGGGCCGAGAAGCTTTACCGCAGCATTCGTCTACATCGTTGTCTTCCACTTGGAAAGGCAACTCAGCCCACGCATTCTCATTTTCTGAGCCAGCGGGTTGAGCCAGCTCCTTCGTTGAATAGTTAGTGTCGAGGGAGACAGGCATCTTGTTCTCAAAGGTTACGACCTCTAAACCCTGTTCCATGTCTACATTGTTTATTGCTTGCGTTACCACCTTGTCACCATGGATCACCACCTCCCTGTCTGCATAGGGTAGATGGATTTCCTGATGTATGGGTGAAGAGACGGCCCTATGTTGGGCTAACCAAGACCTCCCCAGGATCAAGTTAAACCCAGGCATCTCTTCCACCATGATAAACATTGCATCTATGGGGAACTGGTCCCTTGCCACAAAGTTGATGTGGATAGTGCCTTTTACCACAACTTGTGCCCTGTTGAATGACTTCAAGCATGATGTTGTCATGGATTTGATCTAGTCTACCAAACCCAGTTTATCCATAATAGGAAATGGGATGACGTTTCTAGCAGCCCCGTCATCAATGTGTACCCTTCAAATCTTATGTTGATTGACCCAAATTGTGATGAATAGGGGTGTTGTAGTCACCTGACCCTTCTTAGGATCTTCCCTAATGGAATCGTCACAAAATGCTAGTTGGCATGGCTACGATTCTGCAGGCGTAGAAAGAAGCATAATCGAGTGGATTCCTTTTTTTCTACTAGCATGTTCTTGTCAACTGGTATTGCCATTAACATGCGAACCAGAGCCTCACGATGTGCAATTGAAGTCATTATTAGGTCGTACAGTCTCAACATTGTGTTTTTTTATTTTAGAGCCTGCTTAACTTGAGTAAGAGCGCTTAATAGCTCTCGTCCACCTTCCTGTTGCTTGTTGTTCTTCTCCTCTTCCATTCATCCCAGGAGACGAATTTCCCAAGGAGGAATAGCTTCAGGTTTGGGTTCAAACCCTTTCGAGTGAGGTGGCAATGACCAGGTGCATGTAGTAGTGTTAGCCTTTGGTGACAAGGACGTAGATGCAAAGGAAGAGGGAGTAGACTTGGAAGGACCTGGGACGGTACCTTCCGTTGTTGCCTCACTTGTCAAACGCTCTTCTTGTTTCCTATGATGAGAAGGTTGTGGTGTCATCTTATGGGGGGCAAGGACGATTAAATAACTTGGCCTCCTAATGATGAACGGTGTTGTCGGTGTTAGTGCACATGGTGTTGTAGCTTTGTTTAAAGAGGATGCAGGGGCAGATTTCCAAGGAGGGACCCTTAGGACAAACGGTTGCTGTGAAAGTTTTTTAGCTGCTAGTGGTGTAGGCGCGCTTTGCTGAGGCACATGAACCACAAACAGCTGCTGAGGCAGTTTAGGATTATTGTCAACATTGATAGTGTTGATAATGTAACTAACATTGTTGGTGTTAAGCAGGTCTATGTAAACGTGCATAGATTAATTTCTGGGGCACACGGGATTGCTCTCATCTAGAACTAGCTTCCCTTGATCAATCATTCATTGTATGTCATCTTTTAACGCCAAACAGTAATCTGTGTCGTGACCACACACTTAATGGTAGTCATAGAACCGTTCCAGCCTAAAATTCTTAGGAACTGGGGGCTCATTGGGCAAGGCCAAGGAGGGATTCCTAAGAAGTTCGTAATGCCATTGATGCCTTTTGATTACCTTCTCTGATATCCGCTTATGTTGAATATACCCTACCCCCAATAATTTCTTTAGAAGTTCTAAAGGCTTGACAGGAAGCGAGGTATATTTAGAGTGATCTTTACACTCAAAATTAGGTTTAGGCAGAGTGGATGCTTTGGGTGTCAAGGTGGAGGCTTAAGCAGCATTGCTTGGTGCGGGTGTGGGGTTAGTCAGCGCAATGGCCGCCTTCTTATTATTATTTTTGTTGTTGGGCTTGGCTTCATTTGCCACAACGACCACTGTGGCTATTGCAGCCTTGCCCTTATCTTTGTCCTTCTTTGTAAACGTGTTTTTGTATGCAACATAGGCTAGGTCTTTACTTGCCTCAGCCTTGTCTTGTCTACTCTTGGTCTAGGCAAAAGCCTAACTAAGAGTCCGTGGAGTGAGATAGTACAGTTTAGACTTAATGAAGTCATTCACTACACCCTTAATGATAGCTAGCAGATGAGCCTCCATGATAGGCTCGTAGATCTCACTAAGGGTAGCACTCCACTACTGTATGAATTTCTGGGCTGGTTCCAGGAGATCCTATTTCACGCTCATCAATTGATCCAGCGTAACCTCTACTCTCAAGTTATACTAGAAACGAGTCACGAATTGGGTCAACAACTCCTCTAGGGTTGAGATAGAAGAGCATGGGAGTGCACAATACCAGTCTAAGGCTTTACCCATTAGAGACATTACAAAGATGTAGATGATTGTGTACAGCCATTATTGCAAAAGAAGGGACTCAGATCTAAATGTAACAATATGTGCATTGGGATCACCCTCCCCATTGTATTTTGTGAAGTGGGGAGTGGCATCTTGAGGGGTAGAGTTAGCATGGGGACTGTCGGGCTGAAAGGATCATCATGGTAGAAATCCATGATTTGCACCATGTCAGAATTGGTAGTCCTAAGGTGTCTAACCTCTTCAGTAAGGGTCTAGATAAGTTGGAATGCTTGATCCAGACCTGGGAACAACGTAGATGGCTGGGGAGCTACAGGGTAGCTCCCATTAGTGGCGTGGAAGGAACAGTGGCCTAGGTCATAGGCAGCACCATTGGAGTGGCCCCTATGAAGGGTGTTTCTAGTGTTGTCCACCACTTAGTGGGTGGTGCTGTTGGGGTAGCAGTCACTGGCAATGCTACAAGGTTGGTGGTTTACATGATCGATGGGGTAGACCAAGGTCCTGCGCTTGGCTGTGCCACTTGTAGGATCTAGTACGTTTGGTGGTGAGCGTAGTGGAACATCTATGAAGGTTGCAAAACAAGGGGGAAGTGAATGGGATCCACCACGTGGTTGGGGGTGGACCTACCGCTGACGATAGAATAGGTGTAGATGTCGGAATGGATGTGAAAGCTGCATGCAAATGCGATGTAGGCATGATATGAACTTAGGGTAGGGTAGCCATGATCGATGTGTGATACGCTGAGGGAATGGATTGGGGAACTGATTGTGGGAGGGTAATGCCTAAAATAAGACAGGGCAAGAGGCATGTTGATACGCCAAGGGCATGGCATGGCTACCCATTGCCAATGAAAGTGTAGGTTGCGATGGTGTTGACGTAATCACGAAGGGAGCAGTCATGATGACCGAGTTTGACCAGAAAGATAGAGTGGGAGGGATGGTGGCAGGGTTAGTTTGATCCCCACCCTCAGACTGGGAATCTAGTTCCTCTTGCCCATCTTAAAATGCCTCATCGTAGTGAGACACCGTGTCTTGTTGCTTCCTAGGCCTACTTACCCATATCAACTGATGTAAGATTCACTAATATGTTTGCATCAGAGGAATGGAAATGCTAGGAGTGGGAACAAATTCCCTTCCATTGTGGTAAGTGAACTCGAAGTCACATTTTTCTTCGAATTCTTGGGCATCTAAGGGTAGATTTGCCTAGACCTTAGCACAAAGAAAATTATAAAGCTCGACATGCTCTACCAAGCTCTTAGGCTATCAGTTTTGGATCCTGAGAGATCAGCGTGGTCCTAGCACTGGGCTAGGTGGTTGCTCAGCACCTATGGTATCTTGAACTGAAAAGGGGACCTCAACGTTGGAGGTAACTACAATGATGGTTGAAGAAGTCATTTTTGTAAGGTTGAAAATGCTTTGCAAATGAGGAAAACACAGATATCAAGTGGTAATTGGAGGCTTTCTGTCCTGGAGGGTTCCAAAGGAACCATCATTGCAACTAGCCTATACCACTTGGTGCGTAAACAACTGCAAGGGTGTCACGTTTACGCTAGTAGGTAACAGGGTACAGAGAGCACGCAGGACTACTCGTAAAGCACTAAAAGGCCCTCCTTCTAGTGCTAGAAAACTATAGCAACTGAAAACATCAATGGCTAGAGACACCGAGAGGTTGTTGGGTGAATAGTTTTAACCCCAAATCTGCCCGAGGGTCGTGCTGGAAGCAATGGAAGCAGGGTGCCCTAAACGGTCTGGTCAATCAAACAGGGACCTAATCGATGTAACTTAACCTTATGTGAACATTGTTTAAATGCAGAATACATGAGATGTAACTGATGATTAATAAATATAGGAATGTAGAAAATAATATTAAACAATGATAACAATGAAAAAATAACAGAATAAGCTAGGGTAAGGAAATGCACTGCCGCAAAATTGCAGGTTCAATTCTATTCCTTGTTTGAAGTGTGCAACAAGTTACATAGCGCTGGTGGCACACAGAGAGTTCCAAAACGACTAGAACGCTCAAAAAAATGTGCCAACTATGCCTTTGAATGAGGACTTAAAAGCTAATAGTACAAAAATAAATGCCAATGCAAAGAGCTAATGCCAAATGCCAAAGCAAAATGCCAACTCAAGATTGTCAACAATTGCTAAGGTTGCCAACAAAAATTTTCCAACCATTGTCTTCAATGCAAAAACACTCATTCTTTCTACAAAAAAGCCAACCCTTTGAGAATCATTCGCAAGGGTATTTATAGGGCCAGGAGTAGGCAAGAAATAAGGCTTGGGTACCATGTGTCCTGGACCCACGAGATGCTGAATTGCCCTTACTACAAAGATGTGAAAAACTGGTCATGAAATTGCCACACTATAACCATGTTGTCAAAATTGCTCATGCTGAAATCCAATGTGCTAACAATGCAAACAAGGAATTAAGCACATTGAAGTAGTGTATCTGCTTGCTACGCTGTGTAGCGTAGCACGTTGGCGTAGTGTAGCCACCAGTTTCAAGAAAAAAAACTTGCGTTGAAGTCACTAGCTTTTTTCTGAAAGCCTTGGCACATGCGAGGTTAACTTTTGGAGCATTTTTTTGATCTGCATTCTTTGCTACGCTACGTAGCATAGCATAGTGTAGTAGCTGATGTAACTTGCATTTCTATTAAAACTACAATGAGAAAACTTTGCTTGTTTTACCCTTGCTACGTTGTTCTATGCTATGTAGCGTAGCATAGCATAGCACTCTGTATTGGCTGATTTTTGATTTTGCCTTGTGCTAACATTTTGTTGAACCTTGTAGCTAGACATTTGTTTGATTTTTCGAAGGCATGCTATGCTACGTAGTGTAGCGTAGCATAGCAGACTTCTCCACTAGAAAAATTGACGAATTGTTTTGTCCATCTTGAGCACCATCGACAACTCCAAGTGTAGTTTCTAAATAGACTATTAGTCAGGTGAAACACCCAGGTGGGCAGGCCGGAAAGTCCATCGGGCCTGTCAGCTCTGGCGATAGAAAACTTGCTGAACTAAACAGTCTAAACTCAATGCATTCATTTCTTTCCAAACTGTCTGTTGGCGACCGTTTGGGACGCAACCGCCAACGAGTGTCCTCGAACAGGATTTAGGTGTCTGCTGGTCTCTGGCAACACCAAGGCCCAGATACCTCCAAATAACTCAGTAGTTAATGTGAGTATGTGTGTGTGCTGTTGCAGCGTGCGGTTGTATGAAATGTGACAATTTCGTTGTGTGTGAACTACAAATGACTTACTTTAAAGAGATTCAGCCAACTTTGTCCAGTATTGTGAGTTCTTGAAAATTTCCTATTTTTTTCAACTGCTTAGTCTATGCGGCCCCTATAATACCTGCTTGTAACAAATAAAATTTTGCAAAAAAATTTGAGCACAACTCCGCAATCTACTCCTAATTTTCCCCAGAGAAAGAGATAGTTCCACAAGAAAACTAGAAATAGAGCAAGATTCGATGGAAATAAGCAGAAAAGAAAAGAAAGCAGATTTGTGTAGACCTCAAATATTTAAGCAAGGTAAAATGAAACGAGTAAACACTTCACAATATAGTTATTCCAAATTCAATATCTACGAATTGTTCAAACTTCCAAGGCTCAACCAAGCAATATCTTCAAGACAATCCTACTGTGCTACCAAAAATCGCTGCGTAAACTACCACGTACGAGACTCCACTTTGACTAGACAATAGATGCCAACGATTGCATTCAAACAGAACCTTTAAAAGACTTGACAATTTCTGATTGAAATAACACGGAAAATCACTTTAAAGATAAAGAAGCTATTCTGGTCCCATCAAAATACCAAAGATTTTCTGAACCCTCTCGGCTACTAAATTGTTCCACGGCGTGACTACAAACAGAGGCTCTCTTTCAACAACCCAATAGCAGTTCCCAAACGTTGCACAATAATGAAATTTACTACTAAAATGCTCTTAAGGCTTTTATTCACTAGTGCTTCTATGGCAAAATTTTAACAGAAATTTCTATCGGGCAACAAGAACAATAAGAGCAATCTAAAAATCCCAAAATTACTTGCCAAGGATGATACTATCTAAACCACTAGCTAAGCAATATAAACAAAACAAAAAATAAAATGCATAACTCACAGGACCATGACAAAGAGGTTGAAATCTTTATTCTAGCAAGCCATCTTGCAAGCAATCTTCTTTACAAATCTTCCAAGTGTGATGATGATGCTCCTTGATGTCCTTTTCTCCCCTTGACCCTTGAAGCCTATTTATAGGATTCCAAGGTAGGTAGGGAAGTTACAATTTACAAATATCTCACCTAACTTCTCTCCCAAGTCACTTGGCCAACCAATTAGAAAATTTCTTACCCAACAAGTTAAGAGTTTACTTGCCCAACAAGTTAGGTAAGTTACGACAATTTTTGGGTGGTTGCAACCACAAAAGAGATAAAAGCTACAATGGACAAGTGTCCTATTCAATCGCCAAGTGTCTTCCTTCAATTGCCAAGTGTCTTCATGGAGATAAATAAGTTGTAGGTGACAAGTGTCCCATGCAAGTGACAAGTGGCCTTGGTGGTGGTTACAATATTATTAAAATATAATTTCTAAAATACATAGGAATATAAGCTATAGTGGCAACTTACTTCATACATATATTTATCTTTTTAATTTTGCCTCTTCTAAATGAGATGTCAAGTCTTTTAAGTGGTGTATAAGACTTCCCAAAAAATGAGATTCTCCTCTTCCTAGGAAAAATATCCCAAAAATATTTCAAAAATATCTCCCCTATCTTCTCTCTTAAGTAATTTGACTAACCAATTAGAGGATTACTTGTCCAATAAGCTAGGAGAAAATTATGTGATTTAGGAAGTTAGCATAAAAATTTGCCATATTAAAGTTAGCATAAAATTTGCCATATTGATTATTCCATTTAAAGTCACATTAAAGTTAGCATAAAATTTGCCATATTGATTATGTGATTTTATGCTAACTTTAATGTGACTTTAAATGGAATAATCAATATGGCAAATTTTTAATAGGTAATGACTTTATAATAATGTTTTTAAAGCAAGCTTTTCTAAAACAAGACTCCATATTATATGTATTATGTAATTT
>MNCI01014441.1:405576-486142 GCA_015680685.1 Gnetum montanum
GGTCTGGATCCTCAATTCTAGCACGTTTTGATGCATTTCTGGGGCCCGAAAGTCTCTCTACGCTGGGCCTTATGCCGGGCGTAGAGGACTGAATAACCATCATTTGGAGCCCGAAATTAGATTTTCAAGTGCCTGAGACCTACTGGGAACCTTGGGGAAGGTCTTGGGGGGTCTAGACCCTCAATTCTAGCACGTTTTGATGCATTTCTGGGGCCCGAAAGTCTCTCTATCCTGGGTCTTACGTCGGGCGTATACGCTGGGCGTACAGGAATGAATGACCATCATTTGGAGCCCAAAATTCGATTTTCAAGTGCCTGAGACCTGCTAGGTACCTTGGGGAAGATCCTAGGGGGTCCAGACGCTCAGTTCTGGCACATTTTGACTCATTTCTGGGGCCCAAAAGTCTCTCTACGCTGGGCCTTACGCCGGGCGTATACGCTGGGCGTAGAGGAATGAATGACCATCATTTGGAGCCCAAAATTTGATTTTCAAGTGCCTGAGACCTACTGGGAACCTTGGGAAAGGTCTTGGGGGGTCCAGATGCTCCATTCTGGCACGTTTTGATGCATTTCTGGGGCCCGAAAGTCTCTCTACGCTGGCTGCACCCTGGCGTCTACGCCGGGCGTATAGGAATGGAAGACCATCANAGGGGTTTGGACGCTCAATTCTGGCATGTTTTGATGCATTTCTGGGGCCCGTAAGTCTCNAGGGGTTTGGACACTCAATTCTGGCATGTTTTGATGCATTTCTGGGGCCCGTAAGTCTCTCTACGTTGGGCCTTACGCCGGGCGTATACGCTGGGCGTAGAGGAATGAATGACCATTATTTGGAGCCCAAAATTCAATTTTCAAGTGCCTGAGACCTATTGAGAACCTTGGGGAAGGTCCTGGGGGGTCTGGACGCTTGATTCTGGCACATTTTGATGCATTTCTGGGGCCCGAAAGTCTCTCTACGCTGGGCCTTACGCAGGGCGTATACGCTGGACGTAGAGGAATGAATGACCATCATTTGGAGCCTGAAATTCGATTTTCAAGTGCCTGAGACCTGCTGGGAACCTTGGGGAAGGTCCTGGGGGGTCTGGATGCTCGATTCTGGCATGTTTTGATGCATTTCTGGGGCCCTAAACTCTCTCTACACTGGGCCTTACGCCGGGCGTATACGCTGGGCATAGANTTGAGAACCTTGGGGAAGGTCCTGGGGGGTCTAGACACTCCACTTTAGCATGTTTTGAGGAGTTTTTGAGCCCCAAAAGTTGCTGTACGCTGGGCCTTACGCTGGGCATGTGTAGGCCAGCGTACAGGATGCATACTTAGTGAAAACCAAGTATTTTGAGCTCAAAATTTGCCAATTTTGATGCCAGATATCATCGTAGTCTTCTGTGGGTCCTAGGAAAATTTTACTTACTTACTTTGGCTTCGTTTGATGCTATTTTTGAGGCTTTCAAGCTTGGTCATGCTGAGGACCAACATGACTTAGCTTAATTTCTGTCTACAAGTGTTAGCCAAAATTTTTTGTGGTGTTTCAGGCAGCAGTTGCTATTTCTCCTATATCAGTAGTGAAATGTCTTGGAACTGCAAACCCTTAATGATGATGACCTGCTTCTACAAGTGGGCTGCATTCAAGTCTGGCACGTTAAGCGCTAACGGTGTGAGTGCGTCCGCGGTTACCACCTATCTTTGGCGAAGAAAATAGACACCTCCCATGTCCTTGGATGCACTCAGCATTTGTGTTTTTTTTGTTTCTTTTTGCCAATAATCGTCCATAACCGCAGGCACAGGTGCAGGCATGGTAACCGCCTGCATTTTAGCCCTATTCCGTTTATTTTGTTGTAACCTGTTACTCCAAAAACTACTAAACTACTTATTGTTACATGCTCTGGCCAAGAAATTAGGCTTACTGTGAAAATAGAAAAACGAAACCCTGTGTGGCAAGCATTTGGCAAAATTCTGAAGAGGAATATGAAGTTATCCCTAGCGGTTCTTGGCAAAATTTTTATCAACAAGCATAACTTGTTTTGGTTGCCGTATTGATAAGAACCACCACGTTGCTTTTGAGAGTAAGTGTACCATTTTTTTTCCAACTTCCAAAAACATTTTCCCAATGCCTGGACTATGCCATATTATATCACAAGATGCGCCTCTGTTTCTGAAAGTATTCAGTGTAGTACATTGTTTCTTCTTACTATAGAATCCAATTTTCTCTGTTTATTGACTTTAATTTGAATCTGTAAAAGCAGGACCGACCCCATTCTTGGTTAATGCTCATAGTCAATATGCTTGTATAACAAAGCCATGTATATCTACGCATCCACCACCACTGTTGAACCGTTTCTAAGCCCATAACTGGTTGAATTATAATCTTTCCCGATAGGCATCATGTAATATGCAAAAATATTAATATTACACTCTTTGCCCAATGTATAAGGTTAAAAATAAAATATGTGTTTCATCACTGTATAACTCATCCGAATTTTTACACATATTTTATTTTATTTTTATTCTCTTTTCCTTCTATTTAAATAGACTGAAACTCCTGCTCCATGAAATGGCTTGAAATGTGGCAATAGTTCCATCCATGGAATTTGACTAGATCGTGCATGAATACTTGTGATTCATATGGTTGGGCATAGGGATACCTCGCTGCTCATCACATATTGTGATGAAAGATCAATAACCAATGACTCATATACATCACTCGGAAGAACAAAATTAGGTGTCTTAGTTGGATCAACATCGCTAGAAGAATGCATCAAAACATTTTTCTTGCAAGCCCATAAATGTTTATTTTGAGAAGCAACACAAATTTCTGCATTAATAAAAGAAGTAAAAATTTCAACATCAATTAAAGTAGATGGAAGTAGTACAGAATCCCCCATAGGGAAATTCTACATAAATCAAATCGAATAGAGAAAAATCTTAGTTTTAAAAGTGATGAGGATTATACTATTCTCATAATAAGAACCTCTTATTAATGCAAAGGAAGGAATAAATGATGTATCTATGCTTTGCATAATTATTTCTTCAATAGTTTGATAGCATAGAACATAATTCCAACCATGAAGTTGACTCCTCGCATATAAACAACAATCCTATTAATGAAATATTTCAAAATCATACTCAAACATAAAAGAAATAACGCAAAAAAAATAAAAAATATGTAGAAAAATTTAAAAAATATTAAGAAATAAAAACCTTATTAAGAATTATAAAATAAATAATTGAAAAATATCCTTATTATTTTTTTAACTGGAAAGTATATCTCCCCTACAATTAAGGTTCATGTTAGAGATATGAAAGATGGAATGGGCTTTAACAATGATAGAGGTTTAGGATGGGTTTTTGGCTACTTAGAAGTCCCTACATGATTTGATTTATTGCATGTTAACTATAATGAGTTTTTGTTGATAGACAAGTGATGAGTGGCGAGGTACCCCTACACTCAACCATACGAATACGAGCATTACATGCATGATCCGATCAAACTCCGCAGACTAAGTGCCTACACGCCTTATGAAACACTTAAGGTTAATCATTCATTATCTTCCCGAACTTACTTGTATTTGTCATGGTTGTATGGTTAAGTAAGTCTAAGGTATGTGATTTTTATATCTTTTATGTTTTATCTCCTATGCTAATGAGGTAAATGGGGAAGAGACTAATTAACTAACTTTAACTAACTAAGTTCTAATGCCTAGCATCAGTATCCGTTCCCACTTGTCGTTCACACCCTAAGCCGATGCAACCTTCTGGGATTACCAAATGCTATTCATTATTGGGATTACCAAGCGTAACACACATGCTCGAAGCGGTCGTACTAAATGCACTTAACTAGGAGAGAAGGGTTGAGAGAGATTAATTAACTAATAAAGCATTTAAATGATGAACAATAAATAACAACAATTAAAGTCTTATTTAGCTTAGTCCATGCACTGCAAGGTTTATCCAACAGTTCATCTTTATTGCCGTACACAAACTTGTGCTCAAGTACAATATTTTCTAGAAAAAAGATCCATTCACTTTGGAGCTCCTACTACAGGCACATGGAAATTATTCTATCTCTAGAGAGGTAAAACTGCCAGATTTTTGCTAAGGGTCTATATCTAGATGGAGAAATAAGGTAGAGCCTCTTCTTATTTATAGAAATGGTGGCGGACTGCGATATCGCATACGCGATATCGCGAGAAAGACACGATATCACATACGATACATCGTGTACGCGATATCGCAGTGAGGATGTGATATCGTGTACACGATATCGCAACCCATGCAATATCGCATCCCATCATACCCCCATGACTGAATAAAAACGTATCCCTGAGTTCCTTACAAAATATTGAAAAGGTATGGGATTATTAACTTGAATGGAACTAATGGTGAATGGGATGACATGTGAACGGATCATCATTACAGAACATGACAAAATTGGTGTTCACAACAACAAGAGTGAACACTTTATACATTTGACATCAGGCCTTATTTGGCAGCTGAGAAAGAGAGAGGGAGAAAGAAGTTTTGATGTTGCCAATGCCAAGATTATGCCTTTTGTTGTCCATCCATAAGCGCACCATCCATCTTGTTCTTTGCATAGCTGTTTTAGCACCAATCCATTCCAACTGTTCCCTCCAGATCCAATCTGTTGCTGTATATTGCCATCTGCACATACAACATAGTCTTATATTAGCAAGGGTAAATGAATCACAATGTAGTTGATGTCTTACTTCGGTGAAAGGTCCATTGGCTGAGTTGTGGTATGGCTGATACGAGTCTGGAGATATATTCATGGTGACTACCAAAGGTGTAGGGGTTAGGAGAAAATCAAAAAAACTAGGTCCAAACCCCCATGACTAAGAACGAACCTCTAGTAGCAATAGAATGGAGAAAGAATAAAGAATAAGAAAGATGGAGAAAAAGAGGCAACTATAACGTCGATTAATGGATGTCAAGATGGAAATGAACAAAATAGAGTGGATTGCAAAAATGTTAAGGGAAAGAATTTAATTGGTGTACCAAATAGGAATGCCAGTGGGTCCTCCCCAAAGTAGGCTCATGCCTTTAATTCCCTAACAAACCCACATTCAAAGAGTCTGTAGGCTCTAGGAATTTCATTTGGAATAAGAGTTAAAGTCTTAACCACAAGAATTTACCAAAAAGAAAAAAATGCGTCAACCAAAATATACACTAATGATACAACCGGCAATGAGGTGAACAATGGAATCCCAAGAACAAGGTGGTGTACAGCCCCGTGTGTATTTCAATGATTAATGTGACTTAGCAGATCCCATTCCAAGTTCGACCTCAACAAACTACATCCAGTGACTTTGCATTAATACATTCAGTCGACCCATCCTCTTGAAGTAACAAGAATGCATCCCCCAAAGAGCCACCACCATTCCGATGAAACAAAGGAGGAGAGAATGGGAAGCGATAAGGGCCTTAGTTAGAGGGAACATGTTTATTTTAGTTCCATAACCAATGCTTGTAGCCCAAATGATTATTCCATTTAAGGGGTGTGCTTTGAATTCTCACTGTGTGTTTTTTTGTTTTTTATGTGTTTATACATGAGAACCACCCCATGCAAAGACTTTGTTATTTTTATTAACTCAGCTTCCTGATAATGGAGCAATGTCGGAATGGGAAGGAAAACTCAAAAAGAAAACATCCAAGCACCCAAGAGAATGGCCAACACAAATGCATCAAGTTCCCTTGAGGTCACACCCTTTTCAATCCTTGAGTCCTTTCTTAGTTTGAGAAATGCCTAGTCACCGATTCATTATAGTTCTTATTATTAAGAAAGGGACTATACAATTCCAAGCCAAGAGAGACCATAGAAATTTGTGGATGTATGGATGAAGTGGACTCATTGCCTGTCATATCAAAAGAACCATACCTTAGTATCAACATCATAACTTAAAGGTAAAAACCAAACATTAGCAACCAATAGAAAATAGTTCATACCATCATTAGAGAACTTATTGGGTGAAAAACTTAACAAAATGGATAAGACACACACACACACACACACACACATAAAGAAATGAAAAAGTATGAATGATGTTGTAAAACAAAAATAAGAAAAGTTAAAGGAAACTTCTAAAACAAAAATGTGTAAAATAATAACTCAAAAGAACTGAGGGCCCCGAATGATCAGCATAGGTGGCCATCTCCCCCATGACTGAATTGAAAGGGAGAGATCTAAAATGATGAATGCCTATTTGAATTTTTTAGAAGTGTCCAACTTCTCCTGATTGATGTTTTTACGTTAAGGGGTGGAAGTCGATAATGCTCATGCTCCAATGTATCTATGCCTTCGTTGTGGGCGTGAGTTGTTCCCCCATTTCATTCCATGCATGTTGGTGGGCTGCTCTCTTGATTAGCTGTCAACCACTGGGTATTCTCTTATTGTGTGGATGCTACATATAGGCACCTTTGTATCTGAGTTTCTTGGACACACCAATTGCATGCAGGAGATGCTGAGCATTCCTCCATGTCGTCACCCTCTAAGTCACTGTATGTGATGCATGGAACTTTCTTCTTCTTGATCTTTCCATAAATTTTTTCCTTAGATATTTCCAAGGAAAGATCGTAGATTCCTAGGCACACGCTAATGGTGCTGAGCCATGTCCTCCCCATTATAATTGTGAAGTCCCCTTTGCTACTATTGACTTCCACCAAGAAATCAGCTGGGTATGACCAACCACACACAGTGGTAATGATGTCCTCCACCAATCCCAAGGGAATAGTGATGGATTGGTCAGCCAGCTCTAGTTGAATATTGCTCTTCTTGAGTGGAGACATGTTCTAGGCTTTATACATTCCTCGTGAGATTAGGTTGACTCTGGAACCTGGGTTAAGAAGAGCCTTATGAGGTTCATTCCCAGCAACTTGGAGATAAATTAGGGGGCATCCAGGATTAGAGAGTTTCCTGGGAAGGTGGACTACCTTGATCTAGTCAGTAATGGTATATGTTAACATAACCATATGCGTTGAGCCCTGTTGTTGGTTTGAAGGGACCTCCAAAGCCTTATTTGTTGGAGGAGGGGTCATAGACTCAACTACTTGTGGTTGTGAGAGCTTGTTTGGACTCTTGGTTCTAAAGAAAGGTCTTCTCTTTGTATGGCTGTTAGAACCAGTAGTGGGTTGAAGGTTTATAGCTCTTGTAGCATTACGTTGCTACGGTTGAGTGGGGAGTTCCCCTTGCATTTTTGGAGCGGGTGGTAGTGGAAATACCAGGGTAAGAGTGGCAGATGGATTCGGAGGATGGTATGCATATGGTGTGTCTTCTGTAGGAGAAGGATTCCTAAAATACTCTTGAACTTGGTAGTGACGTTGTGGGGTTGCGTGACCCATAGAGTCACTTGGAGAAACCAGCTGCTGCACGTAGTAGCCATATGGGTCTGGTTGCCAGTAAGGGTATTGTTATCTAGGCGATGGCATTCCCCATGACTATGGGTGTTGCCACTGCTAGTATTTCCTGATAGGTTGTAGTGGTTTTCCACTTGGATAATATGTTAATGGTTGGTGGAACTACCTTGGGTTACCTTGGGGATAAGGTGACCTTCAGGGTGCCTACCGTTTGTTAAGTCTTGGGTTGAGTGCATACACCCCGGACTCTTGCAGATGTGAGATTATTGGGCAACATCCCTTAGGATGGTCATATTGGTAGATCTCACATCCATCATCATTGTCCATGTCAGAATCCACCACCTCATCATTGATAGTCATTTTTCCCTTACCCTTGTCATGTGCATGGCCTAAATCTCTCCTCTTTTTATTATCATGGTCACTACTTCGTTCCCCCTTAGACTCCTCTATGATCTTTAGGACAGTTTCAATGTTACTATATAAGGAGCTCCATATTTCATCTACCTTAGCTGATACTTCCGTTGTTAGCTTTTGAAGTGGCAAGGTTTTTCTATTCACCAACCCTTCAAGTGGTGACTCATCTTCTTCCTCACAAAATCTTACTCCCTTCTTTCGAAGGGAAGGATTGCAGTTATATTCTTCTGCGCTTTCTCTTTTCCATAGCTCCCCTTCTTCTTTAGCTACTTGCTCCAACAATCAATGAATTTCATGGGACCTAAGTTTAGATAATCTTCCTTGGGCATGTGTCCCAAGGGTTCTCCTAGTTTTGTGTCTTAGCCCATCTACGAGGTGGTGGAGTTGATCCCGTTGTGCGTAACCATGGCCCAGGCAATGATGTAGCAATGCATAATACCGGCCCATGGTAGCATCCAAGGGTTCGTGAGTACCCTACTTCCATCCTTAGGTCTATTTATGCAAGTTAGAAACTACAGAGTACGTTTGGTATTTATCATTAAACAATTCTAGCATTGTACTCCACCTCCTAATAGTTTTCAGCTCTAAAGACCAGTACCAACTTTCTGCTTCTTTTATGAGTGTCCTAAGGAACAACTTTAACTTTTGCCACTTGTTTTCAATATTTTGCAAGGCGTAGGCATAGTGGAATGCCTATAAGTGATTTTTCAAATCAACATTGTATCCCCCCTCAAATCGTGGGATATTATTCATGTCAGGTCTCTTGATCCGGCTATCTTTTTGATGCTTTTTAGGTATTCTAACAGCCTCCATAATGTCTAACATACTTCGGGTTGCTAGTAGGGGTTCATCATGATCATCTCTCTCATGATATCTATGATGCCTATGTGGTTCCCTACTTTCCCTTCTATCCCTTGACTCTCTCGAATGCCCTTGTCCTCGCTCTTAACTCTCTTGTCGAGGTCTCTCATTTTGCTTACCCTTATCCTCACCATTGTGCTCTTTGTGACTACGTCCTGATGTGGAAGGAGAGGGTGAATGATGTGATGAAGGGGAAGAAGGAGGAGATCCATCACCATGGTGATGTCTCCTACCTTCTCTTTAGTGGTTGCAGCCCCAATCGTGATGACAATCAAAATGCTTACCCTCATCTTGTGCTTATGTTCCCTCAGTGAACACTTGGTGTTCGTGGGCATCAGAACCAGGGTTGTGTATCGTGAAGCAAAGGTTCTAATGCATCACCTCCTCACTATCATTAGGAGGGGGAACATCATTTTGTGGAGAACCTATTAAGATAGGTTCACCACCCCTAATTTCTCTTATGACAGGCGACGCGTTGCGGGGTCCTTTGCCCTTCAACGATGTGTGACGACTCTCTTGCCGTAAGTCCCGTTGACATTGTGCTTCTATGGGATGGTAGTCCCTTGTACCATAATCTTCTGCAACGTATTTAGTGTATAGCTACGTCATTTCTATCTGTGCAAGAGCACAAAGGAGCATGTTAGGGACTACTCTATCTAGGGGTAACACTATGTTACCTTGCAAGTCTCTCCCACGTACTTGTTCATCCTGATGGAGGATAAAGGTAAAATCGGGTATATACTCATCGTGATGAGTATATACTACCTGATACTCTTGAGGAACTAGTGGATCTGGGTTACGTGTGTTAGACTGCCGACAGTCTCTTGTGTGATCCCTAGGTGGTGAAGTGCTTTTATGAGAAGAAGAAGACATTTTTTATCTTGTCAGTGTGCTATTGATCATTGTTTAAATTTTCTTCTGATTAACCCTAAGGGTTCGTTTAAGCTTCCCAACGATGTGGATGATTTCCTATGTTCTACTTAGCGCACAAACAACTTAGTCCCCGGCAACGGCACCAATGATGAGTGGCGAGGTACCCCTACACTCAACCATACGAATACAAGTGTTACACATGCGATCTGGTCGAACTCCGCAGACTAAATGCCTACACACCTTATGGAACACTTAAGGTTAATCGTTTGTTATCTATCTAGACTTACTTGTATTTGTCACAGTTGTATGGTTAAGTAAGTCTGAGGTATGTGATTTTTATATCTTTTATGTTTTATCTCCTATGCTAATGAGGTAAAGGGGGAAGAGACTAATTAACTAACTTTAACTAACTAAGTTCTAATGCCTAGAATCAGTATCCGTTCCCACTTGCCATTCACACCCTGAGCCAATGCAACCTTCTGGGATTACCATACGCTATTCGTTGTTGGGATTACCAAGCGTAACGCATGTGCTCGAAGTGTTCGTACTGAATACACTTAACTAGGAGAGTAGGGTTGAGAGAGATTAATTAACTAATAAAGCATTTAAATGATGAACAATAAGTAACAATAATTAAAGTCCTATTTAGCTTAGTCCATGCACTGCAAGGTTTATCCAATAGTTCTTCTTTATTACCATACACAAACTTATGGTCAAGTACAATATTTTCTCGAATAAAGATTTGTTCACTTTGGAGCTCCTATTGCAGGCACATGGAAATTATTGTATCTCTAGAGAGGTAAAACTGCTAGAGTTTCGCTAAGGGTCTAGATCTAGATGGAGAAACAAGGGAGAGTTACTTATTATTTATAGAAATGGTAGCAGACTGTGATATCGCGTACGCGATATCACAGGAAAGACGTGATATTGTGTACGATACATCGCGTACGTGATATTGCAGTGAGGAAACGATATCGCGGCCCATGTGATATCGTGTCCCATCAACAAGTTAGTAAATTTGCATGGGTTTAGACTTGAACATGACATGGATAATATAAGGTCCTTTCCATAACATTTGAAATTTGGTGCATCATGTGATAAGTGAGGTTCCAATAGAGGACCTTGTCTTTTGGTTTAAACTCTACACGTTGAATCTTAACACCATCACATTGCTTAGTGTACTCTTTATAAATCTCATTCATTATTAGTGCTACCCTCTTATTTTCATCTAATACATTAAGATTCATTAAGCATTCTTTTTCTACCAAGTTAATGCTAAGATCAAGCTCACATGTTGTATTTAATGTATAATGTTTCATTTGAATAAATAATTTAGGCAACTTATCGTATACTAACTTGTATGGAAAATAGCCTATAATAAGTCTCCATGTGAAGTGATAGATCCATAAAGCACTATAATTTTATTCTCAAATTTTTCTTGTATCTATTAATGGTCCTCATAAGGATGCATGTAATTTTCCTATTGGTTATTGTTTCCTAATTATTGGCCCAATGGTAATTAGGTATTGTTAATTTATGCTCAACCCCTAAACACTACATTAGTTTTTTAAAGGTAGTACTTATAAAATGGGTACCATTTCCCTTAGCAAATCAAACCTATTAACCACCTATTACTAAAAGAATTTGTAGTTGTTGTCATAGTGCAATCAGACACTACAATAACTTGTGTCCATTATATACAATAGTCAATGATAATAATAATATAGGATTTCCCATTTGTCATGGCCATGATGAGATCCATGAAGTCAAATCCCCATAAATCAAATGGTTCCAATGGTTGGATCCATTATTAGAATCCTTCAAATCTTGATGTCATCCTAGAATACACCTTTCGTAGGATTTAGCAAATGGGTGTGCATCCCTAAAAACTATAGGCCAAATGTACCTAACCATGAGAATTTTAATGATGGTCATTTTCTTATATAATGGCATTCACAAGGTCCATCATGAGCATCTTATAGTACTTTTGACTAGTTTTCCTCCTATACATACAAATAAACCAAGTCATCTATGCAAATTTTATAAAGGTGTCCTTTATCTTGATATAGTACTTAATCTAGTGTAGGAATTATTATTTCCTACACTTTTCCCATTTTGAAGGGACCTCTTGTATGAGTAAGCATGTGAGATACTCAACATACCATGGCTTAATTACTTCTATTGAAACTATTATGACTTTTGTAAATAGTAGTTCATTTGTTAACTAATAAAAAAATGGTTCTTCATTAATCTTATTGTCCCATAGCAACTAAGAGAATTAATCTACAACTATGTTCTTAGTGCCTTTCATGTCAAGCATTGTAATGTAAACTTCTTGCAAGGTCACTAGCCATTGTATTACATAAGGAATAATTGATAACTTATTCATGAGGAATTTTATTGCACTATGATCTATGTGCACAAACATCAGATAACCAAGCACATAGTACCTCAACTTCTCAAGTGCATGTACCACTACTAATGAAGCATCAATTGGCTACATCAATGGGATCATGTCGACGCAGTTGCCTTAACACAATCACATCAACACAGCCACGAGATCTCGTTGATAGAAGGTTTGCTACATTGCCATGTACCCATCAATGCATTGTTTATTTTTACCTATAAATACACATGCTCCCACTATGTATTCGCATTCTTTTGTCAATAGAGGAGCCGAACTCTTGCAATTTTATTCTGTAGTCTTAGAAAATAATCAATGAGTGCCTACAATGTGGATCTGAGTCAGTTGTATGGCATCTTATTTGAGTGGCAATGTACCTCAACACATTCCATGAATGGCAATAAGATCAAGATTGATTCTTATTCATTGCAGCACTTTGACTTAAATTAAATTTACTTTCCATGCAATTTAGTTTTCATGTACTTAGTTAATATTTACATTTCCATGCACATTAATCAATTGGCAGAATGAGTGCGACCAGTTTCTAGCATAAACACGTATTTTCTTGGTAATCCTAGTAGCATCATTACTTGATTCACCTAATAGCATAGTGCTTGGTAATCCCAATAATGGATACGTGGATTCAGGACATGTACGATAAGCTGGGAATGGACACTCATCACCCGTAAGCTAGTTTAGACTTTATCTTCCTATAGTTAATTAGATTAAATAATTAATTTCTCAGTTATCATTAGGCCAAAACAACATCAACAATCATATTCCTAACTTTGGACTACACCATACATGATAAAGCTACCACTAGTCCAAGTGGGAAGATAGCAAATTACAATTAATGCTTAATGATCTAGATGCACAACTAATCCCATCCATGAAATTCAACCAAATCATACGTGAATGCTTGTGATTCGTATGGTTGGACATAGGGGGTACCCACCATTCATCAACTACCATTAGTCATTTTTCAATTATGATGTAGTTTAACTATGCACTTGAAATGTTCTTACTTATGCTATGGATGTATTATAGATATTTTTTATCATTCATTTTCATAAGCACAGTTCCCGATGCATAGTTGGATGCATCTATCATGATGTAGAATGGTTTGGATCAATTAGGAGCTTGTATAATTAGAGTTTTTAGAAGCTTTTTCTTTAAAATTTCAAATGCTTGGTCATATTATATGGTCCATTGGAATGGTGCATCATTTTTTATTAACTCTACCAATGATATAGTAATCTTGGAAAAATTTTTAATAAAGCAACTATAGTGCCTAATATGTCCAAGGAATGATCTAATATCTTTTACTATTTGTGACCTTTTTGCAATTCCTTGGATAACTCCAATCTTTTTTGGATCAACTTCTAGTCCTTTTTATGATAACCAATGCCCAAGAATAAGACCCTCTTAGATCATCAAATGGCTTTTTTGCTAACTGAGATTAAGATTCATCTATAAATAATGCTTCAAGAATTGCTGAAGATAATCTAATGCCTACTTATAATTAGAATCATAGGTGAAGAAGTCATCCATGAAGACTTCTATACCATTACTATTCAACTGCTAAAAAATACTAAGGACAAGACATTCAGAGGTTGTGGGTTCATCACATAGACCAAAATGCATCTTCTTTAATGCAAAAAATCCCCCATGGATTTATGAATATTGTTTGGTCATGGAATTTTGGAACTATTTGAATTTGATTATATTCACTATATCTCTCTAGAAAATTTTAGTATTTATCTCCTACAATTGCATCCAACATTTGGTTAGCAAATAGAAATGAAAATTGATCTTTGAAAGTTATCATGTTTAACTACTTGAAATCAATGTAGATCCTCAACTAGCTTTCCTTTCTAGGCACAATTAGAAATGATCTCATCCACTTATTGTCCATCATAGGATATATAAATCTCATTTTTATGAGCTTCTTAACCTCTTTCTTCATTGTCTACTTTAACTTGCAATTTTGTCTACGTTGTGGCTAGCATCTAAGCTTGATGGTAGGATTTATGTAAATTTTATATTGGCATATGTGTGGATCTATTCTGATTATTTCATCATATAAATAAGTAAAGATTGTTAGCCATTTATTAAACATGTCAAGTAACCTTTATTTCTATTCTTATGTGAGCTAGGCATTGATAATCAATGACTTGTCATATTCTAAAAATAAAACATACTCAAGATATTCTTGCAATGTTTCGAGTTCTATAAGTTCTAATTCTATTTTTTCTAGAATTTTCAACATTTTCCAATCCATCACTTCCTTTTATCTATTTTTTTCTTGGGAAGGTTGCTACTTAATGCACTTCATCTCATTTGTTCTATTAATATAATCATTTGTAAGGGCTTCATGCAATTCCATGCATATTATAGACTTGCATCTCTTATAAGCTATTAGCCACTAGCTGTCTTCTTACTTAGTGATTGTTACATACATGAACTTATTCATACACACTTTTTCTTCACATGAATTACATGTTATGATGTTTCATTATTTGACTGTCCAAGTCCTCTACATGTAATTTGCATCATGTATCATTGTATCATTGTACATAATGCATGAAACTCTTTTCTTCTCGATCAATTCATGCTCATTTTCCTTGAAAGTTTTCAAGAAAATATCTTTGATCATAAGCTTAGCATCAATTGTGCTTAGCTAGGCTCTTCTCATAATGATATGAAACTTTATTTTATAATTATCAACCTAAATCATCAAGAAATATACTAGGCATGACCACAGATTAATTGTGGTTAGAATGTCCTTCACATGTCCTAAGGAAATAATGATAAACTAATTTGCAAGCTTTAACCTAATGTTGCACTTTTTAAGTGAAAATATGTTCCATGCTTATACATCTTCTAGAAGATCAAGTTTATGCTAGAACTTAAATTTGACAAAGCTTTGTAAGGTGCATTCCTGGTAATCTGTAAGTAAATGAGGAGCCTTCTAGGATTTGTTCTTTTCTTGTGAAGGTTACCAACTTTAATCTAATCATTTATGACATGGATTAACATTATAGTTATCATGCTCGCACTTTAGTTTGAAGGTAGCTCATTAGAATGATTAAATGAAATTGGAATTAAAGTGGGCTCCATAGCCACTAATGCTTACATTGGTTTAGGTGGACTAATAAGTTTAAAGAAAGGACATTTCAATGGCTTATGCTTGGAAGCACTTGAATTTTCATCCACTTGCATGTGTGTAACTCTGGTAGCATTTTTATGATTTGACTATAGAGGTATCTTGCCTTGCATTTATGGAGGTGGAATTAGAGAAAGAGGAGTATGTGATGGTTGAGAAGGCATGGGATGTGAATGTAGAGGATAGAAGTATGATTCAACTCTAGGAGTAGAAGGCCTATGGTATTCTAATGGATAATAGTAGTGGAAAGAATGGGCTTGAGTAGTTGCATCACTAGGAGAAACATTGTTAGATATAATATCTATATGGATCTAAGGCTGTAAGGATACTACTATCTTGGTGGTGGTATCCTCCATGACTGTGGGTTTTACCACTATTAATAATACTACTACTCATGTTGAGATGGAGCTCCACTTGGATAGTATTGTTGAGTGTAGAACTATTTGTAGATGCCTTATAGATAAGATAATCTCTTAGGCATCTACTTTTTTGTGAACTTTGGGTTCAATGCATACATTCATAACTCCTCTAAATGTGACATGAGAAGGCAACATCCCTTAAGCTATTCATATTGGTAAAGTCACATCTATTAAATTTGAATCATCAACCTTCTCTATAACAACAGCTTTGTCCTTTTTCCTATATATGTCCTTTCCTATTACCTTTTTCTTCTTGTCATTATCTCATGTAATGACCTGCCCTACTTTATTCTCTACTATTTTTAATGCAATTGAAAATATTTCATCCATTGACTCTCACATTTTCTCCACCTTTGCTACAATGTCTTAAACAAATTTCTATATTGTTCATGCAATGTGTCCAAGTACAAAGCACTCAAATAAAGATAAAATTCTACAAAATTAAACTAGTAGAGTTTTCCTACAATTGATGAATTAGATCTCATAAATGTGGTAGGTGGTTTATTTATACAGCCATTTATGACTATTGCATCAATGATGATGCATTAATGTAGCTACATTTATTCTAATGTATCAACACAACCAACTAAAATATTGTTCATCAAGCACATCTTAATTATCCCCTCTATTCTAACAATTCTCTTCTTACTATATGTAGTACCTAATATCCTCTCTATATGCACTATCCCCTATACAAAACATCCCAAAGGCGTAAGGCTTTTTCACACCCTTTTTTGTGTCATTTTTATTTTCAAATGTCATAATGTTTATGTAACAAATACCTCTAACTAAGGGTTTGTAAAGAGTTTAAATGAACCTAAATATCATATGGATCCTATGTACTACTCTTATTCCCATACCCTCTAATATAAACAAAAAATTAAAAAATAAAAAATAAACTAGAAAAAAAATAATAATAAATAAATTAAATTATCAATAAAGACTTAAGAGACAAAAAAGAAATATTCATCATAATCCTAGCCTTGTCCAAACAAAATAGGGCCATCTACATGAATTCGTTTTTGTCACTCGCCTCTACGAAGAGCTAAATCTTTTTTTTTTATTTGTATTTTCTTCAAATCATCTTCAACCATTTTTTTCTCATGTCTTCTTTGGTCCTTCTTTTGGTGACTTTCCTAAAGTAGTGATGTAGAAACCTTGTTTATCGGCTTAGTGTTTGATCTTCTTTGTACATGTCCAAACTATCTAAGCCATCATTCTTGTAGCTTATCAGAAATAGTAGCCACTTTAAATCTTCCTTTAATGTCTATATTACATATTTTATATCTTCTAGTAACATTCAACATTCATTGAAGCATTTACATTTCTACCATATTGATTTGTTATTCATGTCTCTTTTGTATTGCCCAACATTCAACACCATATAAGATAGCACGCTTGATTGCTATGCTATAAAATTTCCCTTTCAATTTTATTGGTATTCTTTTATCACATAGAACACCATTATCCTATCTCCATTTTGATCATCCAGCCTCAATTCTATTTCTAATATCTTTATCAACTTCACTATATGATTGGAGGATTGATCTTAGGTAGCAAAACTATTTACAGTTGATGAGTGGAAAGGTACCCCTATGCTCAACCATATGAATATGAGCATTTCACACATGATCTAGTCGAATTCCAAGGACTAAGTACTTATGCACCCTTGTGGAACAAAGACAGGTCGATTGATTGTTGTCTTCCCAAGCTTACCTATATGTNAGACAGGTCGATTGATTGTTGTCTTCCCAAGCTTACCTATATGTCACGATTGTATGGTTAAGTAAGCTTGAGGCATATGATTTTTATAGCTTTTATGTTTTTATGTCCTACGCTAGTAAGGGAGAAGAGAGATAACTAAGTGACTAATTTATCTTAACTTCTCATTAACTAAGTTCTAACTAATCTTAACACCAGTATCTATTCTCACATACTGTACACATCCTAAACCAGTGTAACACTGCTAGGATTACCAAATGCTAATCGTTACTGGGTTACCAACTGTTATACACATGCTTGAAGTGATCGTACTGAGTGTAATTTAACAATTTACTTAATTGATCAAAATGGATTACTATGATAATAACAAAAATGTAAAGTGCATAAAATAAAATAAATGCATAAGAAAATAAAATAAAAGAAATGTGTAAGAAAAAAAATCTCAAGTGTTGCAAGGATGAATCAAAGAGCTCGTCTTTATTACCGTACACAAGGTGTGCTCAGGTACACAATGCTTGAATAAAGATCCATCCACACTTCAACCTCCTACCGCGAGCACTTGGAAATTACTCTAATCTTCAAACAGATTAATAGAGTTTTGCTACTTAACTGCTACTAGACTTCCTTTTGACTCCTTCTTCTGAATTACTCCCTATTGTGCACCTGGGCACTGTATTTATAGGCCTAGGAGTAACCCGGAAATAACTGCACAAATAATAACCACTCTAATAATTAAAGTAACCACTCTAATAATTAGAGTAAGTGCTTTAATAATAACCACTCTAATAATTAGAGTAACTGCTCTAATAATTCGATTAACTGCTCTAATAATAACCACTCTAATAATTAGAGTAATTGCTCTAAGAATAACCACTCTCATCATAGCCCCACAACTGAATGAAAACTTGTCCTCGAGTTCCTTACAAAATATTGGGAAGGTATGGGATTATTGACTAATTAACAACTAATGGTGTAATGGGATGATAGACCCAACATGCCTAGTGAACGGATCAATAAGCATATTACAACATTAGTGTTCATGACCATTGTGGTGAACACTTGTACATAAATAACATACAAACCTTTATTTGATAGTTTGTAGAGAAAGAGAGAGAGAGAAAATGAAGCGTGTTGCCGCCAATGCTAATATTGCACCTTCTGTTGATTATCCATAGCCATGCCACCAAACTTGCTCCTTTTGTAAATGCTCTAGTTCCAGTCCATCCTGACTACTTCCTCCAAGCCCAGCTCATTGTTTGTATGATTACAATCTGCACACACAACACAGTCAATCACAAATGAGCAAAGATAGATAAACCATAATGCAATTGATACCTTGCCTTAATATGAACTACATTGGCTAAGTTGTGGTTATGGCAGAAATTGGTTTGAAGATTTATCTTAGGTGACTACCCAAGGTGTAGGGGTTATGCAAATCATAAAATGGAGAAAATTGAAAAATTTGTGCCAAGGCCCCCATGACTAAGAGTGAACCTCCAATAGCTATAAGATGGAAAAACATGAGTAACAAGAAAGATGAAAAATATCAATGGCAATGCCAATAAAATGGATTTCATGGATGGGGATGAAACAAGAAATGATTAATTGTAGGAAATATTTAAGGAAAATAAGTTAACAATTGCACCAAAAAGGAATGCCAGTGGGTCCTCCCCAAAGCAAGCTCATGCCTTTTATGCCCTAACAAACCTAGAAACCAAAGAGCCCATAGGCTCTAAGAATGTCATTTGAAAGCAAGAGTTAAAAACTTACCCACAAGAATTCACCAAAGAAAAATAATGCATCAACCTAGAACGGACTAATGATTGGCAATGAGGTGGAAAATGGAAAGAAAGATGGAGAGGAGAGAATGGAATGGAATCCCAAGAACAAGGTTGTGTAAAGCTCCTTGTATACTTTATGGTTAATGTAACTGAGTAGAACTCATCCCAAATCTAGAATCAAACAAACCACATCCAGTGACCTTGCATCAATACACTTGACCAATCCATCCACCTGAAGTAACAAGAATTCTTCCACAAAAAGTTATCACCATTCCAAAGAGAGTGAGATGGAGAAGTAGGAAGCGAGAAAGTGCCTTAGTTAGAGGGAACCTTCAAGCATGGGTAACATATCTTTTTAGTTCCATAACTAGTGCTTGTAGTCCATATTGCTTTATTATGTCTAAGGGGTATGCTTTGAATTCTCACTCTTTTTTTTTTCTTTGCATGAGAACCACACCATGCAAAGACTTATTTTTATTCACTCNTTGCCTATTTTACCAAAAGAACCATACCTTAATATCATCATCATAATTCAAAGATAAAAACCAAACATTAGCAATCAATATGATATAATTCAGTCGACCATCATGAGCACTTATTAGATGACAAATAAAAGCAAATTAAGCAAACATAGAAATAGTAAAAATATGAATGATGGTGTAAAATAAAAATAAGAAAATTTGAAAGAATATGTAAAACAAAAAAATGTGTAAAAAAAATTCAAAAAGAACTAAGGGCCTAGAATAGTTAGCATAGGTGGCCATCTCCCCCATGACTAAGTTGGAAGTAGGAGATCTGAAATAGTGAGCAGGGTTGTCCATCAAGAGAGGTAGCATGTGTACTGGCTATCCTAAGCTCATGGAAAGGTTTGGTTTGTTGCACGCTAACCAAAAGTTTCTTATCCAGGCTCTTGGGTTTGTATATTGTCGTGGCCCCTAAAGGAAAAGTTGCATAAATAATGTAAGATCCTTCCCACAATGTTTGAAATTTAGTACGTTGTGGCACATGTGTGGGATTCCAGTAGAGAACCTTATCTCCTGGCTGATATTTAACTTTCCTAATTCTCAGGTCATGACATTGTTTATTGAAAGCCTTATGCAATTCATTAGATGACAGGGTAGCTAATTTGTTTTCATCTAGTAAGTTAAGGATTACTAACCATTGTTTCTATGCTAGATTAAGGTCAAGGTTGAGGTCACGTGCCATGGATAGTGTACAAAGCTCAGTTTGAATGGGATGCATTCGTAATTTACCATACACTAACTCATAGGGAGAGTAGCCTATAGGGAGTTTCCATGTGTAGTGGTATGCCCAAAGAGCATCATTTAGTTTAGTGCTCCAATCTCGCCTAAACTTGCTAATGGTTCTTATCAATATCTTCATAATCTCCTTGTTGGTGAATTTTGCTTGATCGTTCACTTGGGGGTGGTATGGTGTAGTCAATTTATGCTCAACCCCTAAGAGTTGCATTAATTTTTGAAAATTTGCACATGTGAAGTGTGTATCATTGTCTAAAATAAGTGCACACAGCATACCAAACCTATTTATGATTTGTTGTTGAACAAATCGTGTAGCTGTAGATGATGTACAATTTTTAACAGTAGCTGCTTCAGCCCATTTTGTTAGGTAATCAATGACAACAATAATATAAGCTTTTCCATTGGACATTAATGTAATTAGCCCCATAAAATCAATTCCCCAAATGTCAAAGGGTTCTAATGGTTGAATCCATTGTTGCGGACCCTCCATTCTAGCAGTCATTCCCCTATCACATTGACGGCACTCACAAGATTGGACAAAATGATGGGTGTCCCAAATAATGTAGGCCAGTAATATCTTACAAGCAAGATCTTGATGTCTGTTCATCTACCAGTGTAATGACCCCCATAAGGACCCTCATGAGCATCTTAGAGAACTCGTAGTTGATCTATATCGGGAGCACACCATCGAACCAAGCCATCAAGACACACTTTGTAAAGTTGCCCATTGATTTCCATAAAGTACTTGGCTCAATGAAGAAATAGTTGTTTCTTATTATGGTTTAACTCTTGTGGTGTTTCTTGGGTAAGGAGATAGGTAAGAATGCTACTGTACCAGTTTGTCTTCGTGGGTGATTGATTATTCACTACACCAGAAAAGAGGAATTCATCAGGAAAATAATCAGAAATTGGAGACTTGTCCTCTTTGTTATCCCATCACAACCAAGATAAATGATTAGCAACTACATTATTAGTACCTTTACGATCGATCATCGTAAGATCAAACTCTTATAAGATTACAAGCCATCATATGATATGAGGGCTTACCATTGGCTTATTCATGAGGAACCTTATTGCACTATGATCTGTATGTATATATACTTTATATCCCAATACATAGTGTCTAAACTTTTCTAGTACAAACACTATAGCCATTAATTCTTTCTCTATGGTAGTGTAGTTAAGTTGTGCACCAACGATACTTCTACTTGCACAGTGGATGTAATAAGGATGCTTCTAGTCATCTAACTGTGTAAGTACGACTCCTAAGGCATAGTCAGATGCATCAGTCATGTTATGGAATGGTTTGGACCAATCAAGAGCTTGTAGAATGGGTGTTTCTATTAGCTTATGTTTCAGAGTTTGAAAAGCTAATTCACATTTCCTAGTCCACTCGAAAGGTACGTCCTTTTTTGTTAATTCCACCAATGGTTTGGCAACCTTTGAAAAGTTCTCTATAAATATCCTATAGTAGCCAGTATGTCCAAGGAATAACCGAATATCTTTGATAATTTCCAGTTGTCAAGTAATTTCTTGGATAAGTTTGATTTTCTCAGGGTCTACCTCTATCCCTATGTGTGAGATTTTGTGCCCTAGTACTACGCCTTCTTAGGCTATCAAATGGCTTTTCTGCCAATTGAGCCCCAAATTGGTTTCTACACATCTTTTTAACACTTGCTCCAACCAATCGAAGGCTTGATCAAAGTTTGCTCCATAAGTGGAGAAGTCATCCATAAAGACCTCCACGCCATTTCCTAACTGCTATTGGAATATGCTTAGAACTAGTCGGTGAAATGTTGCAAGGGCATTGCACAAGCCAAATGGCATCTGTTTGTATGCGAACATTCCCCAAGGATTGGTGAACGTAGTATTGGCTTGATCTTCTGGGGCTATTTGTATTTGATTATAGCCATTGTATCCATCTAGAAAACTGTAGTAGCGATGCCCTGCAATGGTTTCTAAGACTTGGTCAACAAATGGCAATAGAAAGTGATCTTTGAATGTTGCCATATTCAGTAGCCTAAAATATATGCACACCCTCCATTTGCCTCCCTTTTTAGGCACAATAACTAAGGGGCTAACCCATTCGCTATCAGTAATGGAGTACATGAACCCAGCCTTAAGAAGCTATTCGATTTCTTCCTTAACTACTTGTTTCAACTTATGGTTCAATCGCCTCTACGGTTGTCTTCAAGGCTTCATGGAGGGGTCAGTGTAAATTCTTTGTTGGCATATCCTAGGATCTATTTTAGTTAATTTGAGATATGACCAAGCAAAGGCTTCTAACCGTTTATTTATTACCTTCAGTAGTTCTTCTTTTTATTGAGGAGCAAGCTTAGCGTTGATAATTACCAGTTTTCTATTTTTAAGGAACATGTATTCCATACCAATGGGCAATGGTTTCAGCTCAAGAGGCTCTTGCTTAAATTTCTTAGGGATTTCCAACTTCCCTCAGTTGATAATTTCAAGGTTAAGACTTGGAAGTTGGTGGACTTGCTCTAATGCGTCTATGCTATCGATGTAAGCACAAGTCAAACCCTCAGTTGGTTCCATGCATATGAGTGAACTACTTTCTTGATTAGCTATCAACCACTGGGTGTCTTCCGATCATGTGGCTATTGCATATAGGCATCTTTGTATGTTAATCACTTGTGCACACTAATTGCATGCAGGCAATGCTAAACTTTTCACAAACCATGACCTCTGCATGCAATTACACCCTATGTCATTGTATGATGCACAGAACTTTCTTCTTCTAGATCTTTCCAAATGTATTTTCCTTTGATATTTCTAAAGAAAGATCATGAATTCCTAGGCATGCATTGATGGTGCTTAGCCAAGCTCTTCCCATTATGATTGGGAAGTCCCCCTTACCATTGTTTACCTAAATCACTAGGAAGTCAGCTAGGTACAACCACCGACAAACAGTGGTAACAATGTCTTCCACCAGTCCCAATGGGACAGTGATGGACTGGCTGGCCAACTCTAGATGGATATTGCTCTTTCTCAATGGAGGTAAGTTCCAGGCCTTGTACATTTCTTGAGAAATCAAGTTGACACTAGAACCTAAATCTAAAAGAGCCTTGCACGGTGCATTTTTAGCAATTTATAAGTATATCAAAGGACTCCAAAGATCAGAGAATTTCCTAGGAAGGTGGTCAGCTTTGATCCAATTGGTGATGGCATGTGTTACCATGACCATATGCATTGAGTGCGGTGATTGGGTTGAAGGGGGCTCTGAAGTTTTAATTGATACTAAGGCCTCTAAGAAATCAGCCGCTTGTGATTGCAATGGCTTGGTTGGTCTATTGGTTCTAAAGAAAGGTTTTTTCTTCATGTGGTTATTGGAACTAATAGTAGGTTGAGAGTTAACAGCCCTTGTGGCATTACGTTACTATGGCTTGTAGCAACCAAAAATGTCGGTGGCTGGAACACACCAAAAGGTCACTAGGCATACAGCCTAACCCCAGATCCATGTGAGGGCCGTGCTAGAGAAAAACAAAAATGGGATGCCCTGAATGGTATGGTCAATCAGACAGGGACTTAATCAATGTACAATAACCTTTCATAAACGCTTGTTTTAAAGATGTTATATATAACTTAAGCGATAAGCAACAAACGTAAACTGATAGGGAATGATACAAAATATGATAATAGCAAAATGAAATGAAACAAGCTTGAGTGAGAAAGTGCACCACCCCATGATCAGGGGATTTGATCTTTGTTTGAATAAAAGATGTACAATTGATGCACAGTGTGGATGGGTACAGCTTACAACGAAGTGGTATGGTCACAGCTCCTTGAACTGCTATCAACAACTTGCTAATAGGAACCTTCTGCTTGCTAATCTTTTTGCCACAACTAATTTCCAGAAAGCCAAAATGCCCAAGTGCCAAATGCCAATCTTCGAAGCCAAGTGCCAAAAAGGTAATTCTCAAAGACAACAATGTCAAAAGCCAACCCTTTGAACATTGTTCGCCAGGGTATTTATAGAGTCAGATGCGGGATAGAAATGTGGTTTGGATGCCACATGTCCTGGGTCCCACAGAGTGTAAACATGACTATGCTATGCTGCTATGTAATGTTGGATGTGAAACCTGCTACGCTATGACCATACTGTTCAAGCTACATGTGCCAGAATCCAGCAAACTGCCATGTTTGTTACAAAGAAAGCCAACAATAAATGCAAAGTAGAGCCTGTGCTCTAGGATTATGTCTTCCCTACTCTTGTGAGCAAGGTCAAGTGTAGGGACAACTTTGGGGATAATCAGGGGGTGCAAAACAAAGCAAACTTGCTAATCCTAATGAAGATATGTCAAGATGGGAGTGACCACTGCCAACCAATTTTGGAGCTAACCGGAGATGTCTTAATGCTTCCATGCGAGTGTTACACTATTTACATTGCCTAGCATATCAATGTAGCGTGAACACCTACACACTACGTTGTGCTACGCTACATATCATAGCATAGCGTAGCTGCTAGTCTTGAGAGAAATATTGCTTGAAAGCTAAAAATACCTATTTGAGGCCTGGCTAGGTAAGCAAATTTTGCAATTTTCAACCCTGCTTTCCTTGTTGAAAGGTCCTGGGACCTACAAAGTTCATCCTTGGGACATTTCCTTGCTTTGTATCTCCATTATGTTGTGCTATGCTATGTAGCATAGCACAACATAGTAGCTAATGTGACATGCCTCCTTGCTTGATTTACAATGCTTTTTTGAGAAATGTTGCTTGGAACCCAAGGTTGAAGTGGGACAGGCAGTCTCAAAGGTTGGAGCATGGTCAAGTGCAATTCTTTTGCTAGAACCACTTGGCAGAGGACCTTCATGTGTTCTATCCCTACTACACTGTGCTACACTGCATAGCATAGCATCTAGTTTGGCTCGAATCTTGTTTCATTTTGTAAACATTTTATTATGAGATGTCGGTGATATCTTAGCATTTCTATAGAACAAGCATCTTTGATGGTTAAGACATGGGCAAATACGCTTACTCCATTAGAGCAATCTGAGAAGGAGTATTATCATAGTACATCCTTGCTACGTTGTGCTACACTACATAGCGTAGCACAATGTAACATTCAAATTGAGATGATTTCTGACAAAACTTGCCACATTTTGCTGCACCATGTCACTCATGCATCAAGGATGAAGTGGGGCAGATATCCTAGAGGACTAAATCGTTATCAATCTGCATCTTAGGTGCCTAATTAGTCTTCTCAAGGCCTGCTACGCTGTACAGTGTAGTGTAGCGTAGTAGGTTTCATAGTTAGAAAACTTGCCAAACTATTTAGTCCATCCTAAACACCTTCAACAACTCCTAGCATGGTCCCTAGGTAGACCATCAACCAGGTCAAGTGTCAAGCTGGGCAAGTTAGAAGGTGAAGCAAGCCTATCAGCTTGGGAGATAGAAAATTTGTCGAACTATACGGTCTACCCCTGGTGCCTCTTTCATGCAAGCTAGCCTCATGGCTGGGTCGGTGCCATGCTGACTATGCTACAAAGGATGGTAGATAGGCTCAGAACCAACTCTGCAAGCATTAGGACTTTAGTGGTGCCATGTCGTTTGCATGGTCCATCATGACATCATGCTTGCAGGCATCCTTGCCCAAATTCTGGGACTACTGAATCATGAGAGTCCTAAAATTTATGGTGTTTCAATGGCCCCTCTTTGTTGATGTCTGGAGGATCTTCCTGAGAGACATCAACAAACACCATGAGGAACAAGATGTCAAAATTGCTTTTTAGTGCTTGGATGATGCTTCGCTACATTTGAGAGTACTAGGAGAGTGATGTAGGATAGGAGGCAAGGGATGGATTTGTGGAAACAAGCTTAGGAAGGAGATGAATGTATAATGTTATGCCATGATAACTGTTGCCATAGTGTGATTCCTTGTTAGACTGCTTATGAGGAAATCAGCACGCATGGGTGTCTTTCTTTCTTAGATTCCCACCTCTCATCAAAGTGCTTAGAGATGGTTGATCCATAGCTGAAATGTTTGTGAATTAGCTGTTGTGCCATTTGTTTTAGGCACTTTTTTTTAGTGCACACCCACATTCACTTGCAAACAACCTTGTTATTGTTGCAAGACAAGTGTTTCCTCCCCGAGATGAGTTTTGTTACATCCATGTGGGGCTTTTACCTACCTACAGATGCTCCCCATAGGGTGAGTTAAGTTACGTCTATCATGGACTTGGTGGTTGGGCATGTGAAAGGGCCTTTTGTTGCATTTGAAAAGCTTGTAAAGGGGATGTAAAAGATTGCAAGTATAGGGAATAGGGATTAAGTTGGCTAAGGGCAGGATATGCACTCTTAGGTAGCTAGGCTAATCAAAGCGGATACTTTAGAGTAATGTAGTATCTTGCTCTCATGGTGAAATGGATTCCTGAATGATGCCATCTTGGCTTTTATCCTACAAACACAACAAAGAGAAAACTAGAATAAAGCAACCATTGAGTGAAGTGAGGGTAAAGTCCTGCTTGCTCTGAACATCGCGACAGTGGCAAGTGTTGTGTCTGACATGTGCAATGTCCAAACTAGGAAGGCCAGCATAGGTTCTGACATAGGCAAGTTGGAAAGGTTAGCACCAAAGAGACTAGGAGTAGTGCTATTGCAGGCGCTCAAGATTCCTCACCCAAGGCAAACATCATGCAGTCTAGCTACAAGGTGAGAAGCCTAACAGCTGAATACCTTTTGGACTCAAATGATGGCAAGTTTGGAGGATAGTAGTATTGTGACTAGGCCACAATAGTATGGGGACTCCAGTAGCAGGTGCTGATGGCAAGAGCTACTGTCAAGATGACTAGTAGTGATAGCGGTAGCTCTGAAAAGTCAGCAAGATGTCAAACGACATCTCTAGAGGATCAGCAAGATGCTAGGGTCGATGACGTTGCATGTGTTCCAGAGGGTTCTTTCTTGACAATGTGAACTTTGTCTGGAACTACAATGCCCCACCCCATGTTGTCCAGGAAGTCTGAAACTATGCACGCTCGATTGTTTATGATGTTACATGTGTGAGCCGAGAGGCATTGCACTGCGAACCTAGTTTAAGATCTTGGTAGACCATCAAGTGTGCTAGTTTAAGGTCCCAGCAGATCGTGATGTGCTAGTTTAAGGTCCTAGCAAACCACTGTGCTAGTTTAACATCGTAGTGGATGGTGGATGGCCAGTTTAAAGTTGTAGTGAATCGTGCTATGGATGCCAGTTTTACATCATAGCCCAAAGATGTGTTGTGCTAATTTAAAGTCATAGCAGACATGCTATTCCAATTTATAGTCATATTGAACTATCTGTGCTAGTTTATAGTCATAGTGGACTAGCTTTGTCAATTTTATGTCGTAGTAGACATTTTGTGCCAGTTTTATGTCGTAGCAGATGTTTTGTGCCAGTTTTACATCGTAGCAGACGTTCTGTGCCAATTTTACATCATAGCAAACGTTTGTCTTACCTCACTTCACATTTGATGTGATCTTTTGTGTTAAATGTAGTATGGCTTGAGGTACAGGTGGTTAACAAGGTTTGCAAACTTGTTGCCATCTGCGTCGGCTAGCTTGAATGCCCCATTTTCATAGCCTTTCGTGACTATGAAAGGGCCTTCCCAGTTGGCTAAGAATTTTCTCACTAGCTCACAAATGGCCTTGAGGACCAGGTCATCCTTTTTAATCAATCATTGATGTAAGTTGCAATGATGCTTTTGCCATTGTTTATCCTAGTACTATTCTATGCAGCCAAGTGTTTGGCAGCACTCCTCCTCTACAAAGTCAAAATCAACGATTCTGGACTCATTTGAGCCTCATATACAACATTTAAGAGGATCATCCAAAGTGATGGAACCTGCAATTTAAGAGGTAACACTACTTCAGATCTATAAACAAGACTATATGGAGTCTTACCTGTAGCTATTCTGCATGTCATATGATAAGCCCACAACACGTAGAGGATTTGCTCATGCCATCGCCTTTTGCTACTACTAAGCATCTTTTTGAGGAGGCTGATGATGACCTTGTTGGTTGCCTCTGCCTGCTCATTCACCTGTGGGTAGTATGGCGATGAAAAAGGGTGTTTGATGCCAATATTTTCACAAAAGGTTTTAGTCTCTGCACTACTGAATTGTGGCTCATTGTCAGTAACAATGGTCATGGGAAGGCCAAACTATGTTACTATGTTTTCTAGAATGAAGTGGAAAACCTGTTGAGATGTAGTCTTCCTAATGGGAATAGCTTCTACCCACTTGTAAAGTATTCGGTGACGTTAATGATGAAACTATGCCCTGCAGAAGACTTAGGTGTAATGGATCCTATGATGTCTAGTCCCCAACGTTGAAAAGGCCACGTGATCTGTGTAGGATGCAATTTAGTAGGAAACACATGTATAAGGTTTGCATGGTCTTGACATACATTGCACATCCTAAATTTGGCAAGGCAATCTCATTCTATGCAAGGCCAATAGTAACCTAAGCGTCTGATTTTTGCTACCATAGCCCTAGGGGATGTGTCCCTCACATAGTCCCTCATGGACTTCATCGACAATTTGTTGTGCTTTTTCCCCACTAACGCAAGCTAGCAATATTCCATTATAAGAGTGCTTGCATAAGGTGTTGTCTCCTATGAGGACATATTGCCAGGCTCGCTTTCTTATTGCATCCTTTTGAGCAGATGTCAAGTCATGTGGGTGTTCGCCATGTTGGAAGTAAGCTTTAATGTTGGTGTACCACTCTTGGATATCTATTGCACTTACAAATGCAATGTGCACCGCTTGAGTAATAGGATCTATGCATTCTATTATCGAGGCGGGCAAGGTAGCAAACACGTGTGATGGCACATTTAATGCTAATTTGGCTAGCACATCAGCTATAGTATTCTCATTACGAGGCATGTGTTGAATGTCTAACATTGTGAAATGCTTTAGTAGACTCTTGGCTAGATCATAATAAGGTTGTAAATGTGAAGCCTTGTAAGCATAGACTTCAGTGATCTGGATGATAACTAACTATGAGTTGCCTCAGATCACTAAGTGTTGGATTCTTAGCTCTTGAGCTGCTAGAAGGCCCCTAAGGAGTCCTTCGCACTTGACTACATTGTTGGTGCAAAGGAATGCAAAATGATATGCGAAAGGTCAAATTTCCCTAGAGGGAAATGTAAGAACTACAGTGGTGCTACCACCTCTTGTAGTCGAGGTGCCGTCAAAATGTAAACTAGCTTCAAAGTTAGATGATATAGGACTTACACTATTCATATGCTCATCTAGGAACTCGAGTTCTATTATTGCTTGATCATCAATGGGCAAAGTTATAAGCTGTGTGGCTATTGCTTGACCCTTTGTTAATGATTGTGCCACATAGTGTAGATCGAATTCCACTATTATAACTTTCCATTGACCTATCCTACTGCTCTTGTATAAGTTAGTTGTGATAGCCTGAAGTATGTTGCTCTTGCATATGATGTTAACTTTACTGCAAAACAAGTTATGCCTCCACTTTTTGAGTGTGAACACTAGGGTAAGATAGTTTTTCTCTACCTCATTGTACTCTGCCTCATAAGCTATTAATGCATGGCTTAAATAGTAGACTGGGATTTCAGACCCGTCATCTCTTTTTTGACATAGTAGTGCAGCAATGGATGTGTCTGAGGTGGCAGGGTAGATGTAGAAAGGCCTATCCCTCTATGGAGGGCAAAAGCTCTTTCTTTAGTTTATCAAAGGCTTGTTGACATTGATCTGTCCACTCAAAGTTAACCCCCTTCTTGAGCAGGTGTTGCATGGGGTGTAGTTTTTCTGTCAACCTCACGATAAACCTTCTGATAAATTGTGCTCTACCTTGCAATCCACGCACCTCTTTAAGATTTGTAGACGGTCCTAGGTTGACAATGGCCCTCACCNACTCTTTAAGATTTGTAGACGGTCCTAGGTTGACAATGGCCCTCACCTTATCAGGGTCCACTCATATCCCTGTTTTTGACACTACAAAACCTAGCATGCATCTGTTTTCAACCCTAAAAATACATTTCCTAGAGTTGAGGCGCAGGTCGTGCCTATGACAACTTTGGAGAACTACATTTAGATCACTTGGATGATCAGTAGCTTCCTTAGACTTAATTGCTATGTCATCAACGTAGTCATTCAGCCTTTCTAAGAGGTAATCACTGAAGAAGTATGTCATTGCTCGTCGATACATTGCTCCAGCATTTTTTAGCCCAAAGGGCATCATTGTGTAGCAAAAAGTCCCCCAAGGGATCATAAATGTAGTTGTCAGCTGGTCCTCTGGGTTGATGCAAATTTGATTATAGCCTGAAAAGCCATCCATAAAGGACAGTAAGGCATGATCAACTATAGTATCAATAAGTTGATCGATACTAGGCAGTGGGAAGTTATCCTTAATTGTCACCCTATTTAAATCTCAAAACTCTATACAAATTTGTATACTCCCGATTTTCTTAGGTACAACTACAATGTTTGAGATCTAATCTAAGTAATCGACTACCTGAATGATACCAGCCGGATAGAGTTTGATGATTTCATTGCGTACAACCAAGGAAATCTCTAGTTTAACTTTGCAGGCTTTCTATTTAACTACTTTGACACATGGATCTAAGATAATTTTGTGTTGTATGAGTCGTGGGTCTAGGCCCAGCATGTCTTCATATGACCACGCAAAGACTTTGACATTGTCACTAAGGACTTTCAAGATGTTTTGTTGCACTTGTGACTCTAGTAGGGAACTAACTTTTAATGTTTTTGCCTCACCTCTCGATGTAGTTATAGGGGTTTCAATAAGAGGGTCCTCAGTCACATCACCAGCCTCTAGGTCTAAGGCCTAGACCAAATGTTCAGGCCAATCTAGAGATGTCTCCAGGGATGCTACTATGTCATGAGTGGAGGATTCCAAGTCTATTAATTCTAAGCTTAAGGTCTTGTAAGCCTACCATGAGGTCCTGTCAGGACAAGGGGTATGTGGAGATCATTCTATATAGCCATTTTGGAGGCACTCCTACAAAATCATCAGATAAGCAAGCGTCAAGTGGTACCTATTTAATGGAGTAACATGCAATAAAATGTAGACAAGGTAATCATGCGATGCAACATAATTGCCAGTTTAAGGTCATAGCAGACCGCAACAATGCAAAATTATATTTTAATATTACCAGTTTAAGGTCGTAGCGGACCGTAACAATGTAATAATGTAAATTGAAGTTGCTAGTTTAAGGTCTTAGCGGACCATCACTGGGTTTTAAATGTGCAACGAATGCTAAAATTGCCAGTTTAAGGTCGTAGCAGACTGCAATCACATAACGTTGTAATTTGGAATTACCAATTTAAGGTCTTAGTGGACCATAACTGGATAACATCGTGAATTAAAGTTGCCAGTTTAAGGTCGTAGTGGACCATGGTGAGTTTGAAATGTAAAAAGAATGCTAAAATTACCAGTTTGAGGTCATAACAGACTATAACTGGGCTACACTGTAAGTTAAAATTGCTAGTTTAAGGGCTTGGTGGACCGTCACTATGCAAAATTTGTAAAGATGAAGTGAAAATTCCAATGGACCCACTTACTATGCTGCAACTAAGTGCTACACTATAGCAGGGACATGCTATGCTATAGTAGTGCTACGCTACAGGGGTGTTCTGCGTTATTTGGGACATGGTAGTGACAACTTTTTTTACCGCATTGGCTATAAATAAGGGATTAGTCCATGGTAAACTTGTCATTTTCATTGTCAAAGCCAATACCGAGAGCATAATGGGGTCAAGCTTAGAGAGAGTGTAACAGGCGTAGCATAGCAGTTGATACAGCTGATTTGTGAGCAAGGCAATGGTGCGCAAAAGCGAGCGCAGGCATTGAGGACCTACCAATGTGAACGAAGTGGAGCACACCCTACGACGCCTCTCCAAGGTAAGCGTTGAGGAAAGGTCAAAGGGTTCATCCACCCGGTAAGTGTTACGCTACCCTCCTTTGCTTTGTGTAACATGCCGAGTGGGATTGTCACTGTGATCACCATGTCTTGGTTGTTACAGTCATCAATATTGTGGCTCTATAACTATTATTATTACCTTGGCCACCATAGCCATGGCAATTACTACGCTACGACTAGTGTGTGGCACTGTCCCAACCATCATTGTTGATGTCCAATGTGGCATTACAGGGGATTTTGGGTGATTCTAGATGGCATAATTCTCGCTCAGTGTAGCGTAGCACCCATGGAGGAGGTTATGGCTTGCTAGTTTTCTTAGGCAGTGTAGCGTGTGTCTAGCGTAGCACAACATATGTAGTGGAAGTTTTTCTTTTGGTTTGCATTTTATTTTGCTACCTTTTACACATTTAGGCAAGGTTGGGGCAACAAGAACGTTGTGAGTATTTTTCTTAGGCCACGTTGTTCTGGTCATTGTGACTATTAGACTATGTTACATTTTAGTTCCTATTACGCTATGCTGCTATGTTGGTAGGCCTATTACACTGCCACGCTGATAGGCCTGTCACATTGCTATGTTGTTAGACTTGCAACATTGCTATGCTATTAGATTTACTATGCTGCTACGCTATTAGACTTGTTGTTTTTCTTTCTACATTGCCATGCTTGTTACATGTTATGCTTATTGTACTTGTTACATTATTGTCACATTGTTGCGTTTGTCGTACTTGCCACTTTGCTATGTTACATGGGGTGTGGTTGTCCTACTACCCTGCACATAACACAGCTATTACTATTGTGCAAAGTGTGGCTACTATGCTATGCTATACAAGACATGTATGCCACACTACATTATGTAGGGTGTAGCTGCTACACTATGCAGGGTGTTCCTACCACGCTACACTATGTGTAACACCCCGCTACTCTACATGCCGAGTTTAGTTATATGTTATGGTGCCTATGTGTTACTGTTTTATGCCTAAGGGAAAATCTGTACATTAAGGGTTACGCTACGCTATTTGGTAATCGCCACTTGAATGTTGCACTAACGCTTTTTGTTGTATTGCACAGGGTCATGCTAAAACCCATCTTGATCGTCCTTGAGCTAGTGGGAGTCCTGTGCTGCCTCAGCAAACCTATGGCCAACATCCCCCCTCCCCATGCACGGGTAGGGCATCAAGTAGTCTAGTTCCAAGAGGGTGCATGACACTTCTTAGAGTTCCTCCTTCACCATTTTAGTGTGATCATGTGGTCACACTTATCGGCCAAAATAGTCGTCATACTTACCAAAATGTTGTTGCCCAAGGCAAACCGGGGCATTCTAAAGTTCATGGCTGATTGGTCGATTGAAGGCGAAGGGGCAGAAGGCTCAAATTAGTGCCCAAGGGGCTTGAGGCACTTAAGTTGGATCTGGGACATGCCTAAATTCAAATGCTACCATTTATACAACATGGTGTATGTTGCCCGTCACATGGGCAACTCCTTTCAGAACCCACCTGGAACCATTTATTATGTCAGTGGGTGAGTCCTGTGAAGGTGTTTTAAACATGTTGTATGATTTGTCTTGCACTAGTCAAAAATTCTTACCATATTCTGTATGTGGCTAGGCTTTATATTGACAAGGATGGTCTTCACGGTAACATGGATATGTTGGCATTAGCCCAAACGGCTTTGTAAGAGTTCTCCTCTACCAGAAACATGTGTGATGGTGTTATAGAACAACTTGGGCTTGATTTCAAAACCTATCCAACTAAGTATGCCAAGTTCTATGGGAAATGTGAAGAAGATGGCTGGTTGGATAGCGAATGGGCATCTTGATGGCCACTTACCGTAGAAGACATTCTGGTGGAAATTCCACCATTTCCTATGCCATTTAGACCTAGTATGTTAAATCATGCATTTTTTTTTTATGTGCTCAAGTGACGATTTGCTTTTGCTTTTGCTAATTTTTGTTGCTGGTTATTGCAGTAGCAAGCGCATCCTAAGAGGTTACGGTGATCACCTCTGGGCATGATGAAACTAACCTCTTCTTCAAGTACGGGGAGGTGGACGAAACTCAAATTTGGCTTTGTAATGGGGCCCCAACCATCCTAGTTCACAAAATTTAAGAGGTTGGGCTCATGGACTTATTCTTGGCAATAAATCCAAGTGTCCCTACTGCCAAAATTCTTTCCCTAGTTGATTTCTTTTCCGACACGGGTTCACAATGTGCGGGTGGTGTTTGAAATCAATGACAAACTTTTTGTAGACCTTTTCGGTGTCCCCTTTGATGGCCTACCTATGGGGGAAAAGAGTAGCAAGGATGTCAATCATTAAGGGGACATAGAGGAATGGTTGGGGACTAGCAAGGACCGAAAGGGGATTTATATCCACAAGGTCAAGCTAGCAGTGATCCAAATGGTTTACCCTATCTTCTATGCCTGTGCCTTTCCTAAGCTACTCTCCCAATGAAAAATCATTGGAGGGGACATAAAGGAATGGCTGGGGACTAGCAAGGACCAAAAGGGGATTTATATCCACAAGGTCAACCTAGTGGTGGCCCAAATGATTTACCCTGTCTTCTGTGCCTGTGCCTTCCATAAGCTACTCTCCCAAGGAAAAATCCTTAGAGTAGAGCAAGCCTGGATAATGAGGGACGTTATGGAAGAAGAGACCCACTACAACTGGACAAAGTACCTTTTGGAAGGCTTGAGAGCTGAAATGGTCAAGCTTCGTGAGAATCTTGATTCCCATTTCAACGTTCACTATGCTTTCTTCATAGCTTACCTGTGATAGTTTGCAGAATTCCTGGTGGTCCATGAAAATGGCACCTAGGTATAGTAGGATCATAACTAGATATCTAAGCCATGGATTTGCCAGGTTTTCTACACCACCCGATCCCAAGATCCCCTGAAAGCTATTGGGGAGTCACTTTTGATAACGACAAGGGATCAAGTGGGGCATACCTTTTGTGCCCCAGACAGTGTTGGAGAGGAACCTCCCATTAACATAGGCAATGTGTTAAGGGGGGCATGCCTCATTACAGAAATAGTGAAAACTAGGTTGCTATGTAAAAAGTCTCATAGTGTGGAAGAACCTCCCTGTACTACTGAAGAGAGGGGGAGAAAGCTACAAATCAAAGTTCGCAAGGTGCAACCCTCAGTTGGTAAGTGTGCTTAACTATTTGATTAGCATAGCACCTACTACATTGTGCTATGTTGTGTAGTGTAGCATAGCATAGTGCCTGTTTTGTGTTGGAGTATGCTGCTAATTTTGAACGTGTTTAATAGAAGAAGAAGGATAAGAGGTTTTGGCCCCTAAAGTAGGGGTGCCCATTGTAGAGGAAGAAGAGGCCCTGGTGGCATAGGAAGAGGCCCCTACTGTGGAGGAAGAGGCCCCTGTTACTGATGACCCTTTTGCAGAATGTGCCTCGATACCTAAGGGACACATGAATGTTGAGGATGCCGCCACACTTTTGACTCAGTTGGAAGAAGAAGGGTTGCAATTTGATGCTGGTGAGTTTGATCACTTGCTTGACAGTGTGTTGATGGGTGATCCCCCCGCTATCACTCCTAAGGGTTTGCTAGGTATGAGCTTTGCACTATCATCTATGTTGTTTCTCAACTTCGTTGTTGTCATTTCCATCATTGCTAACATGTTTTATTGTGCAGCGAACACCACTGTTAATGCCCCCAACCCTTCTTCCTCAATCTGTCTCTGACCATGGACCGAGACCCCTAATAAATTCACTTATATGGAGGGGGTATTTGATGATATGATCGATCGCCTAAGGTAAATCAATCCTGAGATAGGTATGTTGAAGTTACTACGTTAGGCTCTCTATGTTGTTTGCATTTTTTATTTTTATTTTTGCTATGGCATTGTGACTAATGCTTTCCCATGTGTGATCAATAGCTTCTCATCTCAAGTGGGATCCTGGGTAGGCTGTTGAGGTCAACACTATGCCTGAACTTCCTCCAGAGGTAGCCGAGGTGCCTCGTCATATATACAAGAAAATAAGTAAATGTGCATTGTACTCGACATGCTCCTTGTGGGAGCGTAGGCATGTCAATGAGGACCTCTAGAAGAGGGTGCAAAAACTTGAGAAAGAGAAGGCTAGCCAAGCCATTGAGTTGGAGGACCTTCAATCCATAAATGAATTTTTGTTGATCCCTTGACACTCACGATAACAGTTGGCGTACAACTGTTCTTAACTATGCAAGATATTGGATAGCCGTACAGAGTAAGAATGAGGCCACTCGCAAGATTATTGAACAACGCATGCAAATGGACCTTCTGGCCCAAAAGAACCAAGACTAGAAAGACTATAGTGTAAAGGTGTATGAATGGGAGCAGGCACAAAAGAACCATAAGCATATGTACAAAATGAAGTATGCTGCCTATCGTAAATAATATTGGGATGCTTCCCTTGAGTTGCATACCCATAAGCTATTTCTCAATGTCATTGGCACTTCTAGGACCTACGAGAAGTTCATGCAATAGGTGGTGGTCAGTGAGTCTTTTGAAAGAGAAATGACCTTACCTTCTGGGGAGACCACCATCACCACCTTTTCTCTGGGACTACCCAGATGGACAGCAGTGGAGAAAGGGAAAGTTGCAGCAAGCGTTGATCTAGGAAAGAAAAATTGGGCCAACCTCACTGAGGAGGAGATCCTACAACGTCTTGCAGCTGGCATGGATAAGATACCTTTTGAAATGCACGCGGGGCCATCTCAAGTTAGTCATTCTTTATTGCTTCAAAGTTTATCTTATGAGAGCCTAGTATTGTTTTGATTTATTGTTTTATTTTCTATCTTGTGCAGGATCCAAATGGAGGTGTAGGACCCAGTGGAACAGGAAATGGTAATGCTGACAAAGACTTGTAGCGTGGCAACGAAAGATTTTTTATTTTATTTTTTGAATTTAATTTTTTGTAAACATTATTATATGGACTAAAATTGAATTAAAAACATAATGTGAAATAATTTATTTCATTTTGGTTAATCTGTTATTATATATATATAACTTTTAATGTGTTTGGGCCCCTTGAGGGCCTCTTGTTTTAGTTTTAGGCCATTTTGGGCTACGGCAATAGTTTAAGGCCATTTCGGGCTATTACTTAATGATATAAATTTTTTTCATTTTTGTCTATTCTTTGAGAAGTGGAGTTGCCAGTTTTAGGCCTTAATGGGTCGCAATGATAGTTTAAGGCCATTCTGGGCCGTTGCTAGTTTTAGGCCATTTCGGGCCATGGCAATAGTTTAAGGCCATTTCAGGCCAAGCGGTATTTTAAGGCCATTTCGGGCCATGGCAATAGTTTAAGGCCATTTTGGGCTAGTGCAATAGTTTAAGGCCATTTCAGGTCATGGCAATAGTTTAAGGCCATTTCGAGCCAGGGCAATAGTTTAAGGCCATTTCAAGCCATGGCAATAGTTTAAGGCCATTTCGGGTCAAGTGGTAGATAATTAATGCAAGCAATAGCCATGATGTAAATGGTGGACATAATGTGAATAGTAGACATGATGCAAATGTGGGTAGTAGACATGATGTAAACAATTAAAATAATGTGAACAATGATTGTGATGCTAAAAAATTAACATAATGCAAACAATGAAAATGATGCTAAAATTAAGATGGAAGGACTTAAAAAATGTTAAAGCCAAGCCTTTATGGAATTGAATTAGAGGTAATCTCTAATTACACAATTGTTTCCTAACCCATCATAGGCTAGGTAAAGCATATGACCAAGAGGCTTTGTTGTGGTATTCTTCTATGTCATTGTCTACTGTCTAAAAAGGCAACTTAGCCCACGTAGTTTCTTTATCTAAGTCGGCGTTTTTGGCTAGCTCATCAATCAAGTAAAGGGTTTCAACATGAATAGACGCTTTGTTCTCAAAGATTACTATCTTTGAGCCCTACCATGTCAACATTGTTTATGGCTTGGGCAGCCGCTTCGTCACCGTAGATCACCACTTCCCCACCCACGTAGGGTATGTGGATCTCTTGATGTATCGGTGAAGAGACAACCCTTAATTGGGCTAACCATGACCTCCCCAAGATCAGGTTGAACCCAAGCATCTCTTCCATCACAATGAACACCACATTTGTGAATTGGTCCCCTACCACAAAGTTAATGTGGATAGTTTCCTTTACCACCACATGCGTCCCATTGAACGATTTCAAGCAGGAAGTTGCCATGGGCTTGATTTGATCGACCAAGCCCAATTTGTCCACTATGGAAAATGGAATGACATTGGTAGCAGCCTCGTCATCAACATCTACCCTTCAAATCTTGTACTGGTTGACCTGAATTGTGATGAACATGGGTTCCATTGTCACTTGACCTTTTTCAAGGTCATCCTTAATGGACTTATCGTGAAATGTCAAGTGTGCTGGCCACGATTCTTCAGCCATAGAGAGAAGCATGACAGAGTGAAGTGCTTTCTCTTCGGCCGGCATGTTTTCATCAACCGTGATAGATGCTAACATGCAAACCGTGGCCTCACGATGCAACGTGGAAGTCATTATCAAGTCATATAGGCTTAAAGTTGTGTTTTTCTACTTCAGGTGCTATTTGACTTATGTAAGGGCGTTGAGAAATTCCTGCCCACCATCTTGTTTTTGCTAACCCTTTCCTCCTTTATTCATCCTAGAAGATGAATCTCCTAAGGGGAAGTGGTTTTGGGTTGGCTAACCAGCTTTTTTGGCTTAACAGGCATTGATTGTGTATGTACGCTGCCACTAGTAGCTGATGATAAAGAGGTCATGGGGACTACAAACAAGGGGGTAGGCTTAGGAGGACCTAACGTAGTGCATTCCCTAGCCATCTTGTCTACTAAACACTCTTCATGCTTTTTTGGATGAAGAGGTTGTGGTGCAATTTTTGTTGCCTAGCTTTGGGTGGTAGAGGAGCTTGGATGTTTTGGTACCTTAACAACAAATGCTGCCTATTGTGTTGGCATGGGCAGTGGTGCAACTCTGAGCACAAAAGGTGAGGTGGATGTTTGACAAGGAACTTTAAGGACAAATGGGGCTTACGATCTTGTTGTCATTGATGTTTCTGCATTACGAGGAGGCACACGCACCATGAATGGTTGCTGTGGTGGCTCAAGGTTATTGTCAATGACGATAGTGTTGATTGTGTAACTAGCATTGTTAGCATTGAGGGGATATTTGTAAACATGCATTGATTGGTTTTCAGGGTAGACGGGATTACTCTCATCCAAGACCAGCTTGCCTTAATCAATCATGCATTGTATGTCATCTTTCAACGCTAAGCAGTAGTTTGTATCATGACCACAAAGTTGGTGATAGTCATAGAAATGCTCTAACCTGAAATACTTTGGGACTGCAGGTTCATTAGGCATAGCCAAGGAGGGGTTTCGTAGAACTTTGCAGTACCTTTGATGGCGTTTAATTGCCTCCTCCAACATCTTTTTATGTTGTATACACCCAACTCCCAACAGTTGCTTCAAAAGTTTTGAAGGCTTAGTGGCTAAGGGGCTATACTTAAAGTGATCCTTGCACTCAAAGTTGGGCCTCGACTGGGTTGGTGCTGCAGGTGTTGATGTTGAGAACTGTCCTATGTTACTAGAGCTAGGTGTGGCATTAGTGGAAGCATTGGGTGCTGTGGTAGCATTTTTTTTGTTCTTGTTGTTAGGCTTACTTTCCTTGGCCACAGTAGCCACTGTTGTTCCACAGCCTTTCCTTTCTCTTTTTCTTTCTTGATGTGTGCATTTTTATAGGTGACATAGGCTAGGTCCCTACTGGCTTCAACCACATCCTGAATGCTCTTGGTTTCTACAAACGCTTGGCTGAGGGACCACAGGGCCAGGTAGTAGAGCTTAGACTTAATGAAGTCATTTACTGCACCCTTAAAGATATCCAACAAATGAGCCTCTGCAATAGGTTCATATATTTTGTTTAAGGTGGTGCTCCACCGCTATATGAATCTCTACATAGATTCTAGCGGGTCCTGCTTGATGCTCATGAGCTGGTCTAATGTGACCTCTAGTTTTAGGTTGTACTTGAAGCAGGTCACAAATGGGCTTTGTATCGTCCGAAATCGTCGGTCTCCGACTGGAAGGAAACAGAAACCAGGAGATCTCCGAACACGCACAGAAGATCCTACCTTCGCTTGAGGGCAAGCTGGAATTGATGAAGGTAGAGTACCTTGAGTGGTCCGCACGTAGATCATGCAAGGATTTCCCCAAACGTACACCAAAGTGCTACACGCTGGGTTATATGTAAATGGTGTAACAGGCGTAAAGTAGAGCGTAAACAGCGTAACTGACGTGAACGGAGGATAAACGTAGAAGGGTGTAAATAGTATACGTGCAATAATTAATGCAAAACTATAACAGATTTTAGGAAGAAAATGTAACAATGCTATTTCAAAATGAGAGTTACAATGCACCGGTCTAACGCAGTTGTGGCTTTGACACAAGGCGAACGAATAGCCCTGGTGGATGCAGGGGTGACTATGGGCTGGTTCAAACTGTAAGCACAGCGTAGAGGCTGTATGCTCAACGTACAGAGTTGAAGTCCAGCGTCTCAGGTTCTCTGCTCTAGTTCTTAGCATCTCTATTTTTTCTCTAGTTTGCTCAAATTTTTGCCCCCCGATCTAATGAAAAACTGGGATTTTTATACAGGTTTGGTCGTTAGACTCAGGTTAGGTGACATGTGGCGTGTTGACCGGGTGTGAAAGAATAGAATTTACAAGTGTACAACATGCTACATTTTCTGGGCGTATACGCTGTATCAGGTGGGCGTAGACTTTGGGTGTATACGCTGGTGTATGCTGGGCGTATACGCTGGACATATACGCTGATGGATGCTAGGCGTATACATTGGGTGTATACTCTGATGGTTGCTCTATTCGTGTGAATTGTTTCCTTGTACTAAATCTTGTTCTGCAGTGCTGTTTCCATGCCATCTTCGGGGATTGCATGCCGGGCGTATACATCAGTCATACCTGCTAAGCGTACATGTGAGGCATGTAAGCTGGGCGTGTATGCTGGACGTCTCTGGAGTGTATACGCTGGGCATATACATTGTGAACATCGGGCGTATACGCTGAGAATACATAGTGTAAACTAAGTATTTTAAGCTCCAAAGTTGCCAGGTTTGATAGCAGATGTTGTCGTGGTCGTCGGTGGGTCCCAGGGAATTGCTCCTTGTTGCATTCGACTCCACTTGAAACTGTCTGTGGGGTCCTCAAGCTCGATTCTTATTGGAAACGTACTAAGCTCAGAATTTGTGGTGTTTCATTGGCCCCTCTTTGTTGATGCTTGGAGGAATCAACCCGAGAAGCGTCGACAAAGAAGTGCAAAACACCATAAGCAACTCGATAGAGGCTTTGTCCTTGGCCACCTGATTAGACATCATCGCATCGTGTTCAGTAGTACATGGGATTGTGGGAAATGGAATTCGTATTTGATAGGGAGAGGAAAACTGTGGGGATTCGAGAGGAATCAGGGTTGTGTATACAGGTCATGCTGATCCTTGTCAATAGCCATTGTTTGGCAAACTCAGAATCAAGACGTGAGATGTGCGTTCTTTGGCGGAACAAGACTCGTGTCCGAGAGGACTTGTTGGCAAAACCAAAGCTACATGATGATGTGTTGCATTCTTTAGAGGAACAGGACCCTTGCTTAATGTTCAATGGGGAACCTATTGGCAAAGAGCCAAAGCCATGCAATAGAATGTTTCTTGATTGTCTTAGACATGAGCATTTTCTTTTGAGGCCACTGTCGTCCCATCTTGTGTTTTATGCGGGAAGTGACAACGCTTTTTTTTGGGTTCTTATACTCATGCTCAAATGTCATATTGTGAGTTGCAATCGCTTAAGAGTGGTGCAATATGCAACGGTATGTTCGATGTTTTTGGGTTGTACCAGGTGTGTTCGGGATGTAACCAAGTTTAAGGTGTTGAGGGATAGGCGAGATATGAAATGGGGGATGTACTAGTGAATGGTTTGATTTAGTCTTGTCACATGCACTGCAAACAATGTCTCACCTTGCTGCTCATGATGAAGTGCATTCTTGTACGAACACCTCTGAGTGTCATCCTGCAAACACAACTCCGAAAAGACAAGAAAATCATGGGCGAGTGAGCAAGCTTAGACTTAAACAACTACTGATGAAACAAAGGCAACTAATAGGATTTCAGGCACTATATATGGCAGCAATGTTGTTAGGATTATCTGATGGCGAGTGGTGCAGTTATTCTGACAAAGTTTGAATGTAGCTACAAATTGAGCAACCAGAGATATAATTGCCAGTTTATAGTCTTAGCGGACTATCATGGGTTAGTTTTATGTCATGACCCGTTGGACATTTCCCGTTTAGCGTCGTGGCGAATGGTGCATTTCCAGTTTCTAGTCTTGGCAGATCATGAAGAGGCAAGCCAGTTTATAGTCTTAGCAGACTCTGGTGAATGCAACTATGGCAATTTACTATCGTACCGGATGGATGCTAGTTTATTATCATTGCAGATGCTATGCGGTATCAATTTATTGTCATGATGCCAGGACAGTTCTATGGTATCAATTTACCATCATGATTCCAGGACGCTGTGTGGTATCAGTTTATAGTTGTGATGCCAGGACTCGCACGTATCTAAGCTTGTACTCAAATATGGAATGGTTTCAAGAACAAGTGATTAGTAGGATTTGCAAGCTCATGCCCTTCCATATCAGCTAACTTGAATGCTCTGTTGTCGTATGATTTGGTGACCAAGTAGGGCCCTTCCCAATTGGCTGAGAATTTTTCCAGGTGTTCCCGAATGGCCTTAAGTACAAGTCACCTTCTTTGATGGGGCGCTTATGAATGTCATGTTGATGGCGCTATGATTGTTGTTTTTGGTACCATTGAATCTAATCAAGTGCACATATGCATTCCTCCTCCACCGAGTCCAGGTCAATGATGCGCAAGTCATTGTTTTGCCCTTCGTCGAGGAGTCCGAAAAGTGTGATCCTTAAAGATGGTACCTACAATTCCAAGGGTAAAACAGCTTCTAAACCGTAAACAAGGCTATATGGCATTTTACCTGTTGAAGTTCGATGCGTCGTGCGATATGTCCACAGTGCATATACCAGCTGTTCGTGCCATTTTCTCTTGCTTCGAGTAAGCATCTTTTTAAGTATTGTAATGATGGTTTTGTTTGTTGCCTCTACTTACCCATTTCTTTGAGGGTAGTAAGGGGATGAAAATGAGTTTTTGATCCCCAGGCTTTCACAGAAGGTTTTGGTTTCGGCACTGCTAAATTGTGGCCTGTTGTTAGTGATGATGGTCATGGGGATGCCAAAACGGGTCACAATGTTTTCAAGGATGAAGTTGCACATATTTTTAGATGTGGTTTTTCGAAGGGGAACAGCTTCTAACCACTTCGTGAAATACTCTGTCGCGGTTATGATGAAACTGTGTCCTATAGAAGATGAGGGTGTTATAGGTCCGATAAGGTCCAACCCCCACTTTTGGCAGGCCCATGTGATTGGCGCTGTGTGTAACTCATTTGGTGGGATATGGATTAGATTACCGTGTCTCTGACAAGTACTACATGTTTTAGCCTTAGATAGACAATCATACTCCATGTGTGGCCAATAATAGCCTAAGCACCTTATTTTCGTTGCCATTGCTTTTGGTGCTATATGTCCTCCGCATAGTCCGTCATGTATTTGCTCAACGATGGTTTGGGCATCAGTGCTATTAACGCATGTTAACAGTATGCCTTCGTAGGATCGATGACACAATGTGTCCCCTACCAGTGCATATTGCTTAGAACACTTTCGTACCGCGTCTTTTTGTGCATTTGTTAAGTGTTGCGGTGTTTCACCACGTAGAAGGTACTCTTTTATGTCTTCATACCATTCTATCACGTGTGTTGTGCTAACGGATGCGATTGGCAAGGTATCAAGAGTATTGATTATTGGTTTGGCACTGGTTATGGAGCTTGGCAACGTATGGAACATGTTGGGTGATATGTTTAATGCTAAGGTGGCCAGTGCGTCTGCGATGGTATTATCGTTTCTAGAGACGTGTTGCACATCGATGTTTTCAAATCGCCTCATTAAATGTTTTGCCAAGTCACAATATGGTTGTAAACATTACACTTTGCATGTATAAATATCTGTGATTTGGTTCAAAACCAGTTGTGAATCTCCTCTGACCACCAGTCGTGTGATGTCTGAAGCTAGTGCTGCCACGAGACCTCTAAGAGACCTTCATACTCTACTATGTTGTTGGTACAGTGAAAGTTGAAACGATAAGCAAAGGATCTGATCTCCTCGGAAGGATAGATGATGACAACGGTAACACTTCCCCCTCGAGAGGTGGATGCTCCATCAAAGTTTAGAATAGCGTCGTAGTCATTGGGTACTATGTCTATTGCGCTTACATTTTCATCCGAGAATTCTGGCTCTATCGTTGCTTGATCGTGCGTTGGTGACGTGGTCAGTTGATTTGCTATGGCTTGACCCTTAACTGATGATTACGCTATGTAATGTAGGTCAAACTTGGCTATCATGGCTTTCCAACGGGCTATTCAACTTGTCTCGTAAATATTTTCGATCATGGCTCTCAGCACATTATCCTTGCAAATTATGTTAACTTGATTACGGAAGAGGTAATGTCACCATTTCTTTAGAGAAAAGACCAGGGCTAACCACAACCTCTCCACCTCATTGTACCTTTTCTCATGGGCAACTAATGCATGGCTTAAGTAATAGACAGGGACTTCAGTTCCATCATCTTGTTTCTGGCAAAGCATAGACGCAATTGACGAATCTGAAGTGGCGAGGTAGATGTAAAACGGTCTATCATTTTGAGGTGGATAAACCGTGGGTAGTCGAACAAGTGTCGTTTTAATATGGTCAAATGCTTCTTGGCACTGTGGAGTCCATTCAAAATGGACGTTCTTGCGTAGCAAGTGGTTCATAGGTTTAAACTTGTCTATTAGTTTTTCTATGAAATGTCTGATGAACTGTAATCTACCTTGTAAACCTTGAAGTTTGGTAAGGTTGCCAGGTGGTTTTAAGTTTGTTATGGCCTTAACTTTATCGGGGTCTACTCGTATCCCTACTTCTGAGGCTATGAATCCAAGCATTTTGCCTGTTTTGACTCTGAAGATGCATTTCTTTGGGTTAAGTCTCAGTTCATATTTTAAACAATGCTTTAGTACTAGGTTAAGATCTTGTACATGTTGTTCTGATGTCTTCGATTTAACCATGATATCATCCACGTAATTGTTGAGCGAGTGTAGCATGTAGTCACTAAAAATGAATGTCATCGCCCTTTGATATGTGGCCCTAGCATTCTTGAGACCGAAGGGCATCATTGTATAACAAAAGATTTCCCATGGCATCATAAAGGTAGTCCGGAGCTGATGCTCCAGGTTAATGCGTATTTGGTTGTATCCTGAGAAACCATCCATAAAAGATAATAGGGCATGCCCAGTGGTTGAGTCAACAAGTTGATCGATGCTAGGTAGGGGGAAATCATCTTTTATGGTTGCAACATTTAGATCTCGAAAGTCAATGCATAAGCGAATACTTCCGTTCTTTTTCAGGACAATGACCATGTTGGATACCCAATCGACATAATCAACGGCCCAAATGAAACCAGCCTAATAAAGCTTGGTGATCACATTGAGAACTGCCAATGCCACCTCAGGTTTAACCTTTCATGCCTTTTACTTCACTGACCTCAATTTTGGATCAAGGATAATATTATGCTGGACGATTCAAGGATCCAATCCAGGCATGTCTGTGTATGACCACGCGAATGCTTTTATGTTGTTCCTAAGCACATCCTCTATGTCTTTGGCCAGTTGAGGTTGTAGTAATGTACTTAGTTTTAATGTTTTAATTTCTCCATCGGGCATGGCGATGGGGGTTTTGGTCAACGGGTCTTCGGTGATGTTTTCGGCTTCTATGTCAAGGGGCTTTGTCATACCTTTGTAGTTATCTAGCGTTTTCTGTGTTGAGGCTATGACTGCATTGTCCATTGGTAAGCTTAAGTGGATGAGATTTATGTCTATGTTTCTCGCGATCTTTCCATACGGCCCATCGATGATTAACGGTGCGGGTAAATGCTGACAATCTATCGGGCTTGCTCCTGCCAATAAACAGAGAGCAGAATGAGCTAATAGGTATTGTTCGATGTTCTCTGGCAGCGTAAGTTATGTGTACATGCATGATGGTGGTTTATTGTCACACCGGGATGCATGGTAGTTTAAGGCCTTACCGGGCCAAATGCAATCCGCGGGTGGCAGTTTAAGACCTTACCGGGCCGCCATGGCAGTTTAAGGCCATACCGGGCCGGATAATGTACATAGGAGAGTTTGCACTAGAATGTTCGATGTGGACATCTGAAGTTGGTTTATAGGGGAACTGGGATGTAGTAATATTTGTTTTGTTTTAAATATATTTTTTTTGTGTTTGTGAACAAATTTTAATTAAAATAATAAAAAAAAAGCAAAGTGCAAGGCGGCAGCGGCGGTAGCGACAGCAATGGCACTCAGCGCTATATAAAGGGCAAGGGCATCATTTGTAAACACCGTAAATTTGAAGTGAGCGTAGATATCGAGCGTAAGCGTAAACGGTGAGTGTAGCGTAAACCCTGAGCGTAAGCGTAGACGACAAAACCCTGAGCATAAGCGTAGACGACGAAACCCTGAGCGTAAACCTCCAACTCCGGCGTAAGCGTAAACTTCCAACTCCGGCGTAGAGGCTCAGCATGAGCGTAGAGGTTCAAGCATCGGCATAGAGACTCAGACCCCGGCGTAGAGGCCGTTGAAATGGGCAAGGGCAAGGAGGTAGAAAGCGAGGGGAGGAAGGGGCCTGATCTAACTTTCGCAGAGGAGAGCGAGGCCATGCTGCAGTGTCTGCCCAGGCCGAGGGTTCCATCGTGGCCTAGATCATCACACAGGTAGGCCCTAATCCTGTCTCTGTTAGTTATTTTCATTTGTACATATTATTTTGGCGTAGATAATCTTCGTAGCGTAGAGAGTTTCGGCGTATACGCTCAGCGTAGAGGGTTTCGGCATATACGCCCAACGTAGACAGTTAGCGTGGAGGCCCTGTACGCTGAGCGTAGAAGGTTTCCTTAGCGTACAATGTAAACAATTTGAACAGTGTGTAGCGTAGATGATTTTCATAGCGTATACGCTGACTGTTTTCACGGTGTATACGCCGACTGTCTACATAGTATCCAGCATAAACTATTTACACAGTGTTCAATGTAAACTGTTTACACAGTGTTCAATGTAAACTGTTTACACAACATATACACTGAAGGTTTTTATGACGTATACACTGAGAATTTTTACAGCATATACGCTGAGCGTGAACAGTTTCTTCTTTTTCAGGCGGCGTATAATGTAGACCTGTTTGCATGGCAAGAACTGTTTTCACAGCGTAAACTAGTTTTACAGCATATATGTCAACTGCGAATAAGTGCGAACACTTTGTTGGTAGCGTATATGCTGAGTTAAATAGCTTTTGACAGCGTATACGCCCAGCATATACGCCCAGCATAAACAGTTAGTAATTTTTCTAAGTGTCGGCCTACAATATGAAATTTTGTTTCTCATCTCATTTTCATGCATGGCTAATTTATCGTGGCATTTTGGTTGATTGCAAGGACACTGAACCTTTTCTCCTGGTAGTTGAGCTAGTGGGGGTACTGACGTGGTTTGGCCCCATTGAGGCCGATGAGCCTACCCCTAATCTCACCATTGACAACAATGGGGTTTGGTTCAGAGAAGGGGCGTGCGAATTCCTCGTCTTTATCTTGGATAGGTTTAAAGTGGTGGTCTGGTCACATCTAAGTGAACAAGTGGCACGGAGCGTGCTTGAGGCCATGTTGCTAGGAGCTTCCGAGGGCATCGTGGTTTTTATGGAGGATATCGATGAAGGGCCGCTTGTGATTGAGGGCGGTCCCTCTGGTAGGCCCAGGTCTACTCGCCCGTTAGCGCGCGTGTGGGCCCAATTGCCACAAGGGCATAATTACCTCAACAACACTCTATTTTTAGCTACGTGTGCGCACATGCTGTTCCAGAACACTCCTAGCACAGTGTACTGGGTGGATAGGTAAGATCGTTTAAGCTTATCGTTTCTTTTCGTCGTTTGGTATTTGCTTCTGTTTTGACAACCGTTCTTTTGTAGGCCCTAAGTTAACCCAGACGAAACATGCGTTAATGATGATGGGCTTGCCCTAGCTCATACCGCTCTAGAAACCTTTATGGCGGGTCCCACCCTTCGTGGAGCTGTGTTAGCTCAAACCAAGGGTGATATTGTGCATTTTTATAAATGATTTTCTAGAGCGTTCACCCAATGCATAGCTCGTGGATGGTTGCATGGAGATTGGTCGCCTAAAAGACCAATTTTTCCTCGTGACTCTGACTTGGGTAGCACCTCTAAGTCCACCACTGAAGGTAAGTGGCAGTATTTTCTAGATGTGTTAATGTGTTTGTTCAACTGCTGGGGGTTATACTGACGTGATGGTTTCGAATTGTATCCACAATTGATGTCCCTCCCGGTAGAGACCCTGTCACAACCGGACGAACTGAGAGTACTCTCTCGATGAAGTTCAGGGAGATCAGCAAGGCTCAGAAATGGTTGCGCACTCATGCCCCGCCATCCATCATTCGTTGTTTAGGTGACGCCGGCCTTATGGAGCTCTTTACAACTCCGAGCCCTGATGTATCGATAGCCGAAATGATCGAAATTGTCAATTCATTCGACAAATCTATCTCCTACTATAGCACCCGGATTAAGGGTGTTAAGATAGTTTTCCATCTGTTGCCTGAATTCTTTTCAAACCTATTTGGTGTACTGGCGGATGGTATAAATGTAGTTTTGGACAGGGCTCATAAAAAGCTCCATATGATTCGTGAATTAGAGGACTGGTTGGGCATTACCAAGGGTGCTAAGGGATTCCCCATGCAGGGGAAGTCAAAAGTTAAGGAAGTTAATGAATTATATCCCCTGTTTAGGGCACGAGTATTCCCTAAATCCCTTTCCCAGGTGCGGAGTCTTGGTGTTGAAGCTGTGCGTATTATGCGAACCGTCCTAGAAACTAGAATGCGTTATAACTGGACCCAATTTTTGTTGTTAGGCCTTAACAAGGAAATAGTGCGATTGCACCCAAATGTCAAGGTGCAATCCCACTTTACCTTTGCATTCTTTGCTGGTTATCTACACCGCTTAGCCAAGTTTCTGGTGGTTCGCGCGGACAACAAGTATGTTCTGCGGGATCGAGGTCAATTATCCTGCCCATGGATCAACCATTTGTTTGAAACAGCCGAGTCCCAAGATGCGCTCGAGGGAATTGATGAATCTGTATCTATCATGACAGGGGGGTCATCTGGTACCTCAATCCACACACGTGACAGTGTAGGATTGGAACCAGACGATGTGCCTTATACTGCCAAGAGAGCAGAACAGGTCATCAAAGAGACCATCGGTAAGGCTAAGTCAAAGCTGACAAAGCGTGAACGTTCAACCGAGGAGGCCTCGAATGTGGACAAGCCACGGTTGAAGCACATACGATTCAAGATGCCTGTCTGAGGTAAGTAAACTCAGTATTCTTATTACTTTTTTTCGTCTTATTCATAATTTTTTATTTTGACCGCTTACACGCCACTGATGCCTTCAGACCTGACTCGAGAAGTGAGGAGGCAAGAATTAGAGACAATCATTGAAGAGGAGGAAGCTACAACAGAGTTAGTGACCGATGAGGAAGAGGCTAGCAAGGGCCAGGCAGAAGAAATGGAGGAGCTACAGGAAGACACCACGAAGACTGAACTGGTCGAGGACCAGAGTGGTGTCGATGAAATGTTTAGTAGCTTCCTCAAGGGAAGATTGGACCTTGGCAACCCTCCAAACCTAGAAAGGGACAGGGAACACAGCATGTTTTCTTTTATTTTATTGCGTCGCTTTGTGAGTTGTTGTTTCCATGGTAGTTTATTTTTATGTTTTCATCGCTTTCAGACGAAGGTAGTGAAACCAGAACGATGCGGCTGGACGTGCCCATGAAAACGGTCCCCCCTAAAAGGACCATGGAGGTTAGTCCTTCTCGTACTCGTGGACCATTTACGTGGACAGAGATGCCAAGTAAAATGGATTTTGTGGCTGGTATCGCTGAGGAGGTTGTTGAACGCATTCAGGAGGCCCACCCTGAGATAGGTATAAATGTTTCGAGTTGTTTGCAGATTTAGGGTTTCACACACCATTTTTGTCGTTTTAGTGTTTGTTCTTTTCGTGTGCATAGGTGCCAAACTGAGGTGNCCCATTTTTGTCGTTTTAGTGTTTGTTCTTTTCGTGTGCATAGGTGCCAAAATGAGGTGGGATCCCTCTGAGACAATTAGCATAGAGAGTTTTCCCACACTATCCCCAGAAGTTGAGCAGGGACCAAGGCCAGTTTATGAGGAGGTGGCGGAGGGTCTTGTACACAACGCCAAATCGCTTTGGACTTGTAGGCGTTCCATCAAACAATTGTAGTTGCAAGTTCAATCAAAGGATAAAGAAGTTTCCGAGTTGTCAGTCGAGCGTGATGACCTCAAGGCTTGGTATGAGTTCGCCTCTACTAAACTAAGTGGTGATCGTTCTTGGCGGACTTCCGAGGTCATGTATACTAAATACTGGAACCTACTCAATCGCCACGCGTCACTGACCTGGAAACTAGCAGAGCATAAGGCCCAGGTGGATCTATTGAACCTCAAGTGTCAAGATTGGAAGGCCTTCACTTCCAAGGTATGCAAATGGGGTCAAGATGAAAAGAACCACAAGCATCACTATAAGAAATCTTTGAAGGAAGTATCCATTGAAAAGTGTCAACTTGAGATGTTTGTGGAGGGTTTGGGTCTGCGCTCTGCGTTCGATAGTTTTGCTCAAAACACAACTGTTGAGATGGAATCGCCTACAAGGGTGATTACAACCACTTCTAGGGAAGTTTCGGTGGGTGAATTCCCTTTAAAGCATCCTACCTGGTCAACTGTTGACAAGGGGAAGGCCTCGGCAGATGTCGACCTAGGCCTCGATGGGACCGATTGGACCAGTGTCTCAGAAGAGGAAATCCTTCATCGGCTCGAATTTGGCTTAAGGGGATCCCCTACAGTAAGCATTTTGTTGTTGTGAAATTCGTTCACTACATAATGCTTGAAAGTTTTTCTTTTATCCTTATGTTGATTGTTCCCTTTGCATTTTATAGGATCAAGGTGATGATGATGTTCAGGAAGCTGGCCCCAGTGGAGTGGGGGCTCATGATGCCAGCGGGTCTAAAGGGGACGACCCTCCAACCCCTGATGTTTAGTTTTTGGTTTTTTTTTGTTTTTTTGTTTTGTTTTTTTTTTTGTTTTTCTGACTCAAATTTATACAGGAATTGTAAATTAAAAATTTTGAGTTATATTTAGCAGATGGATGAAACCAGTTAACTCTTGTAATTGTACATCATTATATGTATAAAAATTCTCTTTTTTTTTGTTGATTTTGAGTTTAATTGTAAACACAACACGGCGATGTAAAATGTTTTGGTTTGTTTTTGTGGTTTAGGTGTAATGCACGGATGTAATCATAAGTAGGACTGAACGATAATTGCGAAAAAGGATAAGATGACAATGTAAGCTGTAAGGTAGAATAGCTGATCCGAAATGTGGGAGAAGAATAAAGTATAAGTGAATGATCTAGTTTAAGGCCATTTCGGGCCACATACGCACTAGTTTAAGGCCATTCCGGGCCATATGCGTAGTTTAAGGCCATTTTGGGCCCCAGCGTAAGCAAGAGATCTTTTGAATGACACGGGTGGATTTCTCGGTTGATCAACCATTTCTGATCGTGGCTAGTTTTATGTCGTTGCGGACGTGATAGTTTAACATCATTCCGGACTTGGAATGTAGTTTAATGTCTTTTCGAACTTGGTGTAGTTTAATGTCATTTCGGACGGGGAATGTAGTTTAACGTCATTTCGGACAGTTTGTAGTTTAACGTCATTTCGGATAGTTTGTAGTTTAACGTCATTTCGGACCATGGCATTTTTGTTATTTATTGGTTTAGTAATTTTTTGAATTTTTGCATTTTAACGTTGGGAGTAGTTAGCAGGTATGATTCTATATTCAGTGTCCCCTTCACTGATCACGTTGAATGGTAATTCAGCCCAAGGGACATCTAATGGAATTGTTCCCACGTTAGTGTTTCTTGTGCTTCTGCATGTATTATAGTTTCTGTGTCAGTTGTGATTTCTAAGTGAGGCTGCGTATGTACAATGTCAGGCCCGGGTATTTCTATTTTGGGTGGATCTTCCTTTGCGTTTAAAGGATTATCGCCTACCGGTTGTTGTTCATTTATGTTGTGTTGTCTAGGCTCTTTGAGCTTAACCTCTGAGCCTTGGTCTGTGTCTATGTATGATGAGATGATGGGTGTAGCAACCTCCCTGTGTATAACAATCTCGCCACCTTCATAAGGCACGTGGATTTCTTGGTGTATAGGGGAAGAGACTGCTTTTAATTGGGCTAACCAGGGCCTTCCCAAGATTAGGTTAAATCCTGGCATTTCATCAATCACCACAAAGTCAGCGGATGTGGGGAATTGGTCCCCTGCTATGAAGTCTAAAGTCACAGTGCCTTTGACTATTACACGTGACCCACTGAATGATTTCAAGCATGTGGTGGCAGTTGGTCTAATTAGCTCTGTGAGCCCGAGTTGTTCGATGATGGGATACGGGACTACGTTTGTGGCAGCTCCGTCATCTACATGGACCCTATGTATTTTGAATTGGTTTACCCGTATTGTTATGAACATAGGGGCTGTTGTTACCCCTCCCATTTTCTCATCCAACTTGATGTTATCGTTGTGAAAACTTAATGGCTTGGAAGTTGACCCTTGTGGCGAGTACATTACCGCATGGATTGAAGGTTCATTTGAAGGCAAGTCCTCGCTTACTAGGATAGATGTTAACATGCACACCAAAGCTTTGCGATGGGTTTGAGATGTCAGCACTAAGTCGTATAAACTTAATCAAGTATTTTTTGTTTAAGTGCTTGCGTGACTTGTGTTAGGGCTGTTGCTAGGTCTCTACTGTTGGGCGCATGTTTGTTGGCAATAACTTGGTCCATTGGGCCCAACAGTTTTATTTCGTGCATCGTTGGTTTGTCATTTTTTTTCAGAATTGTTGATTCGGGTGTATCATGTTTTCTGGATGATTCCCCCTCGTGGCCTGTATTTGGTTTATCGTTAGGTTGTGTCATGGGTATCGCATTTAATGGAGTAGGTTTAGAAGGTCCTAAGGCTAGCCATTGGCACTCCTTCTCTAAGCGTTCGCGCGTAAGTTTATCTGCTAAGCGTTCTCGTGTGTGCCGTGGGGGCGTGGTTGGTTTTGAGGCCTCAGGTTGCTTTGGGACTTGTACCACATATGGAGTCGGGTGGGGTTACGGTTGGATACTCGCATGCAGTTGAGTGCCAGACTGGCTAGGCACCTTGATGACATAGGGGCTTGGTTTATTTTGTGTCTGGGAAGTAGAGGATTGGTGATCACTAGGACGTTCGGGTGTCCTAACGATGTATGGAGTTGGCCTAGTTGGAGGTTGTACCTCCGCTATTGCGACCACGAGTGGTACTCGGACTACGTAAGGGGCAGGCTGAATAGGAGGGGTTGGTGAGTTTGCGGTAGCAATGATGGGAGGTACGCGTACCATGTATGATTTTTCGTGGGTCTGGGTGTTAGGAGTTGCCACGACGGGGGGTACTCGGACGACATAAGGCTACTGTGGGGGGCATGAAGGTTGAGGCACGGGTGTTTGTACAGTGGGCGGAATACGCACTATGAATGGTTTATTAGGCGTTTGCTAATCATGGTCAAAGTAGACGTTATTAATGCTAGGTGTTTCAGCTTCATTATCAAGGTAGATCGTGTTAATGACGTACGATGCCTCTTTGGTATTTTGCTGATCTTTATACACACCCATGGCCTGGTTTTGCGGCTGGACTGGGTTAGCTTCGTCGAAAGTGATCTGACCTCCGTCGATCATTCGTTGGATGTCTTGTTTCAAGGTGAAATAATAATCTGTGCCATGCCCATTACGTTGGTGATAGTCGCAGAAGCGATCCATTCTAAAACCTTTTGGTACTGGGGGTTCATCCGATGTTGCTAAGCTTGGGTTCTGAACCAGTTGATAGAACTGATCATGTCTCTGGATAGCAGCAGGGGATAACTGCTTGTGTTTCATTAACCTAGCCTTCAGGAGTTGGTCAAACAACTACGATGGTTTCATGGGTAGTGGTGTGTATTGAGAGGCTTCTTTCCTCTCGAAGTTTCTTGTACGATTCGATGTTGGGTTTTGTGATGAGGACGATTCTGGTGCAGTCGCAGGAGTGGGTTTAGTGTAATTAGTAGGGGCAACAAGCGGTTTGCTTTGTTATCCCACGTTTTCTTGCTATGTTTCTGCCAATGCTGCTATAGTTATTTTAGCCTTTTCTTTATCATTTTTACTGTGTTGATTCTTAAAGGCCAAATACGTAGGATCGTGGCTATTTTGGGCCACCTCCTCTATGTTTTTAATCTGTACAAAGGCTTGATTGAGCTTACGCACATTAAGATAATATAACTTGGATTTGAAAAAGTCGTTGACAGACCCNAAGATAATATAACTTGGATTTGAAAAAGTCGTTGACAGACCCTTTTAGAATGGTGAGCAGATACGTCTGTGGGATCGGCTCGTGGAGCTCATTGAGAGCAGCACTCTACCTTTGGATGAATTTTTGTACGGGTTCTAGAGGTGCTTGTTTGACCTGTATAAGACTGTCAAGTGTTGCTTCAGGTTTCAAGTTATACTTGAACCTGGTAACGAATTGATGTAACAACTCCTCTAAAGAAAATATTGAGTTTCTTGGCAAGGCCCGATACCAATCAAGTGCTCTCCCTGCAAGGGACATAGGGAACACTCGCAAAATGGTGTGTGGCCATGCCTGAAGTAATGCGCATTTTAGTCTAAATGTTATAAGGTGAGCATTGGGGTCCGTCTCCCCATTGTACTTAGTTAGCGTGGGCAATGATACACCCTTGGGTAAGGTTAGGGGCAGAATGAAAGAGCTGATGGGGTCATCGTGGTAAAAGTCCACTACCTTCAACTCTCCGTCGATGGCCGTCTTGAGGCGTTTGACCTCGTCAGCTAGTTCCTGCATTAGTTTCTTAGCATTAGCCCAGTCTTGAGTGCTAGGTGAGATGGTAGGTTGGGGATGTGGTACAGTGTACAGATTGGATTGTTGAATAGTGGGTTGGAAGGCTAAAAGCTGTGTAGTTGGAGGTTGTACTTGCAGAATATTTATAGCAGGTGGTATTAGGGGCAGCATATTGTAGGCAGGGGGTTGTTGTTGTTGTGGTTGTGCTTGGGGAATATTAGCTTGCGAGATCGTGTGAGGTGGTATGTTATAATGAGGGGGTTGATGTGATTGGGCACCAATTGATGTCCATTGCCCGATCATGTTTTGTGTTGGAATCCCCTGAACTTGTTGGGTTACCGTTGTGAAGGATGTTCCTTGGGTTAGGACGCACGGTATGTAATGAGCAGATGTAGAGGCCAGTATTACGTGCGGCATTCCGATCACGCGGGGTGGAAAGGTCACTCCTACATTGTTTTGAGGGGGTTGCATTTGTAAGAACGGGGGTGCCGTGGCCGTGGGAGGAATTGAGAGGGGAAGCGTGTTGACTTGAACATCGATTGCTAGAGGAATAAGGATGAGAGCGGCTGCATCTTGTTGGGGCACATGCGCTTGCATGATTCCAGATGGCTGGAGGGACGTAGTTTCGCCCGTGAATGGGTGAAACAATAGGTTTATATAAGTTTGTGGGCTAAGGGTGTGGTATGAGTCTTCATGCTCAGATTGGGCAGCGAACTCATCTTCCTCTTGCAGTTGAGGATTTACTACAGGCTGATCTAACGACTGGCTCCTTTGCAAGAGGAGTTGTGTGATGAGCTCAGAGTAAGGCTCGAGAAGAGGGATGATGTCGTACGGGGAAGGGATGAACTCTTGTCCTCCCCTATGGAAAAGTTCGTATTGCCTCTTTACTTCCATTTCGGCTCGATCCACGGCTAGGCCGGCTTGTATTTTCATGCATATGAAGTTGTACTGGTCTTGAGTTATGATGTTAGACGATGGGTTCCTCCCCTACAATCTTAGAGACCGACGGGGCCCCACTGTGGATTGTACCATAGGTTGTTGAACGGCCATGGTGCCTACAAGGTTTGTGACCTGGGTGGTTGTAGCGGTGGAGTTTGTAGTGTTCATGATAAATGGTCGAGAATATGACACAGTGGAGGGATATGAAACTTGTGTACCTGGTGCAGCGTAAACCCACGTTGGTGGTGTACAGTGTATAAACTGGGTCTCAGCGTATGGGCTTCAACGACCAGCGTATAAGGGCAGCGTATAGGTATACAACATATAGCGGCAGCATAGAGAATCTATGGCGTAAAGCATACAGCGTATACGCTAAGTAGCGTATACAGCGTCAACGTACAGCATAAACAGGGTTATAGCGTACAGAGTGTAGCGTATGCAGACGGCAGCGTAAACGAGTTCATGGTGTAGGGCATAGACAGAGTCAACGTAGGGTGTGTACAAGGTCAGCGTATAGCGTAGACAGGGTCTACAGCGTATAGCGGACAGCGTATACTCAGTAGCATAGACGCTGAGAATTTTGCAGATAGAGTCAGCGTATGGTTAATAGTGTAGACGCTGGGAATTTGTAGACAGAGTTGGCATAAGCTTAGCAGCATAAACGCTCAATGGCGTAGATGCTGGGACATATGCAGACAGTAAGTTTTAGACTAAGCAGCGTAGACGCTGGGAGGTTTGCAGATAGGGTCGGCGTATACTCAACAGCGTAGATGCTAGGAGTTCTGACACAGTAATTTTTCAGAGGTTCATGCCCTCCTTCTAGCGCTAATTTCTGTACCATCTAAAATCGTCAGTCTCCGGCTAGAAGGAAACAGAAATTGGGAGATCTCCGAACATGCACAGAAGACCCTACCTTCACTTGAGGGCAAGCTGGAATTGACGAAGGTAGAGTACCTTGAGTGGTCCGCATGCAGATTAGGCAAGGATTTCCCCAAACGTACACCGAAGTGCTATACGCTGGGTTATATGTAAACAGCGTAACAGGCATAAAGCAGAGCATAAACAATGTAACTGATGCGAACGGAGCGTAAACGTAGAAGGGCGTAAACAGTATACATGCAACAATTAATGTAAAACTGTAACAGATTTTAGGAAGAAAATGTAACAATGCTATTTCAAAATGAGAGTTACAATGCACCGGTCTAACGCAGTTGTGGATTTGACACAAGGCAAACGAATAGCCCCGGTGGATGCAGGCGTGACTATGGGCTGGTTCAAACTGTAACCACAGCGTAGAGGCTGTATGCTCAACGTACAGAGTTGAAGTCCAGCGTCTCAAGTTCTCTGCTCTAGTTCTTAGCATCTCTGTTTTTTCTCTAGTTTGCTCAAATTTTTGCCCCCCCGATCTAATGAAAAACTGGGATTTTTATACAGGTTTGGTTGTTAGACTCAGGTTAGGCGACATGTGGCACGTTGACCGGGTGCAAAAGAAAAGAATTTACAAGTGTACAACATGTTACATTTGCTGGGCGTATACGCTGTATCAGGTGGGCGTAGACTCTAGGCATATACGCTAGTGTATGCTGGGCGTATGCGCTAGGCGTATATGCAGATAGATGTTGGGCATATATGCTGGACATATACGTTGATGGATGCTGGGCGTATACGCTAGACGTATACTCTTATGGTTGCTCTGTTCGTGTGAATTGTTGCCTTGTACCAAATCTTATTCTGCAGTGCTGTTTCTATGCCATCTTTGGGGATTGCATGTTGGGCGTATACATCAGTCGTACCTGCGAAGCGTACATGTGAGGTGTGTACACTGGGCGTGTACGCTGGACGTCTACGCTGGAGATGCAATCTTGAGTGTATACGCTGGGCGTATACGTTGTGAACATCGGGCGTATACGCTGGGCATATACACTAAGAATACATAGTGTAAACTAAGTATTTTAAGCTCCGAAGTTGCCAGGTTTGATAGTAGATGTTGTCGTGGTCATAGGTGGGTCCCAGGGAATTGCTCCTTGTTGTGTTTAACTCCGCTTGAAACTGTCTGTGCAGCCCTCAAGCTCGATTCTTGTTGGAAACGTACTAAGCTTAGAATTTTGTGGTGTTTCAGGCTTAGCAGCTCTTCTAGGGTGGAGATGGAAGCACGTGGAAGTGCATGGTACTAGTCCAGAGCTTTGCCTATCAGAGACATGGTGAAGATGCAAATGATGGTGTGGGGCTATGGTTGAAGCAAGAGAGATTCGAACTTGAAGATCACCAAATGCGCATTGGGATTGCCCTTCCCATTGTATTTTGTAAATTGGGGGAGTGGCACCCTAAGGGGCAACATAAGCATAGGGACAACTAGACTAATAGGGTCGTCATGGTAAAAGTCCATGACTTGCACGATTTCATAACCGGTGGCCTTAAGCCGTTTGATTTCCTCAGTGAGGGTCTAGATAAGTTAGAAAGCTTGATCCAAACTCAAGGATGTCGCAAACGGTTGCAGGGCTACTTGAGCAACCATCATGGGTGACGTTATTGGGGTGGTGGCCTATCCCATGGGAGGCACCATTGAGGCCGCTCTAGCAAGTGGTGTTACCTAGGCGATCCACCACCCAGTGGGTGGTGCTATTAGGGCAGTGGCTATTGGTGGCGCTGTGGGGTTGGCTACTTGCCCAATTGGCGAGGTAGCCCATAGCCCTATGTTTGGTTGCACCACCTACAGGACTTGGTACACTTGGTGTTGGACATAATGCAACATCTAAGAGGGTTGCGTAGTAGGGAGAGAAGTGGCTGGAGCCCACCACGTGGTTGAGACTGGGTCTTCTACTGGTGGTGGGATGAGTGCAAATAAGGGAATAAGAGTGAAACTCATGTGCGATTGTGACGTAGGCAGAGTGTGCATGTATGAAAATGTAGCTATGATTGACGTTGGGTACGATGTCGAAACGGATTGGGAAGGGAGGATGACTAGGAAAGAAGTTGAAGGATCCACTTGCTGGTATGTTGAAAACATTGGGTAACTACCCATTGCTGAAGAGGATGTGGGTTGTGGCAGGGTTGTGGTGACCACGAAGGAGGCAAAAGAGAAGAGTAGGTTTGATCGGAAGATAGCAGTGGAAGGGGTAGTTGTGTAGATCTGGCCATCACCTTCAGAGTGGGAGTCCAACTCCTCCTACTTATCCTAAAACACTTCATTATATTGGGATGCTGTGTCCCATTCTCTTGACCTACTCACTCACATCAGTTGGTTTAGCACCCATTGGTACGCTTCAGTCAGTGGGATGGTGACATTAGGAGCAAGGATGAACTCCCTCTTGTTCCTATGGAGGAACTCGAAGTTACATTTATCTTCGACTTCCTAGCGATCTAAGGGTAGATTCACTTGGACTTTTTCACAAAGAAAATCATATCTCTTTGCGTCTTGTGCCAAATGCTCGGGTGATAGCTACCACAAGCTAAGAGACTATCATTGTACTAGCACTGGGCTGGGCTTTCGCTCGGGACCTGTCACATGTTGAACAGAGTAGGGTACCTCTAGGTCTGAGGTGGGAACCACTGTGGTCACAAGAATCATTTTTTGCTGTAAAATGGAAATTGTAGAAGAGAGGGAGGCTGAAACTAGGTACGCTAGGGAGTGTTAGAAGCTGGCTTCCTTCACTGTTACACCTGCTACGTTGAGCAGGGCTACTATGCTGAGAGTTTCACTACACCAGATGAAACGCAGGTAGCATAGCATTGTCAACAAAGTGAACATGGTACAGTAAGCGGTTGGAGGCTTTCATCCTGCAGGGTTCCATAGGAACCATTGTTGCGACCAGTCTGCACCACCCAATGTGTAGACAACCACAAGGGTTTCATGTCTATGCTAGTAGGCAGCGGGGTACAGATAGCCTGTAAGATTACCTGTGATATGTAGAAAAGGCACAAAGGGCCCTCCTTCTAGCACCAAAAACTATAGCAATCGAAAATGTCAATGGCTAGAACATTGAGAGGTCACCGAGCGTACAACCTAACGCTGGATCCATGCGAGGGCTGTGCTAGAGAAAAATAAAAATGGGGTGTCCTAAATGGTCTGGTCGATCAGACAGGGACTTAATCTATGTACAATAACCTTTCATAAACGCTTGTTTTAAAGATGTTATGTATAACTTAAGCGATAAGCGACAAACGTAAACTAATAGGGAATAATGCAAAATATGATAACAGCAAAACAAAATGAAACAGGCTTGAGTGAGAAAGTGCACCGCCCCAAGATTGGGGGATTTGATCTTTTTTTGGCTAAAAGGTGTACAACTGATGCATAGTGTGGATGGGCACAACTTAAAACAAAGTAGTATGGTCACAGCCCCTTGAACTAATGTCAATAACTTGCTAACACAAACCTTCTGCTTACCAATCTTTTTGCCACAACTAATAGCTAGAAAGCCAAAATTCCAAAGTGTTAAATGCCAATCTTCAAAGCTAAGTGCCAAAAAGGTGATTCTCAAAGCCAACAATGCCAAAAGCCAACCCTTTGAATGTTGTTCACCAGGGTATTTATAGAGTCAAATGCAGGAGAGAAACATGGTTTGGATGCCACGTGTCTTAGGTCCCACAGAGTACAAACGTGACTGTGCTATGCTGCTGTGTAATGCTAGATGTGAAACCTGCTACGTTGTGACCATACTGTTCAAGCTGCATGTGCCAAAATCCAACGAACTACCATGTTTATTACAAAGAAAGCCAATAATGAATGCAAAGTAGCCTATGCTCCAGAACTATGTCTTCCCTACTCTTGTGAGCAAGGTCAAGCGTAGGGACAACTTTGGGGATAATCAGGGGGTGCAAAACAAAGCAAACTTGATAATCCTAATGAAGAGATGCTGGGATGGAAGTGACCACTGCCAACTAGTTTTGAAGCTAACTGAAGACGTCTTGATGCTTCCATGTGAGTGTTATGCTATTTACGCTGCCTAGCGTATCGGCATAGCGTAAACACCTGCATGCTACACTGTGTAGCGTAGTTGCCAGTCTTGAGAGAAATCTTGCTCGAAAGCTGAAAATACCTGTTTGAGGCCTAGCTAGGCAAGCAACTTTTGCAATTGTCAACCTTGCTTTCCATGCTAAAAGGTCCTGGGACCTACAGAGTTCATCCTTGGAACATTTCCCTGCTTTGTGTCTCTGCTACGCTATGTTACACTGTGTAGCATAGCACAGCACAGCAGCCAATGTGACATGCCTCCTTACTTGATTTACAATGCTTTGTTAAGAAATTTTTCTTAGAACCCAAGGGTGAAGTGGGATAGGCAGTCTCGGAGGTCGGAGCATGATCAAGTGTAATTCTTTTACTGGAACCACTTGGTAGAGGACCTTCATGCATTCTATCCCTGCTACACTACGTAGTGTAACACAGCATAGCATCCAGTTTGGATCAAATCTTGTTTCATTTTGCAAACATTCTATTACGGGATGTCGATGATGTCTTGGCGTTTCTGCAAAACAAGCATGTTTGATGGTTAAGACATGCGTAAATACGCTTACTCCATTAGAGTAATGTGAGTAGGAGTATTGTCATAGTACATCCCTGCTACGTTGTGCTACGCTACAGCATAGCACTCGAATTAAGATGATTTTTGACAAAACATGCCACATTTTGCTACATCATGTCACTCATGCATCAAGCATGAAGTGGGGAAAATATCCTGAATGACTGAATCATTGTCAATCTGCATCTTGGATGCCTGATGAGTCTTCTCAAGGCCTGCTACGCTGTGCAGTGTAGCGTAGCAAGTCTCATAGTTAGAAAACTTGCCAAACTATTTAGTCCATCCTAAACACCTTCAACAAATCCTAGCATGGTCCCTAGGTAGACCATCAATTGGGTCAAGTGTCAAGCTGGGCAAGCTAGAGGGTAAAGCAAGCCTATTAACCCAGGAGATAGAAAATTTGCCAGACTATACAGTCTACCCATGGTGCCTCTTTCATGCAAGTTGGCCTCATGGCTAGGTGTCGTGCTGACTGTGCTGCAGAGGATGGTAGGCAGGCTCAGAAGTAACTTTGTAGGCGTTAGGACTTCTAGGATGCCATGTCATCTGCACGGTCCATCGTGACATCATGCTTGTAAGGATCCTTGCCCAAATTCCAAGACTACTAAATCATGAGAGTTCCAAACTTTATGGTGTTTCACGACTAGGTAGGGATTTCACCCTGCATAGCTAGAGTAGGTGGTAGTGGGGCTATTGGTGGAAGAGATGCAACCAGATGAGAAGGATGATATGCTTGCAAAATATCGCCTCTAGAAGAGGGAGTCCCATAATACTCAGGGGCTTGGTAGTGAGGTTGAGGAGTGACATGACTAATAGGGTCATGTGGGAATATTGGCTACTGCACGTAATATCCATATGGGTCAGGTTGCTGGTAAGGATACTGTTGCCTTGGTGGTGGCATTCTCGATGATTGTGGGTGCTGCCACTGTTGATATTGCTCAATTGGTTGTGATGGAGTTCCACTTGGATAATACATTAATGGTTGGTGGAACTATCTTGGGTTACCTGGAGGATAAGGTAACCTTCGGGGTATTTGCCTTTTGTTTAATTGTGGATTGAGTGCATACACCCCAAACTCCTTCAAATGTGAGATTACAGGGTAACATCCCTTAGGATGTTCATATTGACATATCTTGCATCCACTATCATTGTTTGTTTTCGAATCCACAACCTCTTCAATGATGGCAACTTTGCCCTTACCCTTACTACATGCATGTTTAGCTTCTCTTTTTTTTCTTTTTTCACGATCACTACATTACTCTTGAGACTCCTCTACTATTTTAAGAACAATTTGAAATCTATTGTCTAGGCAATCCCACATTTGGTCTACCTTTGCTGAAACTTCTGATGTCATCTTTTGGATAAGCAAAGTTTTCCTATTCACCATCTCTTCAAGTGATGACTCTTCTTCATCCTCACAAAATCTTACTCCCCTCTTCCGAAGGGAAGGATCTTGATTATACTATTCTGCACTTTCTCTCTTCCATAGCTCACCTTCTTCGTTAGCAACTTACTCCAACAGTCTTTGGATTTGATGGAACCTAAGCTCGAATAGTTTTCCTTGGGCATAAGTCCCAAGGGTTCTTCTCATTTCATGCCTAAGCCCATCTACGAGATGGCACAGTTGATTCCTTTGCGAATAACCATGGCTAGGACAACGATGTAACAGTGCATAGTATCAGCCCATGGCAGCATCCAAGGGTTCATGTCCTCCTTATTTTCAACCTTGGATTTGCTTTTGTAGGTTAGACACTCAGGAGTACATTTGGTACTTGTCGTTGAATAGTTCTAATATAGTACTCCACCTATGAATAGATTCTAGTTCTAACGACCGATACCAACTTTCTGCTTCTTTAACTAGTGCCCATGGGAATAACTTAAGTTTTTGCTATTCATTCTCTATGTTTTGTAAGGCACACGCATCATGGAATGCTTGTAAGTGATTCTAAGGATCAATGTTGTATCCCCCTTCAAATCGTGGGATGTTGTTCATATCTAATCTCTTGATTCTACTATCTTTTTGGTGCCTTGTTGGAATTCTAACCTTAGTTATGTCTAACATACTTCGAGTAGCAAGTAGGGGTTCCTTGTAATCGTCTTGTCTATGATGCCTACGTTGTTCCCTACTCTTCCTTCTTCTATGTCGTGACTCTCTAGAGTGTCCTAGTCCCCTTTCCTAGTTGTTTCGTCTATGAATTCCACTTTGCCTACCTTTATCTCCATGGTCTTTTTTCTTATGACTGCATCTAGATACTAAAGGAGAGGGTGAAGGAGATGATGAAGATGAAGAAAAAGGGGAACCGTCACCATGATAGTGTTTGCTACCTTCTCTTCGATGGTCACAACCTCGATCGTGATTGCAATTAGAATGTCCACCTTTATCATATGTTCGTGTTCCTTTTTCGAACCCTTTGTGCCCATGGGTATCAGAACCTGGGTTATGAATAGTGGAATGAAGGTTCTAATACACAACCGCTTGGCCAAAGTCAAGGGGAGGAACATCATTGTGTGGGAAAATGCCTAACGTAGGTTCACCACCCTCATTTTCGCTTAAGACATGTGGGACATCCTAGGACCACTTACCCTTCTAAGACTTATGATGTCTCTCCTATTGCAAGTCCCTTTGACATTATGCCTTTGTGGGATGGTATTCTCTCGAGTCATGGTCTTGCACAATGTATTCTGTGTGTAAGTGTGTCATGCCAACTCATGTGAGAGCACGAAGAAGCATGCATGGGACTAAATGATCGGGAGGTAACACTATGTTACCCTCTAAGTCTCGCCAACGTAGTTGTTGATTTTGATGGAGGATAAATGTAAAGTCTAGTATATACTCATCGGGATGAATATATACCACTCGAACTTGTTGAGGGACTGGCGGATCAACGTCATGTGTATTACGCTATCGATTGTTTTTTGTTTCAGACCTAGGCAATGAGGTGCTTTCATACAAAGAAGGAGACATACTTGTCTGTTCAATGTGCAATGTATTCTTATTTATTATTTTCTCAATCAACCCTAAGGGTTCATTCCAATGATGTAAATGATTTCCTATGTTCTAGTTAGCACACAAACAACTAAGTCCCTGGCAACAGTGCCAATGATGAGCGGCAAGGTACCCCTACACTCAACCATATGAATATGAGTGTTTCACGCACGATCCGGTCAAATTCTAAGGACTAAGTGTTTATGCACCCTTGTGGAACAAGGATGGGCTGGTTGATCGTTGTCTTCCCAAGCTTACCTGTATGTCACAATTGTATGGTTAAGTAAGCTTGAGGCATATGATTTTTATAGCTTTTATGTTTTTATGTCCTATGCTAGTAAGGGAGAAGAGAGATAACTAAGTGACTAATTTATCTTAACTACTCATTAACTAAGTTTTAACTAATCCTAACACCAGTATCCATTCTCACTCGCTGTAAACATCCTGAACTAGTGCAACACTACTGGGATTATGAAACGCTAATCGTTACTGGGTTACCAAGTGTTATACGCATGCTCAAAGTGATCATATTGAGTGTAATTTAATGATTTACTTAATTAATCAAAATGAATTACTATGCTAATAATAGAAATGTAAAATGCATAAAATAAAATAAAATAAAATAAATGCATAAGAAAATAAAATAAAAGAAATTTGTAAGAAAACAAATCTCAAGTGCTGCAAGGATGAATCAAAGAGCTCGTCTTTATTGTTGCACACAAGGTATGCTCAGGTACACAATGCTCGAATAAAGATCCATCCACACTTCGACCTCCTACTGCGAGCACTTGGAAAATACTCTAACCTTCAAACAGACTACAAGAGTTTTGCTACTTGACTGCTACCAGACTTCCTTTTGACTCCTTCTTCTGAATTACTCCCTATTGTGCACCTGGGCACTATATTTATAGGCCCAGGAGTAACCCAAGAATAACCACTCTAATAATTAGAGTAAGTGCTCTAATAATAACCACTCTAATAATTAGAGTAATCGCTTTAATAATAATCACTCTAATTATTAGAGTAACCGCTCTCATCAACAGTGAAGGACTTTTTTCCCTTGAATTATCACTTCTATTTCATGAGTGTTTATGCTATTATTAAATTTCCATTCCATATATTTTGTCTTACTTCTACTAACTTTTAAGCCTTTTAATTTTAGAGTATGTCTCTACTTCTCTATTTTAGAAGCAAAATTTTCTTAAGTTATATCTACCAAAACAATATCTACAAATGGCATACACCAAGGGATTTTATCTTGTATTTTCTTTATTAATTCACCCATAATAATGGCAAACAAGTACAAGCTAAGTGTAGACCCTTGATGTAGACCTACTATGAATAGAAAATCATATGTTATTCCATAAGCTATACTAATTTTAGTGGTAGCTCCTTCATACATATCTTGAATCACTTTAATATATTTATCAAGGATATTTTTCCTCTACAAAGCCCACCAAATAATATCTCTAGGCACTTGGTCTTATACTTTTTTAAAGTCAATGAAGATGATATGTAGATTTTTCTATGTTTTCTAAATTTATTCATCAATTTTCATATACAAAAAATAGTCTTTATAGTAGATCTCCCTGGCATAAATCCAAATTGATTCTTTGATACTATTGATTTAAGTCTAAGATGCTACTCTATAACTCTCTCCTAAAGCTTCATAGTGTGGCTCATTAGCTTGATCTGTCTATAGTTTGCACAAATTTGTATGTCTCCTTTATTTTTATAAATGGGAATTATAAAGCTTATTTTTTAATTGTTGGACATTTTTCCATCCTTTAAAACTTTTTTAAATAATTGTGTTAGCCAAAAAACTTTTGTATCTCCTAATGCTTTATAAGCCTTTATAGGAATATTATTTCATCCAATAGCTTTTCCATTTTTCATCTTTAATAAGGCTTTTTTCACCTCAAAGAAGAGAAGTTCTTTAACTAAGCCAAAAATTGACTCTTCTTCTTGAATGTCTTCTCTTGGAAATTCTTCATTTAATAATTCTTGAAAATATATTTTCCACCTATCCAAGATTTCATTGTCTTTTACCAAAATTCTTTCATCTACTTCCTTAAAGCATTTGACATGATCAATATTCTTACATTTCTTATTCTAATTTTTGCCAATTTATAAATAGATTTTTATCCTTCCTTTGTTTTCTCATAAAAGTTATAAAAAGCCTTATATTTGGCTTTGCTATGGTTGCCTCCTTCTTTGCCATTTTGTATATCACCGTGTTTTTTTACTTACTACTTTGTTGCCATTTCCTAAAGCATTTTTTCTTATTTTAGATAGCATGTTGCACTTCATCACTCCACCACCATGTCTCCTCTAGGATATATTTTTTGCTTTTTTTTTAATCCAAAATCTTCTTTCTAATTTTCTGGATACAACTTTCTATTTGGCCACAACTTGAATTTGTAGAGCAATCCCAACTCTCTATGTCTTAATGAAGCCCCCAACTACCTAAAACAACTAATACCCCTTTGTCCCAAACATCGATGAATCCTACATATTATTCCCTACCTCATCCCCTCTAATACAATTAAACACTTAAATAAAAAATAAAAAAAATACAACAAAAAAATATAGTAAAAATAAAAAAAAATTGAACTAATAATGACAACTTAAAGACAAAAACAAAACAAATAACAAATAACAAATAACAAATAACAAAATAAAACCTGAACAAGAAAAAAATTAAGCGAAAAACAACCCCTTACACATATCACTCGGTAAAACCCCAATTGCTTAGAACAACTTATACCCCTAGACCTTACAACCCCTCCTATAACTACTATCCTTAAAATCCCCTAATCAAAAATTATATAACCTCTACAAGACTCTCATAACTTACATCTCCTATAACCTAAAAGTTAGAATCTACAACTAGTAAGACATTATTAACCAAACAACTAAAACACCCAACACACAAACACTAAAGAGCTTGAATGAACCTCAACATCCCATGAACCCTATGTACTACTCCCTACCCTTCATACCCACTACTACAAATGAACACTTAAATAATAAGAAACAAATTAATTTAACAATTACTTAAAAAACAAAATTAAAAATAAAACGAATCACTATCCTACATGCATTTCCCTTTGAAATCTCCAACTACCTAGAACAACCTATACCCCTATGCTCTACAACCCCACTTTACTTGCAACCTTTTGAAATCCACTAAACAAAAATAAAACAACTTATACAACCATGAACTACTTAGAACAACCTATAACCCCTACCTTTATAATTTAGATATTCTTCAATCTCTTCTACATTGATGTCTTTGTCAAAGTTTATTTTAGGGATTTGTAATATCTCTTCAATTTTGTAGATTTTCAATAGTTTTTTTTTTTTTTTTTTGAGTTTTTTGTGTTTTCATATACAATTAAGATACACATTTTTGAATTATTGTGAATTTTCAAACAGTTTGATGATTTTGCAAGTTCTAATTTTCCTCATGCAAACTTCAACTTCAACTTTGACCATTTACAACTTCTTGTTCATAGTTTGGTTTAGGGATAAGAATATGAGGGGTAATGTAATGCATATAGAAGGAAGTGCTAGGTTGCACATAATAGGAATATAGAACGTTCTAAATAGTTGATAGTTTTAATTGTTTAGTTGATAATGTTTCAGTTATTACAAATTTTAATTTCTAGTTTGCATGGGATGCAAGTTATAAAGGTGATTGTATATGTTGTTTTGTTTTATTATAGGGGGTAGGGGTTGTAGTGGATATGGGAGGTTGTTATTGGTTTAGTTTGTTTTTTTTTTAAATTTTCCTTTGTTAAGTCTTTTATTTTGTTAGTGATGAATCATCAACTGGATGGGATATCGTTGATGCGATATCACTGATGCTATATCACATCTATTTGACAAAAAGTTAAATTTTGTCCACCAACGATATCATATCTACGATGTTGTATATTTGATATTGTAGCACAAGCTACATCATCATAGATTTGATATCACAGGATGTGTGTAGCCTATAAATACAACACTTGGATGCATAGATCCAAAGAACTTTCATTCCATCTTTAGGTAGATTCTTGCAATTTTATTTCGTAGTTTTAGCAATAGAGTGAATGCCCATAATGTGGTGTTGAGCAATTGTAACAAATTTTTATTTGAGTGAAGTGTACTTGAGCACAGTTCATGTCTGGAAATAAAGTTCAAGATTGCTTTCTATCATTGCATCATCCACTTAGTTTTATTGTTTTACTTAGCATATTTTTTACTATTTTATTAGTTTAATCACTTACATTTCCAAGTACTTTACTTTCTTGTTCATTAGTAAAGCGTAATGAGTACGACTAGTTTCAAGTGTTTAAGTCTAATCATTTGGTAATCCCAGCATTGTTATTGCTTGGTTCGCCCAATAGCATAATGCTTGGTAACTGAGTAATGGTTACATGAGCCCAAGATGTGTATGGTAAGCCAAGATCGAATGCTCATCGCTCTAGGCTAGAGTAAATTTACATTACCATCATTACTTAAATTTAGGATTAAATTTCATTCCAATTATGTTTATAGCTAGGAGTATTAAAGACCAAACAACATTAATTATTATATGCCTCACTTTGAACTAAATCAATCATACATGACAAAGCTACCACTAGTCTAAGTGGGAAGATATTCTCCTGCGATCAATGCTTAATAATCTAGATGCTACAACTAGTTCCATCCATAGAATTCAACTAGATCGTGCATGAATGCTTGTGATTCGTATTGTTGGATGTAGGGGTACTTACCGCTCATCATTGGCATCATTGCTAGGGATGGTGCTAACTATCTAAATTAGTTATATTATACATGATCATTGTAAAAGTATTAATGATTTATCTTTTAGAAAACATTAATATTTTAAGTCACACACATTATCAAACAAAACCATGTCTTCTTCACATAAGACCAATAATGCATTGTATGATGAGAACACTCATAGGAGAAATAATAGGATATATACTAAAGAGAATTGGAGTGAACAACCTCAAGCAAGGGTTTCCTATGCTCATTTAGACCCTTACTACACTTAAAGACTACGTTCAACTAATGCAGATAATTCTAGAGGAGACAAAGTAAGTCCTAGAATAAGGAGGGCCTCAAGGCCTAGGACCTCCTTGAAACTTTGAAAAGATAAATCAAGGGACTATAGGGAGAGATATACAAGCCATGGTAATTCTTCCAGTTCCCCATCTTCCTCTTCCTCTTCCACATCTAGTTCTAACAAGGATGAACATAGGTATAGAAATAAAGATATACTAAGGGATTAAGATAAAGATAGAAGTAGAAAAAGACAAAATTGTTAGTGCGAGCATGAATGATATCATCATAATCTAATAATTAGAAATAGAAATCATCACCATGAAATGTCTAATTATGATAAACCCTTGTTGGCTACTAGGAGCATGATGTAGATAATAGAGGCAATTAGAATATCCCATAGGCATTAAAGAAAAAGTTGCATCAAAAGACTTAATATGAATAACATCCCTACATTTTTGAGAGGCTATAACTCTTATCCACAACATCACTTACAAGTCTTCCATGATGCTTATGCCTTACAGAACATAGAAAGTGAGTGGCAAAAGCTTAAGCTCTTTCCTATGACACTAGTTAATAAAGCTGCAAGTTGGTATAGATCAATGGAGCCAGATTCAATTAATCAATGGTCCATAATGCTTGAGCTCTTCAATAAGAAATGTCAAACTTATGAGAGAGTGTCCAATTTAAAAAAGCAAATCCAATGGTGGAATCAAGGAAATCATGAAACCTTGAAAATGGCCTTGGATAGATACTATTCACTACTACATAAATGTCTAGGCCATGATTTCTCTCAAAAAGAGCAACTTTTCCACATCATAGATGAACTTCGTAATCAAACGAGGGAGATCCTTGGAATTTATGCCCAAGGTTGGTTATCTAAAGTAAAAGCCCATTAAATACAAAGGCTAATCAAATAGGTGGCAAAATAAGAAGGAGAGCTATGTAAACTAGCAAATGTAGAGGAATATAATTGGGATCCAACTTTTTAAAAGAAGGGGATCCATATCTATGATGAGGAAAAAGAGGCAACTCTTGACAAGTTGATTTCACAACAAACCTTGCCAATACAAAAGTATATCGTTGAGCTTGAAGTAAGGATAGATAAGATATGGGAGTTGATAAATGACAAAGTTATGACCTATGTGAAAACCATAGAGTAGAGAGTAACACAAAAAGAATATAATGAGTAGAGTAAGAAGAGGAAAAATAACAAATAAACATGTAGGAACATGTATCGGCAAAAAGGGAAAACAGCTATAGAAGAAGAGGCCATAAACTCAACCACAGAAGAGGATGATAGATGTGGAATCTGCCTATATGACCATCCAAAGGGCTATTTCCCAATTATGTTACATCTACAAGAGTTTTGGGCTTTTTCTTTGAATCCCAAGTTCATACAAAAGAAAATTCCTAGGAAATTACATTACTCACGAGGTAATTATAAACAGTCCTACAACCAACCATACTATTTTAGTGGGATGTCTTATCAACCTCAACACTACTATCAACCACAATGGCAAAACCCATAGTCGTGGGGGATTCCATCAACAAACTAGCAATACCCTAATTGCCAGCTAGACCTATATGACTACTGATGAGTGGCGAGGTACCCCTACACTCAACCATACGAAACGAGCATAGCACATGCGATTCGGTCGAACTCCACAGACTAAATGCCTACACGCCCCATGGAACACTTGGGGTTAATCATTCGTTGTCTTTCCAGACTTACTTGTAGTTATCACGGTGTATGGTTAAGTAAGTCCGAGGTATATGATTTTTATAAATTTTAAGTATTTTTCTCCTATGCTACCAAGGTGAAGGGTTAAGAGAGCTAACTAACTCTAACTAAGGACGAAGTCTAAATTAACTAGGGTCATCATCCGTTCCCACTTACCGTACACACCCTGAACTATGCAACTATGGCTACCAAACGCTAATCGTTACTGGGATCACCATACATAACGCACATACTCAAAGTGGTCGTACTGAGGCACTTAACTAGCCTAAACATGATGAGCAGCTAATTTCTTGACTAGCCGTACACATCTGTAGATGCTCATAATCAAGTCATACTCATCCCGCATTCTAGGAGATAAGGATGAAAGAGACTAATCGCAATGAGCAGCCAATTCCTTGATTAGTCGTACACATTCGTCAATGCTCGTAATCAAGTCATACTCATGCCGCACTAATGCATGTAATAAATAACATGTAAGAAATAACAAGTAATAAAATCCTATTCCATGCACTGTAAGGTTTATCCACAAAGCTCATCTTTATTATCGTACACAACTTGCGTTCAGGTACAAAGCTGCTCGAATAAAGATCTGTTCACTTGGGGACTCCTACTATGGACACATGGAAAATATTCTATCTCTGGAGTGATCAAACTACCAGAGTTTTCCTACTTTAAGCTTAGGATGGAAAATAAGGGGAGTGCCACCTCTTATTTATAGATTTGGTAATGGACCGCGATATTGCGTACGCAACATCGCAGGGGACGACGTACGCAATATCGCAGGGGACGACGCGATATCACGGCTCATGCAAATCGTGTCTCATCATACCCCCATGACTAAATGAAAACTCATCCTCGAGTTCCTTACAATAATATCGAGAAGGTATGGAATTATTGAGGGGAATGGAACTAATGGGATGACATGTGAACGGATCATCATTACAAGACTTGACAAAAATGGTGTTCATGACAACAAGGGTGAACACCTTATTATAATGACATCAGGCCTTAGTTGGTATCTGAGAAAGAGAAAGAGAAAGAAGTGTTGCTGCTGCCAATGCCAAGATTGCGCCTTTGTTGTCCATCCATAAGTGTGCCATTGATCTTGCTCCTTGCATAGTTGCTTCAGCGCTACTCCATTCCAAGTGTTTGCTCCGAATCCAATCCGTTGTTTGTATAATCGCCATTTGCACACACAACACAATCTGATATTAGCAAGGGTAAATGAATCATCATGTAATTGATACCTTGCTTCAGTGTAAGTTCATTGGCTAAGTTGTGGTATGGCTGATATGGATCGGGAGATATAGTAATGATGGCTACCAAAGGTGTAGGGGTTAGGAAGAAAATCAAAAAATTCNTTGCAAAAATGTTAAGGGAAAGAATTTAACTAATGCTCCAAATAGGAATGTCAGTGGGTCCTCCCCAAAGCAGGCTCATGCCCTTAATGCCCTGACAAACCCACATTCAAAGAGTTCGTAGGCTCTGGGAATGTCATTTGGAACAAGAGTTAAAGTCTTAACCACAAGCGTTTACCAAAAAGAAAACAATGCATCAACCAAAATATATACACTAATGATGCAACCGGCAATGAGGTAAACAAGGGAGAGAAGGATGGAGAGAAGAAAATGGAATGAAATCCCAAGAACAAGGTGGTGTATAGCCCCTTTTGTGTTTTATGATTAATGTAACTTGGCAAGTCTCATTCCAACTCCAGCCTCAAACCAACCACATCCAGTGACTTCGCATCAATGCATTCGGCTAACCATCCTCTTGAAGTAACAAGAATGTGTCCTCCAAGAGCCACCACCATTCCGATGAAACAGAGGGAATGGGAAGCAAGAAGGGCCTTAGTTAGAGGGAACACTTTTGGTTCCATAACCAGTGCTTGTAGCCTAAATATTTATTCCATCTAAGGGGTGTGCTTTGAATTCTTCCTTCTTTTCTTTTTTCTTTTCTTTTTTTTGCTTTTTGTGTTTTGTGTTTTTATGCGTGAGAACCACACCATGCAAAGACTTCTTATTTTTATTGACTCAACTTTCGATAATTGGGTAACATCAAAACAACAAGAAAACTCAAAAAGAAAACATCCAAGCACCCAAGAGAATGACCAACACAAAAGCATCAAGTTCCCTTAAAGTCACACCCTTTTCAATCCTTGAGTCCTTCCTTAGTTTGAGAAATACCTAGTCACCGATTCGTTGAAGTTCTTATTAAGAAGGGGACTGTACATTTCTAAGCTGAGAGAGACCATAGAAATTGGTGGATGGATGGATGAAGTGGTCTCATTGCCTGCCATATCAAAAGAAACATACCTTAGTATCAACATTGTGACTTAAAGGTAAAAACCAAATATTAGCAATCAATATGAAAACAATTCATGCCATCAGTCTGAACACTTATTATGGGACAAACTTACAGGGTAGATCACACACATACACACAAAAAATGGAAAAAGTATACTGATGTTGTAAAACAAAAACGAAAAAGAACTGAGGGCCCAATATGATTAGCATAGGTGGCCATCTCCCCCATGACTGAGTTGTAAGGAAGAGATCCGAAATAATGAGCGCTTGTTTGAGTTTCTTAAAAGTGTCCAACTTCTCCCAAATGATGATCTTAGATTAAGGGGTGGAAGTTGGCGACGCTCATATTCCAATGTATCTATGCCTTCATTGTTGGCATGGGTTTCCTCAGTTCATTCCATGCATATTTTTCTGCTCCTTCTAGTAGCTGTCAACCACGGGGTGTCTACTACTAGTTGTGTGGTTGCTACATACAGGCATCTTTGTTTCAAAGTCTCAAGAGCACACCTATTACATGGAGACATTTCCTCCATGTCATCACCCAATAAATCATTGTATGTGATGCATGGAACTTTGCTCTTCTCAATCTTTCCACAAATGTTTATCTTAAAAATTTCCAAGGAAAGATTACGGATCCTAAGGCATGCGTCTACTGTACTTAGCCATGCCCTTCCCATTATAATTGGGAAGTCTCCTTCATTGTTGTTAACTTCAATCACCAAGAAATCAGCTGGGTAAGACTAACCACACACAGTGGTAATGATGTCCTCCACCAACCCCAAGGGAATGGTGATGGACTGGTTTGCCAGCTCTAGTTGAATGTTGCTCTTCTTAAGTTGGGGCAGGTTCTAGGCATGATACATCTCTCATGAAATTAAGTTGACTCGGGAACCTAAGTCAAGAAGAGCCCTATGTGGTTCATTTCCAGTGATCTGTAAATAGATTAAGGGACTCCCAAGATTAGTTAGTTTCCTGGGAAGGTGGCCTACCTTGATCCAGTCAGTTACGGTATGCGTTAACATAACCATATGCATTACGCTTTGTTGGACTACAGGGTGCTCTGAAGTGTTAGATGGTGGAGGAGTGTACATGGGCCCAACCGCTTGTTGTTGCGAGAGTTTGTTTGGGCTTTTGGTTCTGAAGAAGGATCTTCTCTTTTTACAGTTGTCAAAACCAGCAACAGGTTGGATATTTACAGCTCTCGCACCATGACGTTGCTGCAGTTGAGGAGGAAGTTCCCCTTGCATTGTTAGAGCAGGAGGTGTTATGGGAACTGCTTGTGGTGGAAGAGGTGCTGATGGATTTGGAAGATGGTGTGGGTATGGAGTGTCTCCTGGAGGAGAATGAGTCCTTCTAAAGTACTCCCGAACTTGGTAGTGACGGTTGGAGGTTGTGTGACTCATAGACTCACTTGGAGAAATTGGCTGTTGCACATAATATCCATAAGGGTCAGGCTGCCAGTAAGGGTACTGATGTTTCGGCGATGGCATCCCCCATGACTATGGGTATTGCCACTGCTGATGCTATCTGATGGGCTATGGTGGAGTTCCACTTGGATAATACGTTAGTGGTTGGTGGAACTGCCTTGGGTTACCTTGTGGATAAGGTAACCTTCAGGGTGTTTGCGATTGGTTGAGTCTTGGATTAAGCGCATACACCCTAGACTCCTGTAGATGTGAGATGATGGGGCAACATCCCTTAGGATGGTCATAGTGGTAGATCTCACATCCACCATCATCGTCTGAATCCGAATCCACAACCATATCGGAGTTAGTAATTTTCCCCTTACCCTTGTTATGTGCAGGGCTTAAATCTCTCCACTTTTTCTTACCTTTATCACTACTTTGTTCTACCTTAGACTCTTCTACAATTTTTAAGACAATTTCAATTTTAGAGTCTAAGGAACTCCATACGTCATCTACCTTAGCTGCTATTTCAGTTGTGAGTTTTTGAAGCGGCAAGGTATTTTTGTTCACCAACTCTTTGAGTGGTGACTCATCCTCTTCATCACAAAATTTCACTCAATTCTTTCGAAGAGAGGAATCACGGTTGTATTCTTTTGCACTTTCCCTTTTTCGTAGCTCACCTTCTTCTTTTGCTACTTGTTCCAACAAGCTATGTACTTCATGGGCTCTAAGTTTTGAGAGTCTCCCTTGGGCGTAAGTTCCAAGGGTTCTTCTAATTTCATGCCTTAGCCCATCCACGATGTGGCGAAGTTGATCATGCTGACCATACCCATGGCCTGGGCAATGATGTAACAATGTGTAGTAGTGGGCCATGGTAGCATCCAAGGGTTCATGAGTACCTTGCTTCCAACCTTGGATCTACTTACGCAAATTGGACACTCTGGAATACATTTGATACTTTTCGTTGAACAATTCTAGCATCGTACTCCACCTCCTGGTGGTTTCTGGTTCCAAGGACCGATACCAACTCTCTGCTTCTTTGGTGAGTGTCCTTGGGAACAACTTAAGTTTTTGCCACTCATTTTCTATATTCTGCAAGGCACAAACATCGTGGAATGCCTGTAAATGATTTTGTAGATCAACATTGTATCCCCCTTCAAATCGTGGGATGTTGTTCATGTCTAAACGCCTGATCCGAATATCCTTTAAATGCCTTGTGGGAATCCTAACTGCCTCCATGATGTCAAGCATACTTCGGGTTGTGAGTAGGGGCTCATCATGATCATCTCTTTCATGACGCTTGTGATGTCTGCATTGTTCCCTAATCTCCCTATGTCCTTGCCCTTGTCCTCTCTCTCGACTTTCCCATCGAGGTATCTTGTTTTGTTTACCTTTATCCTCACATTTATGTTCATGATGGTTTCCCCCAGATGTGGAAGGAGAGGGTGAGTGATGTGAAGAAGGGGAAGAAGAAGGGAAACCATTGCCATGACGATGTTTCTTGCCTTCTCTTTGGCTGCTACGGCCCCGATCGTGGTGACGATCTGAGTGCTCATCCTTAGCATGAGTGGTTGTTCCCTCTGTGAACAGTTGGTGTTCACGGGCATTAGAACCATCGTTATGTATTGTTGATCGTAGTTTTTGATACCCAACCTCCTCACCATCGTTAGGAGGGGGAACATCATTTGCTAAAGAACCCATTATAAGGGGTTCCTCATCTCCTATTTCATTAAGGACATGCGGGACCTTGCCCTTCAACAGTGTATGTTGACTCTCTTGCCGTAAGTCCCTCATATGTTGGGCATCTGTGGGATAATAATCCCTCATGTCAAAATCTTCAACAACGTATTCAACAAATAGTTCTTGCATACCAATTTGTGCCAAGGCACAGAAAAGCATGCGAGAGACTAATCGATCTAGGGGTAACACAATGTTACCTTGCAAATCTCTCCATTGCGGCTGTTCGTCTTGATGGAGGATAAAAGTAAAGTCTGGAATATACTCATCGGGATGAGTATAAACTATCTTGTATTGTTTAGGACTTGGCTGATTTTGGTTATGTTTTTTATGTTGCCAATTGTCTCGTGTATGGTCCTTAGGTGGTGAGTTGCTCTTATGAGAAGAAGGCATTTTTATTGGTGTGCTAATTCACCGTTATATAATTTTTTTTCTTTTGATTAACCTGAAGGTTCGTTAAGGCTCACAACGATGTGAGTGATATCCCTTATGTTCTATTCAGCACATAAACACTTAGTCCTCAGCAACGGCACCAATGATGAGTGGTGAGGTACCCCTACACTCAACCATATGAAACGAGCGTAGCACATGTGATCCGGTCAAACTCCGCAGACTAAATGCCTACACGCCTCATGGAACACTTGGGGTTAATCATTCATTGTCTTCCCAGACTTACTTGTAGTTGTCACAGTGTATGGTTAAGTAAGTCTGAGGTATATGATTTTTATACCTTTTAAGTGTTTTTTTCCTATGTTACTAAGGTGAAGGGTTAAGAGAGCTAACTAACTCTAACTAAGGACAAAGTCTAAATTAACTAGCGTCAGCATCCATTCCCACTTACCGTACACACCCTGAACTATGCAACTATGGCTACCAAACGCTAAACGTTACTGGGATCACCACACATAACACACGTGCTCGAAGTGGTCATACTGAGGCACTTAACTAGCCTAAACGTGATGAGCAGCCAATTCCTTAACTAGCCGTACACATCTATAGATGCTCGTAATCAAGTCGTACTCATCCCGCATTCTAGGAGATAAGGGTGAGAGAGACTAACCGCGATGAGCAACCGATTCCTTGATTAGCCATACACATTCATCAATGCTCGTAATCAAGTCGTACTCATGTTGCGCTAATGCAAGTAATAAATAACATGTAAGAAATAACAGGTAATAAAATCCTATTCCATGCACTGTAAGGTTTATCCACAAATCTTGTCTTTATTACCATACACAACTTACGTTCAGGTACAAAGCTACTCAAATAAAGATCCGTTCACTTGGGGACTCCTACTGCAGGCACATGGAAAATATTCTATCTCTGGAGTGATCAAACTACCAGAGTTTTCCTACTTTAAGCCTAGGATGGGAAATAAGGGGAGTGTCACCTCTTATTTATAGATTTGGCGGCAGACCGAGATATCGCATACGTGACATCGCAGGGGACAACACGATATCACATGGGATGCGATATCGGGCTCATGCGAATCGCATCTCATCAACTACTATGTTCAACAACCCATTTCTCCAAATGGTTCTACTTCCCCTACCTCAAATCACTACCCCCCCTCTCCTAAATATGATAGACCTGTAACATCCCCAATGGGATCACCATCTCAAACCTCTTATCCTCCACAGCATCCTCAATATTCTACATACTTCCCTCCACCATATGTCACCACCAACAACACAGGGAGGGTTGGCACCACAACATCAATGGAAGAATGCCACTTATGCTATGAATGTGCAAGTAAATGATAATGTTAATAGATCTCAACAAAAGTCTCAAAAACATCCTTTCTTTAGGATAGTTCCCACACATGGGCACAAAACTCACAAACCTACTCGCTCATCAAAACCAACACAAGGCCAACCAAGTGCAACATCCTTCCTTACCAAAACAATGTCTTCCAATCCTACGCAAGAGCTAACATCCATTACCACTCCAATGTAAAGCATAACAGATAAACCTATCATTGTGGAGAGATAGACAATTCCATGCATTACTACTGAAAAAGAAGGATGCCGTTGTGGACCAATCTTCTAGAATGTCGACATAGTGATTACACTAGTCCACAAAAAATGTGAAAAACAAGTGTGTGCACAAGAGAGAGCAAGGGTCACTAAGCCAAAAGACACCCAGTGGCCAAAAACTGAGAACTTTCAATGGTTTAAAACATGCATGGAAACATATAAACCACTTACTAATTCCCAAACTAAGAAAATGACTCCAACTAGGAACCTTAAAACAAAACTAATAAACCATGATCATACACCTTTAGGAAAGGAAAACAAGGGCTTAGCTGATCATAATTCCACTACCATCAAAGTCACATGGGACAATAATTGAAAAGTTACATCACTAAATATGTAGGTGAACTACCTATAGTGTATGATCCAAGAGATCTAGGGAGCATTTTCCAAACACTTGCCTAGGCATATAGTCATGGGGGAGATACCTTACTTTGATTTCAGAATCAATAAGCGCTTTTTCATTTTTATTTTATAAATCTTTTCACTTTTTCTCATTCTTTGATACTCTTCATTTCTTAAACTTTTGACATTCTTTAATATTTGTTGATTCTTTCACATTTTCTATTCTTTTAACATTTTTCATTCTTAATACTTTTCATAATTTTTACTATCTTTTTCATTTTCTTTTATACCTTGTTTTTAAACCCTTTGTAAATAATTTTGATTGTTAATAAGATACATTGAATAAAGGTAAGATGTAGTTCAATAAGGTGAAGATTTCTCTATGTTATTAAACCATAAAGGACTGATTATTTGTACAATGAGACCACACCACCAATCCATCCATTCAAATAATAAGAGGTTCTTACCATGGCCATAATGATATTCTTTTCCATAATACAACTAAGAATAAACTTGTGATCATTATGCCTAGATCAAAAGCTGAAGAACCAAGTGGCAATGAACAAGGTGTGACATCAAGGGAACTTGTGGATTATTTTTGGATTATTACTGTGAGTTCTATCCTATTGCTAAGAAAGTATTATATCCTTGTAGATCCAATGAAACATGGAAGTAAGAGTACAATAAGTGCTTCCTTACCATGTCATTGAAAAGACATGTTACCCATTCCTAAAGGTAGTCCTCTGGTAAGGTTGACACAAATAAAAATAAAACTCATGCATAGAATAAATTTCTGGGGGTTCCACTGGAAAGACATGTTACCCATGCCTAAAGGTATGTGGCTTCTCAGGAATCTAAAAAATAAAATGTGCAATGAATAAACTCCTCCCTTGGACAATACACCAAGTGGTAATACTCTTTCCAATAGTGGTAGTCTTATGGTTGTAACTCTTAGAGATGAAATAATGTGATGTCACTAAAAAGTGGTTTGGCCTTGGTTTGAATCTTGGACAAAAAGGCTAATGATTACTTTAACCATTAATAACACATAAGAATTCATTATGCCTATGGTAAGATACCTCACGTCCCAATCTCAGCAATCCTTTCTACAATCCATCTCACCTCATTGTATATGTAATCATAACTTGTGATTTTGTATAATATAGCATTATTTTCCCAAC
>MNCI01014441.1:496390-541832 GCA_015680685.1 Gnetum montanum
TCCCTACTCTCCCTTCTTCTATGTCATGACTCTCTAGAGTGCCCTCATCCCCTTTCCTAGCTATTTCGTCTATGACTTCCACTTTGCCTACCTTTATCCCCATGGTCTTTTTCTTTATGACTGCATTTGGATAATGAAGGAGAGGGTGAAGGAGATGATGAAGGTGAAGAAGAAGGGAAACCATCATCATCATGATGTCTACTACCTTCTCTTTGGCAGTCACGGCCTCGATCGTGATTACGATCAGAATGTCCACCTTTATCATGTGTTCGTGTCCCTTTTTTGAATCCTTTGTGCCCGTGGGTATTAGAACCTGGGTTATGAATAGTGGAATGAAGGTTCTAATACACAACCCCTTGGCCAAAGTTAAGGGGAGGAACATCATTGTGTGCACAACTACCTAACGTAGGTTCACCACCCTCATTTTCACTTAATACATGTGCAAGATCTTAGAACCACTTATCCTTAAAAGGCTTATGATGTCTCTCCTATTGCAAGTCCTTTTGACGTTGTGCCTCTGTGGGATGATATTCTCTCAAGTCATGGTCTTACACAATGTAAATCTGCATGTAAGTGCGGCATGCCAATTCGTGTGAGAGCATGAAGAAGCATGCTCAGGACTGAACGATTGGGAGGTAACACTATGTTACCTTCTAAGTCTTGTCAATGCAGTTGTTCGTCTTGATGGAGGATAAAGGTGAAGTCTGGTATATACTCATTAGGATGAATATATACCACTTGAACTTGTTGAGGGACTGGCAGATCAATGTCATGTGTATTACACCGCTGACTATTTCCTATTTCAGACTTAGGTGGTGAGGAACTTTCATACGAAGAAGGAGACATACTTGTTTGATCAGTGTGCAATGTATTCTTGTTTTTTATTTTCTCAACCAACCCTAAGGGTTCGTTCCAATGATATGAACGATTTCCTATGTTCTAGTTAGCGCACAAACAACTAAGTCCCTAGCAACAATGCCAATGATGAGCGGTGAGGTACCCCTACGCTCAACCATATGAATATGAGCGTTTCATGCATAATCTAGTCAAATTCCAAGGACTAAGTGCTTACGCACCCTTGTGGAACAAGGATGAGTTAGTTGATCGTTGTCTTCCCAAGCTTACCTGTATGTCACGATTGTATGGTTAAGTAAGCTTGAGGCATATGATTTTTATAGCTTTTATGTTTTTATGTCTTGTGCTAGTAGGGAATGAGAGAGGTAACTAAGTGACTAATTTAACTTAACCACTTATTAACTAAGTTCTAACTAATCTTAACACCAGCATCCATTCCCACTTGTTGTACACATCCTAAACCAATGTAACACTGCTAGGATTACCAAACACTAATTGTTACTAGGTTACCAAGTGTTACACGCATGCTCAAAGTCGTCGTGTGTGTGTGTGTAATTTAACGATTTGCTTAATTGATCAAAATGAATTGCTATGCTAATAATAGAAATGTAAAGTGTAGAAAATAAAATAAAATAAAATAAATGTGCAAGAAAACAAATCTCAAGTGCTGCAAGGATGAATCAAAGAGCTTGTCTTTATTGTACACAAGGTGTGCTTAGGTACACAATGCTTGAATAAAGATTCGTCCACACTTAGACCTCCTACTACGGGTACTTGGAAAATCCTCTAACTTTCAAACAAACTATAGGAGTTTCACTACTTGACTGCTAAAAGACTTCCTTCCCAATTGTGCACCTGTGCACTATATTTATAGGCTTGGGAGTAACTACTCTAATAATTAGAGTAATCGCTCTAATAATTAGAATAATTGCTAAAGTAACTACTAGAGTAACCACTCTAATAATTAGAGTAACTACTAGACTAACCACTCTAATAATTAGAGTAACCGCTAGAGTAACAACTCTAATAATTAGAATAACTACTAGAGTAACTGCTCTAATAATTATAATAACTGCTAGAGTAATCGCTCTCATCACTTACTAAGTAATTCGACATCATCTTATGCCTTCCAAAACATCTAATAAATTTCCCATATCATCTAATAATCTATTGATAGATTAGAAATTCATTACCCATCTCCTATCCATATAATAAACTTTCACTACTTGAGATTTCTTCTTTGTGAACTTTGAATGTCAAATTTTCAAAAATTGTGCATCATTGATGACCTTGACCCCCTAGATAAGCTTTACATCTTCTAGATATTCCATTTGACCCATTTTTTACAAGTTTTAGAACTCTTGCACACTAGCTTTCAAAGGCTATAATTTTGCCCTCATAGTTTTGATTTCTAAAAAATTCTTCAATCTTGATGATCCTTGAGTGCTTAACTTAGTTGTGGGGAGGTACATTGTGCAATATAAGCAAACAACAATTTGAAAATTTGAGCCACAAATTCCTAGCACCTGAAAGATATTATAAAGGATAAGTACAAAGAGATAATAAGAATCTTGAACTTAATTAATTGAACTAAGGCCAGAAAGATTCAAGTAAGACTCCTAATAGACTAGAACAACTATGTTAGGCCATGATAAGTAAGGAAAATGATAGAAGGTCATAAGTAACTTAAATATATAACACTTAAGAGGTTCCTTTTTGAAAATTTTTCAAACTTTGTAATCATAATAAGATAAGAACTTGATATAACCAAAGGTATGAGCAAGACAGAGAACTATTAAGAATTGATAGGAACACCCTAATAATTTCAAACCCTTGTTGATTGCAAATGGCCCTAAAGAGGACACCAAAAGGAGAACCTTCATAACATGAGAGCAAAAGAGCAAGAGGCCATGTGAAAGGATGAGCGAGGGAACAAACCCCACAAGTATAGCACGTAGAGAAGGAGGCTCAATTATATAGCATTCATTAAGAAACTCCTACTTCAAAGCACTCAACCCAAGGAGAGGTAGAAATTTCACAAGCACCTAAACAAGGAAAGTAACTCGCGTTGTCACCAGATTACCTCTAGGCCATCCAAGAAGATCGATCATGTCCACAATCATCATGGAACTGAATTTAGGTCCCTTCATGGAATTTGCTCTAGAAGCAGTGAAGACACAACTCCAAGCATCTCCATTATGGTCCACACTAACCAACAATAGTGAATGAAACTTAGGAGAAACCTACAAATTCTGGTAAAACAAATAGCTTGATTGATGAGTGGCGAGGTACCCCTACACTCAACTATATGAATACGAGCGTTTCACGCACGATCCGGTCGAACTCCAAAGACAGACTAGTTGTAGTATCTAGACAGTTAGTCTTAGGTCGCAGTTCACTGTCTTCCCATCTGGACTAGTGTTAACTTTGTCACGTATGGTTTAGTCCAGAGTGAGGTGTATGATGTGTTGCTATGCTAACGCTACTCCTGGGTATAATGGAAAATAATATTAGCTAAGCTAAGGAAGAGAGAGGGTGAGAGAATCTAAACTAGCCTAAGTGCGATGAGTATCCGTTCCTCAATCATCCATACACACCTTGGACCTCGTGCATGACTACCACTAGGATTACCAAGCACAAATCCTAGGTATGCTACTGGGTTACCAAGTAGTCACACTTAAATGCTTGTGATCAAGTCATACTCATTTCGCGTTTAAGAGGAGTTTAAGGTGAAGAGATATTAACTAAGAAAGTAGTAAATAACAATTAAGTGAATAATTAAACTACGTGAATGTTGTAATGATGAAGTAATCTTGATCTTTATTTCCTGTCATGTGTGTGTCCAAGTATGTCACACTTGAATAAGGATGCCATACAATTACAATCACCACACCGCGGGCATACACTAGGAGAAAAGGGTTGAGGGAAGAACTACTTAAAAATTTAACACTTAAAAAAAACTCCTATCAGAAATATCTACCTCTTATTTATAAATGAGGAGATAGGCTACGATATCACGTACGCGATATCACGGTTAACTAAAATGGCAACTCATCATACCCCCACAACTGAATGAAAACTCGTCCTCGAATTACAGTGAGAACAAGTTCCATTGATTACATAGTGGATAAGTAAGGGATTATTGAATGGTAAGAATGGGTTCATGCCATAATGTGGAATCAAAACAAAATTAAGACACAACACACAAAATGCGGAAGGAAATCCTATAGCTACAAAATTGATGGAACTCATGTAGTTCCTGGTGGCAATGGCTCCTCCATGGGTGCTTTTCCCTTATCTTGTGCTCTAGGTCCTGGGACTTGATGGCATTGAAGTATGGCTTGGAGTTTCTCCTCTTCAGTTCTAGGGTCTTACACCTTCCATGCTAATGTTCCAATGTTTGATGAAGTCGACACTTCCCATGGACAGGGTAGATGCAGAAACATTTGATTTGCCTTGACATACCAAGCCACAAACACCCGTCATTCCTCCTCTCTGGCTTTGTCTCTGTATTCCTGAAAATTTGTAAGCCATTGAGCCAAGTCTGTTGCGACAACTTTTTGCCCCTGGTAGCTTTCCTTAACCACCTCAAGTTCAGAATTTGCAATCTCTAGTTTTTGTAATATCTTTTGCATTCTGCAAATTCTGTTTCATATTTGCTATAGGTGGTAGCTACCTGTTGTTCAAGCTCTGTTCTCGGGTGCCTTGCTATTAACATGGCAAGGTTGGCATACCGCAGGTTTGCCAACTCCATGTATTCTGTAAGATCCTAGATCTACAGGTCCTGATTTTTAATTTCCACCTGGTGGACAAAGGCATATGTGTCCAATATGGCCCGCCAGTCAATGTGTTGAGCACTGATAGTGTTGATGTGGGCCTTGGCCATATGGATCTCCTTCTCAATGATCTATTTGTACATCCCCACCTAGTCCCAAAAGTGCTCCTTTAGCTATTCGTGTCATTTAGCTTCATTTTGCCACGCGCTAATTTTGATAGCCGTCTTTTGATGGATGGCACATACCTCCTCCATTGAGAGGGTTTGATTTTCCCTAGCTAAACAACTCATGTCTTGGTTGACCTGGATGAATTGTTCTTGAAACTGGTGAAAATGTTCTTAGAGAACATTCTTTTGCTTTTCCACAGAGGTCAACTGAAGGTTGTTGGCAACAAGCTACTTGTTTTCCTCTTGTAAGGCCTTGAGTGCCTTGGTATGCACATAAGTTTGCGCCTGTGCTGCAGAGGCATCCCAAACATCCTTCTCTTTTTCTTCTGCCACCTTCTTATTCTCTGTTAATAGCCTAGTGAGTTGCTCAGTTCAAAAAGTATCCAACTGGTCCGCAGGAATGAATTGAGAGGGATCCTGCTATGCTGCCTGCAGGGTTACGAGCCTTTCTTGCAATTTCAGCACTTCTGCTTCAGCATGCTCGGCCCTCATCTCTATCAAGACCAACTTTCCCTTGGTGGAAATGAGGTCTGATTGAATTGTTATCACATCCTAAGGGATGTCAAACAGAGATGCCATTACTTGTCATGTTTGTAGCAATCGATTAAGTACATTCTCATGTTCCACAAGAGTCATGGAGGTTCTGGCCAAGGTTTGAGCATCCCATGCTCCTGTGAGATCTGCCAGTGGCACAATAGGTACATTGAATGATTCTTTAATTTGGTCTGCGACCACTTCTGCAGCTCCCGCTGCATCCTGGTGTTGTATGACCACCACTGTGGTCCCTTCACCAGTTTCTAATTGCACTTGGAAAGATGAAGTATTTTCCGAGATCTATTATGACCAAGCACTTTTCCCTCCTCTTGTATGAATGGATAGTAAACCCCTTGCATGATCCAAAGAAACCATGGGCTGTATGGCATCGTTGATGATGCGAAGAGATTTGCATCATCGCGACTTCCCCAACTGACCATCTCAGCGATGGCCCTAAGATGGCTCATCAACATTCTGTAATCTTATTGCAGTGGCAGTTGATCCTGCTGGTCTGTGCTAGGCTTTGCTTCTTATTGTTGGCTAGGTCCCATGCTTAGAAGTTGGCTGGGCCCTGCTAGTTGAGTTGCCATTGGCCCTGCCATTTGTTCCTCTTCTTAATCTAGTCCCAACGTCTCACCAGTGATTTTCCTTGTAGCTAGTGGCTTTAGCAGTTTAACATATGAAGCATTTTGGGCTTTTCGGAGGACATTATTAGTGTATCCTCTGATACCAACACGTCAGCACAGCTTCCTGATAAGGCAAGAGAAGGGCAATGCCATCTTCCCTGTCTTCCATTCTTCAAATCGCCTCAAGATCTCCGTAAAATATAAATGAGGTAGGTTAGCATTAACCTTTCCTATCAACATTGCACATCCCCTAGCCGCATATGTTGGAATCATTTTTAAGCCCTTAGTGGGGAAGAGGTGATATGTTCCAATTTTGAAATAGATCCTCTCTTCCGTCGTCAACTCCCCAAACGTCTTATCTTCCTTGCCATATGCCCTTTCCAACCAAACTCATTACACATCAGGGTCTGAATGGGTAGACAACTAAGCAACCTTGGGCCCTGTATTCGAAAGGTTTAATACTTCCAAAATGGCCTGAACAAAGAAGTCAACAGTCACACCACAAATGTTAACCATGGTGCCTTGTTCTTTATTGTGCCAAAATTGGTACGTTTTCCCGAAGTACCAGGCACTGTTTTTAGAGAGGATAGGCCATAACGGGGATCCTTTGAGGTGGTCCCTAATAGCCTCTAGAGCGAACTCTGTGAAAGATTCAAAATTTAATTCCACAATCACCATAGTGAATGTGAACCTTTCATGGATAACCTGAATGCACTCCTGGGGCAACATGAGATGTTGTCCTTGTTCAAGCACTGCAGCAGCTCCTCCTTCTGCCTGCCTCGATTTTACAGTAGTAGGGTCCTCTTGGTGAATGCTAAATGATTGTTCCTCCTGCTCTGCATGCTATCTGGCAGAGACTTGTCCTTCTCCTCTCCTAGGTCGTTTGCTCCCACCTTGAGTAGGACCTTTCTGTTGTTCTCGTTTTGGGGCCATCTGCAATCACACGAGGCCAATCGTTAGTAAGGTTGTTTTCAAAGTTAAGTTATACCTTACTGCTTACCTTAATGAATGTATTTTATCTCCGTGTGATGTTTCCTGAAAGATTATAATAGTAAGTCCTTTTTTACTTAGGTGGTTTCAAATTTAGTTTCCCAGTATAACTAAGGGGATGGAATTATTTTTGGCACATTTATTCTTAATGTTAGAACTAATTATCCTTGATAATGTCCTTCGAGTGATGACAAATTTCAAAAAAGTTATACACTCTTCGGTGTGTGTCCCTCCCCCACGACTAAGCTGAACACTCCAAGTTCGAGTAGGTTCAGAAGGAATGAAAATCAGAGTAGTAGCAGGCAAGATATAGGTATAAAGGCAAGGGTCGTGCAATCGCAATTCGTAGAGAAAAATTCGAAAAACTCCCTTGCATGAATAGTTGAAAATGATGATAAATGGTGCAGAGGGATCACATATATATAGCTTGACGGGACGCGATATCATGTACAATACATCGCGTACGCAATATCGCGGCTTTATTGATATTGGGCACAATGAAAGAGATTGAATTTTTTAAGATTTTCTTGAAATTGATGTTGTAAACTTAGGACATTGGGCTATTATTAGGGGTTCTAGGATAATTTAGTTAGTTTTGAAGGCACTAATAATGATATGTGGTGGTATGGAAGAGAAAAAGGCCATGTGATGGTTCATAGAAACGTGTGAATCAAAGGGATAGTAATATGGGAAAGAGTATCGTTGACAATATGCGAAGGGTAGTAGATGATGTGTGGAAGATGTGTTATAAGTGCAAATTACAAAAATTATGCAAGTGGGTCCTCTCCAAAGTAGGTTCCAACCTATAATGCCCTTGCATAACCACACCTTAAAATGTTCGTAGGAACTAGAAGGGTTAAATGTAATCCACACTAGTTCCACAAAACACACACATGTAAGTATCACTGGAGTGAGGTAAGAATTCTATGCTACACAGGCCACAAACCACAATTACATGAACAATGAGATGAGATGGACTATAGAAGGGATTGTAGAGATTGGGGCATGAGGTAATTGACCCAGGGCACAAGGAATCCTACATGTAAAGCATGACTAATGTGTCATTAACCCATCGTTCCAAGATCAAGACCAAGTCTGTTCCTCTGATCAATGACACTGAATTGTTTTATCCCATGATGAGTGACTATGAGAGTACCATAACAACAAGGTGTATGATTACTTGGCATTTTATTCAAGGGAGGAGTGATTTTTGTTTTGTGGCACTTCCTTTGTTGTTTTTTTTTTCTTTTATTTTTTTTTTTTGAATGAATGAATCCAAAGAAGCTGCCAACCTTCAGGCATGGGTGCATGTCTTTCCAGTGGGACCCCCTAGAATACCATTGGATTTTTGAATGCCTTTTGATTACTCTTACTTCCATTTTACGTTAGATCTACAAGGATCTTAGTACAACCATGTTGCATGATAACTCTCACAGATGTTACGAAAGAGAATCCGCAAGTCCCCTTGATGTCACACCCTAATCATTCCCTCTTGGTCCATCCTTCTTCATTTTGGGTACAATGAATACAAAATTAATTTCAAGTTTCAAGAATGTCAAGAATATCACTGTACCCTCGAACAAAACCTCTTATCTGTAGAATGGATGAGTGGGTGTAATGGGCTCATTGTCCAAATAATTGATCACTTGAGACCTGATAACATAGAATACACCTCAACCAATGAGCCACATGAATGTTGTATTCATAGATGAGATTACTTATAAAAAGACAAAAAGACAAAAAGGTAAAACAAGAAATTGAAAAATGAAAAACTGGAAAACAAAAAGTTGTAAAATTAAAGAAAATGAAAAGTAGTTATTAATCCTGCTTGTTATTAGAATGGGAGATATCCCCCATAACTAAACGGTTAAGGATGGCAAGGATTAATAAATGAAAGATGAGGATCCTTGCATGTTGGAAATATTGAAACTTGGTCACACTTACCCCATTAGGGTTCACACACTTGATTATAGTAAGCATAGTGGGCAAATTTGTAAGATGTGGCTCTTGGGTAAAGTGTTGACCCACTATGATATTTGGGACCAGTAGATGGTATGCAAGGATTATAATGTCACTCTCCATGGCTGTATTCATTGGGTCGTATGGTTGTTGGAGTGTTAATTGGTGGCCCTAATGAAGTTACACAAGGCACTGGGTTCGAAGAGAAGGATGCACTACAATGTTGGACCTGTGCTGAGTTGGAAAATGCAGTGGCCTTGGAACTGTGTTGTCCCTTCCTACGGTCATGTTTAAAGAAGGGACGCTTTCAATGTTGAGGAGGCCTCTAATTGCTATTGGCAATAGTAGCACAAGTAACGTTCGTGGGTTGTTGCTGTGGTGCAAACACTTCAGGAACAGTTGGTGGCGATGTGGAAGGAAGGAAAGGATGAGAATGTTGAAATTTAGGAGAAGTATAAGGTGCAAAAGGTAGTGGTTGTGTTGAAGACATGGGCTGATAGTATTGAGGAGAATGATAATGCGGCAGGATAGAGTATGTTGACCCAATTGGGGAAACAGGATGTTGGACTAGGTAAGCATTTGGATTCAGATGATATGAAGGGTGTCTCCAGTTTAGGGATGGCTTCCCTCACGACTAGGATTGTTGCCACTGTGATTAAACACAATATCTCTGTACGAACTCTAGATGTAACGTGCTTCCCCAATGCTTGTATAAATGTAACAAGATTGGGCATTGGTCCTTGGGGTGATCATGCAGGCAAATGTTGCATTCATATGTATGATTGGCCATTGAGCTCTTATTTTCTTTATCCCTTCTTTCCGATTTTCTAATGATACTTTGTCCTACTTCTTGGGTTGTCAAAACTGTATCTCCAATAACATCAATATATTCTCCACACTTTTTATGCGTCCATTCCAACATCTTATTAATTTTGCCTCGACTTCCTCTAATGATTGTTGTACCGGCAAAGATGGTTCTTTTGCCTTGAGATGGGTTGATTTCTCCTTTTGATGATTATGGACCTTTGTTAAGTTTAGATTTTGGTCCTGTTGATGTTTTTCAACACTCTCCCATCTAGCCATTTCTACTTCCTCTTTTGCTACCCGCTTAATAAGCTCTTGGAATTGATGGGTTTGTAGTTTGTATAGTTGAACTTGGGCATACATCCCTAGGGTCTCTCTTGTTTCATCATGTAGCCCATCAACGATATGGTACATTAGCCTTTCCTTGGAGAACTCATGGCCTGGGTAGTTGTTTAACAGTGCATAATATCTTTCTAAGGCCATGTCCAAGGGTTCATGTTGTGCCTGTTTCCACTCTTGGATTTGTTTCCTCAAGGCTGACACTCTTGCGTAAGTTTGATATATTTCGTTAAAGAATTCTACCATTGTTGGTCAACGTCGTATTGAATTTGGTTTTAATAATCTATACCATACTTTTGCTTGGCCAACGAGTGTCATAGGAAAGAGCTTGAGTTTGTGCCAACTATTATCAATGTTGTTCCATGCATAGGCATCGTAGAAGGCTTGTAAATGTTGTTGTGGATCTAAGTCATAGCCTCCCGAGAATTTGGGAAAGTTGTTTAAATCGAACTTGGATAGACGGCTCTCTTTACGATGCCTACGGGAGATTCAAATAGCCTCATGTATGTGTGTTAGGCTTGTAGTGGCTAGTAGGAGTTCATCGTCATCGAGTAAGTTATGCTTTCGTGTGTTAGGATGATGCTACCTTTGTTTATGTTTATAAGAAACCCTAACCTCGGATTGCATACTCCAATCTTCATTGTCATATAATTCATTGGTTCCCCAATGAATTGCCTCACTAGATATGGCATTATCATAGTCTTATAGGAGAGACATGGTTGTGCAATTGTGTGTGAATTTGTATGTAACTTTTTGCAATTATTTCTTCCTAAAAGATGTATCATTAATTCCTATACAGCGACCTTGTATGATATAACTAATCTAGATAACTAGCACTGTCCCTGGCAATGGCACCAATGATGAGTGGTGAGGTACCCCTACACTCAACCATACGAATACGAGCATTTCACTCATGATCCGGTCAAACTTCGCAAATGGACTAGTTGTGGTATCTAGATAGTTAGTCTTAGGTTGCAGTTCACTATCTTCCCATCTGGACTAGTGTTAACTTTGTCACGTATGGTTTAGTCCAAAGTGAGGTGTATGATGTGTTCCTATGCTAACTCTACTCCTGGGTATAATGGAAAATAATATTAGCTAAGCTAAGGAAGAAAGAGGGTGAGAGAATCTAAACTAGCCTAAGTGCGATGAGTATCCATTCCTCAATCATCCATACACACCTTGGACCTCATGCACGACTACCACTGGGATTACCAGGCGCAGATCTTAGGTATGCTACTGGGTTACCAAGTAGTCACACTTAAATGCTCGTGATCAAGTCGTACTCATTCCGCGTTTAACAGGAGTTTAGGGTGAAGAGATATTAATTAAGAAAGCAGTAAATAACAATTAAGTAAATAATTAAACTAAGTGAATGCTGCAATGATGAAGTAATCTTGATCTTTATTTCCGGTCATGTGTGTGTCCAAGTACGTCACACTCGAATAAGGATGCTGTACAATTACAATCACCACATTGCAGGCATACACTGGGAGAGAAGGGTTGAGAGAAGAACTACTTAAAACGTAACACTTAAACTAAGAACTGAAAAAAAACTCCTATCAGATTTGTCTACCTCTTATTGATAGATGAGGAGACAGGCTGCGATATCGTGTACGTGATATCACATACACGATATCGCGGTTAACTAAAATGGCGACTCATCACTGATGCTACAGTGAAACTTGAAGGAGTCTTTGTGCCATACTTAGCAGAGAGAACATATGGAAAAAGAAGACAGGGGTAGAAGAGGAGAAACTTTCCAAAAGCCTGATGATAAAGGAAAGAAGTTGATGGAAGAGCCACCATCGCCCAAAATATGAACTACATCAAGCCACCTCAAATTTCATTTTTGTTTTTGTTTTGTCATGTAATTATGTCATATTTGCCTTCACCAATATGATACTCAAAGTCGGTTAGTAGTTAGAGTCAGTCAATAATCCCATAACTTTTCAATATTTTATAAGGAACTTGTTCCTCCTTTTGTTCACTTGAGAATGAGTTTTTAGTTAGTTGTGAAGGTATGATGAATCATGAATTGGCTGGGATATCGTTGATGCTATATTGCATCTAGTTGACAAAAGGTTAATTTTTGTCCACCAACGATATTGTAACTATGATAGCATATCTACAGTGTCATATATTTAATATCATAGCACAAGCTACGTCATTGTAGATTTGATATTGCAGGATGTGTGTAGCCTATAAATACAACACTTGGATGCACAAATCTAAAGAACTTTCATTCCACCCTTAGGTAGATTCTTGCATCTTTGTTTTGTAGTTTTAGCAATAGAGTGAATGCTTGCAGTATGGTGTTGAGCAATTGTATAGAATCTTTATTTACTTTTCATCATTGCAACATCCACTTAGTTTTACTATTTTACTTAGCATAGCTTTTACTGTTTTATTAGTTTCATCACTTACATTTCCAAGTACTCTACTTTCCTGTTCATTAGTAAAGCAAAATGAGTACGATTGGTTTTAAGAGTTTAAGTGTAATCATTTGGTAATCGTAGTAGCGTTATTATTTGGTTCACCCAATAGCATAACGCTTGGTAACCCAATAACAATTACATGAGCCCAAGACGTGTATGGTAAGCCAAGACCGAATGCTCATCACTCTAGGCTAGAGTAGATTTACATTGCCATCATTACTTAGACTTAGGATTAAATTTCATCCCAATTATGTTTATCACTATGCATATTAAAGATCAAACAACATCAATTATCATATGCCTCGCTTTGGACTAAACCATATGTGACAAAGCTACCACTAGTCCAAGTGGGAAGACAACGTCCTACAATCAATGCTTAACAATCTAGATGCCACACCTAGTCCCATCCATAGAATTGAACCAGATTGTGTGTGAAGACTTGTGATTTGTATGGTTGGGTATAGGGGTACTTGTTGCTCATTATTTAGGTTTTTTATTTATTTTGTTTTTTGTTTTTTAAGTGTTTGCTTGTGTTACTTTCTTTCCTTTTTTTTTTTTTTTGCATTTCCTAGTAAAATAATCAACCTCCTAGAACAACCTATACCCCTATGTCCTATGTCCTACAACTATTAAAACAACTAGAATCTACAACTACTAAAACATTATTAATCAAATAACTAAAACACCCAAAATACAAACAAACATTTAAAATAACAAACCAAAGAAGAACCAATCATTTGTAAATAGTTTCCAATAACTCCAAGATATAACTTTATGACTCAACATTCCCCACTAAAATTGAAGCTATAACTGGGAACTTCCAAATTAAAAGTCTTGCAATTAGACTAACTCAACATATACCTGATTTGTCTCATTATTAATGCTCTAGGCTGCTATAGTCTAATTTGATTAAGTACACAACAATGAGGTGTTAGCCTAATGGTATAGGTCTTGGCCTAGTAACCCCAAGTCATAAGTTTTATTCTACTAGGTAGCATTGAGTTATAAACTTCTTTATATTTTGGGGTGTACATATATTTCAATTATTTTGGATTCCACCACCCCCTAAATCTTGGGATGTACATAAGTTTCAATTACTTTAGGTTCCACCACCCCCTAATTCGATTAAATATAAATGTTGTAAAAAAAATTTTAGATTCTAGTCCCTAATCATTTGTTTTTTGTTCTTTTTTTAAATAATAAATTTTTATAAGCAATGTCAAGTACATACCCTTGAACTCACGGAGAACAAGTGTAAAGAGGTGCTGTACAATTTACGGAGAATTCACTAAAGGAGTCTCTAACCCAAATTTAAGTACATGCTATATTTTTAAATGAAATTTATCGAACAACGAGGAGCCACTCACGTAAATGCTGGTAGCATTTTGTAAGGTTTAAATTAAAAAATACAAGAAAGGGGAAGAGTGATTCTTAAACCTAGAAATGTTTGAATAATCACCCAGCAAAGGCTCGGAGTTTTCGGCCGACCTAAAGATTTGGATTTTAAGTTGCGACGAAGGATAAATTCATTCATTTCCTCCATTGAAATGGAACCCTAGCAGGGGTATAGCCAACTGGTGCCTTGAGAGGGCCAGATCTTTTATCTATTTATAAGATTCGTGGCTGTCGTGCTCTCAGTTCATCTCATCTGCAAATCCATTTTTCCCTCCTTCCTGGCCAGTTCGCTTTAGCTTTCAAGCAGAAACCCTTATAACAGATTAGGGTTTCGAAGGATTTTGTTGCTTTATTCGTCTTGTAAGTTTCGTTCCATTAAGTGCTATTTTTCAGAGTTTAAACTTTATTTCCGTTATCTGTTTCTAGTTCGGACACTGATATCCGAGGTTGGATTTTGTAGTTACAGTCATCAAAATCTCCAATCGTTTCGTTATTGTTTTTGGTTTCAAAAATTTTTAAAATTGTCTGTACATGTTCATGCTCATTCTTAAACATTCAGAGATGTGGAATCCATATGTACTTGTGTATTATTGTATATGTGTTCTTCGGATGGGTTTTTGTTGTTTGTTTTTGAGTTTGATTGGCTGCGAAAGGAGTAGTAGATGTTAAGAGCCTGGTATTTTGTGGTGCGGATTGATCTGTATTAGTAGATAAATTTGTTTTCGTTTTCGAAGATTTTGATTCTGCTATTACGCAATTACTTTATGATTCAGTCAGGTTGTTAAGGTTTTTCTAGATAGGTTAGATCTGCGGGTAAAGCTTTATTATTATAAGTTAGTTCTTACTAATAAAATACGATAATAGCTTTTTTCCCCTTTGTGTAGTACTAGCATTCATGGAGGAAGTAAAGGAAACCGATACATACAATGATGAACTCGTAGATTACGAAGAAGAAGAAATTGGACAGGATGCAGTTAATGTTAGAAGTGGAGGAGAAGCTGTCAAGAAGTAAGTTTGAACATCTTTGTGAATTGAGTGGATAATAACGACTGTTTTCTTACTGAATCCAGTTCGGATTGCGAAATCTAGTCCAGAAATTAATGAAATTTTACTTGCGTCTACTGAGAAATTAATGTGGTTTTTATATTTTCAGAGGTTATGTTGGCATTCATAGTTCTGGATTTAGAGATTTTCTTTTAAAGCCTGAGCTGCTTAGAGCAATAGTAGATTCTGGATTTGAGCATCCCTCAGAAGGTATCATTTGATATTCTTTAATCTTTAATGTTACAATGTTTCTTTGATGCTCAACGAAATTTATTTAAAGTTTCCAAGTTAATTTTGTTAATCTTCTTTATCAAGCATTTTGGTTGATGGTATACTGCACTTTTCCATTGTACTATATTATGATCTTGGTATCATGGATGACAAGCAATACAGTCACTAAAATACAAGGCTTCCATGTTATGGACAGTTCAACATGAGTGTATTCCGCAAGCAATCCTTGGGATGGATGTAATTTGTCAAGCTAAATCTGGAATGGGTAAAACTGCTGTGTTCGTGTTATCAACTCTTCAGCAGATTGAACCAATTGCAGGTCAAGTAGCAGCTTTAGTTCTATGCCACACTAGAGAACTTGCATACCAGGTACTCTGTTAGGCGTGGATTTAATTCTTGTCAGTGTCAGTGAACATTGATTTTGATTTTAGGTTAATCGATATTTGCTTTTAAATCTTGCAGATATGTCATGAGTTTGAGAGGTTCACAACCTATTTACCTGACCTGAAGGTAGCAGTCTTCTATGGTGGTGTCCATATTAAAAACCATAAAGCATTGTTAAAAAATGAATGCCCTCATATAGTTGTTGGAACGCCTGGAAGAATATTGGCATTGGCAAGGGAAAAAGATCTGAATTTGAAGAATGTTAGACATTTTATTCTTGATGAATGTGATAAAATGTTAGAATCTCTTGGTAAGACTCAAAAATGTCTTTTTTCCTTAAGATTTGTTCCCCTTTCAGAATTTATATGTCCGTTGAAATTCATGTTTTGAATTTGTGATCTAGACATGCGAAAGGATGTCCAAGAAATTTTCAAGATGACTCCTCATGATAAGCAAGTTATGATGTTTTCGGCAACATTGAGCAAAGAAATTAGACCAGTTTGCAAGCGTTTTATGCAAGATGTAATGTCATCTTACCTTTTCATGCCTGCTTTAATGTTGTTACTTAGTGTCTTGAATTTTTTATAATGAAATAATGATAGTTTTCTAGTCTCTTTTGGAAATAAATATGCAATATGCCTTTATATTCTAAGGTACACTTTGTTGTGTAACATGGTATGATTGTTGTTAGTTGTGTAGTTTGGGATTCTGTGACTTGTTAAATGCTAAACTCAAGTGGGGTACATCTGTTATTTCCCCTCTGGAATCTGCCGGCTATTGACAGTAATAGCTTGGTAACCAGTGTAACAAAAGTATCATGTGCTTCTCTAGGATTGCAACTTAAGATTTTCTTTTCTATCTCAAGAATGGAGCAGCCTTACAGGAAATGCAGAGCTGCATTTCTTTATGGAGGCCTACTCAGGTGCATTGCACATGTGCTGGAGACATGGGATACATTTTGCTCAGTTCTCAGTTTTCTAACAACAATTCAAATAATTAAATCATTGCCTAGCAAAGAATTAAGTTCAGATTCAGAGACAATATGTTCGACAAGATGCTGCTAGTTGAACTTTACGTCAGTCTGCTTTACCTTCTGCATTTGCTGCTTGGAGTGAAGGAGAAGCAACTGTTCTGGCACTTTTGGCTCCTCATGGCGATCCCTCACCTAATGTTACCCTGACATTTGTTTCCATTTTCAGCCCATGGAGATTTACGTAGATGATGAGGCAAAGCTTACACTTCATGGTCTAGTTCAGGTACTTTTAAGGTTTATGTTTATGTGCTTACCCTGATATTTGTGACCCTGATCAAGGCTGACATTGAGTTGAGTTTGACTTATACTTGAAATAGTACCTTTGTTTGAAAGTGCTTTTCTAATATCATTGATTGTTTTATTGTTCTTCACCAGCACTACATCAAACTCAGCGAGCTGGAGAAGAATCGTAAACTAAATGATCTGCTTGATGCATTGGACTTCAACCAAGTGGTGATATTCGTGAAGAGCGTCAACAGAGCTGCGGAGCTAAACAAACTTCTGGTGGAGTGCAATTTCCCGTCAATATGCATTCATTCTGGGATGACACAGGAAGAAAGGTCAGTGTTTGAATAATGGTGTTTGCCTGGACTGAAAAACTTCTGTTCTGTTTCTGACAAATGCTTAAGAAGTTGCTTTTACCTATGTTAAGTAATTGCTATGTTTATGTTTCATAATTTTACTTGAGCAGCTTTTTTGATGAGTTACAAGAAATATCCGTTATACAAGATATATGTTCTAATCTAAAATATTTGTTAACCTTATGCAGAAAGTTTTCTAGTATCCTTTCCAGATTTCAATTGTTAAATTTATTTACGTAGTTTTCCCTTTTGCCAGACTGACACGATACAAAGGATTCAAGGAGGGCCATAAGAGAATATTGGTAGCAACTGATTTAGTTGGCAGGGGAATTGACATCGAGAGAGTGAACATAGTCATCAATTATGACATGCCAGACTCTGCTGATACTTATTTGCACAGGGTATACTTGCATATGGAGGCCTTTTCAGTGGTTTGTTTGTAGATTTTTTCAGTTGCACATTTTCAGTGCTAATGTGGTGGTTTAAATTTTAGGTTGGAAGGGCTGGTCGTTTTGGCACGAAGGGTCTTGCAATTACGTTTGTCTCCTCTGCAGCTGACTCTGATGTTTTAAATCAGGTAATAGGCAAATGCTGTTTTTCCTGGTTCCTTTTTTATGAAAGCTTGAATAATTTTATGCGTTTTTTTTTCTAAATTACACAAATGTTGTGGGAATCAGGTTCAAGAGCGTTTTGAAGTAGACATCAAGGAACTTCCGGAACAGATAGACACATCAACATATAGTATGTTTACCTCAATATTGTTTTTCTACTAAATAAGATAGGAAGTTTTATTTTCGTATTTAAGAATGTATTGCTTTTTTATGCAGTGCCATCTTGAAGAGCATACCGGTTTTGTGCTATAACCATGTTGCAGTAGATTCTGCATATTTTCCTGGTTTTTTCAACTTGGCATTCAGACTGCACACTAGTTTGATGGTTACTATCTGGAAACTGCACAGGTGTATCGAACTGGATTGACAATGTGGGATTTAGTTTTTTGAGAGATATATGAACGAGCGGTTTTGTTAATTTTGATGGTTTTTTTAGGTTAATTTATGTCACGACTCTGTACCATATCATGCTGTACATTTACTAATTCGTGCAACCGGATGTGCTTCTCACATAACTGTACTCTTGGTTTAATGGTTGATTTAGTTTTCAGACGTTTTTTTCTTAAAAATTTCAGAGTGGCTCATTATCTGCTGGGGTGGATTAAGAATCTAAAAAACTGCAAAGCTATTGTTATTGATTTCTAGTGTATATATATGTTTTAAATGAGGATTGATTCTCTAAAACATGAGAGTAATCAAGCTTGAAGTGTCAGATGGAATTGTGGATGGCGCTGGATGCATTTGATTCCACCATGTAGCTTTTTTAACTGCTGCTCTGATTAATGGTGGCTTTAAAAAATGTGTTATATCGAATTGCATTTGATTTCTCCGTATAGCCTTTTTATTCCTTTTCTTCAATAATAATATACTGTTTGTTGGAAAAGTTTTTAAGATGATGATTTATAGATTTAAATAAGATAGGTGTCATATAAATCAGTCATCGAAAACAGCATATAGGTACAACTTAAATTATATAAACTTAATATTTATATATTCTCTTGCAGATTGAATTGAGATTGTTGTACATGTTTTTGGCATAATTTTTTAAAATGTAAGAGAGCTGAAGTACGGACACTCTTTTAAAAGCTCCATGATCCGTTGATTCATCTTTTAATAAAAGGGTCCTATATTTTAAAATGATAGGCTTTACAGGAATTACTCAGAAATGTATGGAAGAAAATGCTTTTGTTTGGAAGGAACTGAAGGTAAGATGCTCGTCTTTGCTTTTTGTAAAGAATGGTATGAGAACATTTTGGAACTAGGATCCCTCGTAGTGAAAACAAATTAGAGAGATATGGAGATGGATCAAGCGGTATGTTTCACATGTAATGGTATTAAAAAAATTTGTTATGTAAAGGTTCGAGAATCCATGATATTTTTAAAAAAGGGATTTCATGTAATGTTTTTAGAATTTACTTTGAAGAGTGAAAAAAAGAATTTACTTTGAAGGAGTAGAATAGATGGCAATGTGCATTTTTTTAATACAGGGTGAAGCATAATCTAAGTGGATTTAGAATAGGAACTTTTTGTATAGGGTGGAAATCCTTTATTGGGAAGATAAATTCAAGTGAGATGTACAAAATGGTCTATTTGTGTTTTTGTTGCAAATTCTTTGATTAGTAAATTGGAGAAACTACTTTTGATGTTCCAAATTATTAGAATAATGATAGAGAAAATTGATTGCACTTTTTTAGATGTGTTTTTAGCAATATTTCATAGGTCTTTCACGTAGACTTTCTTAAAAAAAAATTAAATCTTTGGTTATTTATCAAGGTGATTTAATTTTGTATTTTTAATGTTAATCATATTATTTCTTTGTCTACAAAATATTTTGCATGCAACTTCTTTGTATATTACTCATTGACATGTAATATTTGCAACACACAAATGAACTTACAATATTGTTGACAATGCTCCTTATTACGTTTGGTTCATGTTTTCCTAAACGTATAAACATTTCTTTAATTTTTGAGAAAGTCAAAATCTGAGCTGGTCTTCTTGGCGCTTATCAATAAAATAGTAAATAGATATTTTAATTAGGAAAAAGGCACTTCCTTGATGGTTCATAGAATTAAACATGTTGAAATAATTAATTACTTCAACTTATCTATTTTTTGTGAATAGTAATACGAAGGTCACTTTGTTTAATCAATGTTAAATTTTACAAGGTCATAAGCTAGCTACAAAAACTAAGCAAAAACAAATATAATTTATGGAATGTTAGTTCATTCTCTACAATTAGTAACAAATAATGGTAAATTTGTTTTTAATGCAAGTCAAGATAAAGGTTAGGCAACTATTGATAATGTTGAATGGTAGTCTAATTCAAACTTTAGCTAATGCAAATCAAACTTGTTAAATATGTCGAATCGCGCTTTTCAAGAACATGTACAATTTAAGTTAAGAGATATATAATTGCAAGACAATGTGCACAAACAAATCCTAGAGCTATTATGATAATTAAGAGATATGTCTTTTTTTGTTTTAACACAAAAGGATCATCACCTGGAGTATCATTGCTCATTTTGGCAAGCAAAAGGTCTTGAGAGAGTCAATGGATGACTGAAAGCCTAACCTCTTTTTGAATGGTTGCATTTATTTTCAAACTTGTCTTTTGAGTTGACAAATAAGCACATTATCATCACTCCAAATAACAATCCCTTGTTTGTGTCTTTACATAATTGAGATATAACTATGGCTTATCTTATCATCTCTTGCATATAGAATAATACACATCATATGTGTACTTGTTTGTTGTTGCAAATGATCTTAATTGGTTTAAGGATTCAAAAGAATCAAATTACTTGTTTATTGTAGCCTATCACATTCTATTAATCTTAAAATGGTACATTAGATGGTTACTTCAACCATGGATGCTATATCCTATGATTTGTATAGTAGTTAACAGGTTTTCTATTTACATGTTTGTTGTTCTATACGCTTTATTTCTTCAATGTATATGGTTGTGTTCAATATTTGGTCATTCCTATGGCAAGTACTTCTCCATTTGATAATATATTGTCATAATCATAGGTTATTTAATTATTTACCTTTCATGGTTTCTTGTTCTCTTTTACCTAGATTATAAATCTTGATGAACTTATTTATAAATTATTGTACACCTCAACCCATCTTAAAAGAGGCAACTGTGAAAGTTAAGTTACATGCTCTAGAGTTGTCTAGTGTATTAAATGCACTAAAGTTTAAGAGTTGTTGGGTGCATTAAATGCACTAAAGTTCAAAATTCGTCTATATATTGATGAAGGTTGAGACATTCAAAGCACATTTAAACATCTTGCATTTATTATGCAAGTGGAGCTTGTAGGACTTTCTTTGTGCCATTATTCAATGGTCTTATCATTCTCCTTGGCGTAGTTTTCGAATTGCAATTTCATGAAATCTATTTGTGTCACTGGAGCTCAATTTTGGCACATGTAATTGCATCTAGGGCTTGTTGTTCTTGTTTTTGTTTAGTCTCAAGCATTATAGTTCTTGCATTTTGATAGGTATGAATGTTAGTTTGATATTTTTTAAACTTAATTAAGTCATTTCTTTAAATAATAAACAATCACAAAAGTTTGCTAAAATTATTTTTAGGGCTATGACATTGAGAAAGAAAATCTTGGATGAAAAGAGTGATGAAGGTTCATCCTTGTAGCACTTGAGAGTGCAAGATTCTTTAGGTTTACCAATTGCTCTCCACAACTATTGGATCACTCATTATGAGAAAATGTTGAAGCTAGAATGATTTCTTGAGGTGAAGCTCGGGAAAAAAGAAATAGTATATTAGGTGGTGCATGATTTCAGGTTTACTCTTCATAACTACAACCCTGAATTAGTGGGTCATCTTCTACATGAACTACATATCTTCTTTCCTTTATTGGTTTTTAGCTACCAAAGCTAGATCTTGACAGAGTTGGGCTTACTCTTCCCTCTCACTATGAGGGCTTGTTTCTTTATTAGCATAATGGTTGATGAGTAGTGAGTGTCCCCTATGCCTAACCATACGAATCACAAGCGTGTATGCATGATCTAGTCAAATTTTGTGGAACCTTTGGGCATCTAATGTTTGAGATAATTAGGTTTTGATGTTGCTTGTCATTGTCTTTCCAATCCCCATTTATGTTAATTCGATTAGTATAGTTAAGTGCGATTAAGCCATGAGATGCTTATATTTTTTATTATTTAAAAGCATTAAGTGGTGGAATGATTAAAGTATTGAATTCACACTAATAAATGAAATTAAAGGTAATCTAAGCTATCCTAATCATAGAGCATCCATTCCCACTTTTTATACACATCTTGAACCTATACCAATGTTGTTGGGTTACCAAGTGTTTACTGTTGGGTGCACCAAGTATTCACTACTAGGATTACCAAGTGTTAGTATATTATGCTCGAAGTGGTCATATTCACATTGCTATGGCATAAAATATTAAATTCCTAAGTGCAGGAAAGTAAAGTGCTTTAAAGTAAACTAAATGCTATTTCAAGTACTTCAATGGAAGAAATAAATCTTGATTTTATTGCCATCATGTAGAGGTGTCTAGGTACATCTTGCACTTGAATAAAACTTTGTACAATTAATTCAATCCATGTTGCGGGCACTCAATGGGAAATTTGGCTAAGTCTTATAGGAGAAAAGTGCAAGAGCTCTGCTACACTACTAACTGAACTATACCTTAATGTGGATGGTGTGTGCATAGATTTTAGGTGATAGAGCATCCATGCATATGTGTTTGCATAATGGAGGTTTGCTAACTTCATGTACTTCATCATCTCTTTGATTTGTAACTCATTTAGGTGGATCTCAGCTTGATTCTAGGCATTAAGGCCATCAAAGATGGACTATCGTACATTGCCTCTTTCTTGATATTGTTGTAGGGCTTCATTCACCTTAGCCTTCACCAATTTCATTTCTTTTTCATTAATCTCCTTGAGCATTATGACCTGGTCCTTACAGTGTTTCTTCACTCTCTCATATTTTAGGACCTTATTCTTCTAGGTGGTGATCTCAATTATGGTCTTTTGGTGACAGGCACGAACCTTCTCCATCAAGACATTCTATTTTATGTAAATAACCTCTTCACATCTTAGTTTACCTTGGCAGATTGCTCCTATTACTAATGAATGTATTTGACCATTTGTTTCTTTTATTGTTTAGCATTGCGCAAGTGGTGTTTCTCCTGGGTTAACATAATATTTTCCTTACAAACATCTTGAAGGTTATGACTAGAAGAATTCACCATCACTACTGATAGCGATGCATCAAAGATCACTATCTCTTTCTCATTCTTGGCCTCTTGTAGTCTTTATTGAAGTCGTTAAAAAGTTTCATCCCTTGTAAGCTCAAGCTTGAGAATGAATGAGTTTAATAAGTGATCTCTAAGTTTTGTAATCTCAGTGGCTAATTATCAATTACTAATAGTGGCCTCCTTGAGTTACGTGTTCATGATGAGTAACTTGCCCCTTGTCTCTAGTAGTTGTAACTAGGTAGCTGAAATGCGTTTTGGAAGATGAAGATCTTTAGAATCGATTACTTGGCTCCAACTAGTTGCTCCAGCACTTCTTTGTGCTATGCTATGCTCATTCCCTTGCTCTTGGCTTCTATAGACATTTGGACATTTTCCACGATAGCAACATCAGGGATAGATACCATAGGAGCACTTAGGACTTCTCCTATCCTATCTGTTGGCGACCGTTTGGGACGCGACCGCCAACGAGTGTCCTCGAACAGGATTTAGATGCCTGCTGGTCTCTGGCAACACCAAGGCCCAGATACCTCCAAATAAACTCAGTAGTTAATGTGAGTATGTGTGTGTGCTGTTGCGGCGTGTGGTTGTGAAAAATGTAACGATTGCGTTGCGTGTAAACTACAAATGACTTACTTTAAAGAGATTCACCAACTTTGCCAAGTACTGTGAGTTCTTGAAAATTTCCTATTTTGTTCAACTACCTAGTCTACGCGGTCCTTATAATACCTACTTGTAACAAATAAAATTTTGCAAAAACATTTGAGCACAACTCCGCAATCTACTCCTAATTTTCCCCAGAGAAAGAGATAGTTCCACAAGAAAACTAGAAATAGAGCAAGATTCGATGGAAATAAGCAGAAAAGAAAAGAAAGCAGATTTGTGTAGACCTCAAATATTTAAACAAGGTAAAATGACACGAGTAAACACTTCGCAATAAAGCTATCCCAAATTCAATATCTACGAATTGTTCAAACTTCCAAGGCTCAAACAAGCAATATCTTCAAGACAATCCTATTATGCTACCAAAAATTGCTGCGTAAACTACCACGTACGAGACTCCATTTTGACTAGATAATAGATGTCAACGATTGCATTCAAACAGAACCTTTAAAAGACTTGACAATTTCTGATTGAAATACCACGAGAATTCACTTTAAAGATAAAAAGAAGCTATTCTGGTCCCATCAAAATACCAAAGATTTTCTGAACCCTCTCGACTACTGAATTGTTCAACGGCGTGACTACAAACAGAGGCTCTCTTACAACAATCCCAATAGCAGTTCCCACACGTTGCACAATAATGAAATTTACTACTAAAATGCTCTTAAGGCTTTTAAACACAAGCGCTTCTATGACAAAATTTTAATAGAAATTTTTATCGGGCAAGAAGAATAATAAGAGCAATCTAAAAATCCCAAAATTAGTTGCCAAAGATGATACTATCTAAACCACTAGCTAAACAATTTAAACAAAATAAAAAATGAAATGCATAACTCACAGGACCATGACAAAGAGGCTGAAATCTTTATTCTAGCAAGCCATCTTACAAGCAATCGCTCACAATTTCTCCTTTACAAAATGCTCTTCTCCCAAGACTCAAAGTGTCTCCAAGTGAGAGCCCAAGTGCTAACTAGTAGCCTTCAAAGTATGATGTATGAGACCCCAAGTGTGATGATATCTCAAGTGATGATGATTTCAAGTGATGATCCTCCTTGTGATATGAGAAGTGATATCCTTCTTCCTCCCCCCTGAAGCCTTTTTATAGGATTCAAAGGTAGGTAGGGAAGTTACATATTAAAAAATTTCTCACCTAACTTCTCTCCCAAGTAACCTGGCCAACCAATTAGGAGATTACTTGCCCAACAAGTTAGGAGGTTACTTGCCCAACAAGTTAAGTAAGTTACAACAATTTTGGGTGGTTTCAACCACAAAAGAGATAAAAATGCTACAATGGACAAGTGTCCTATTCAATTGCCAAGTGTCTTCCTTCAATTGCCAAGTGTCTTCACTCAGTTGCCAAGTGTCTTCATTCAGTTGCCAAGTGTTCACCATGGAGAGAAAAAGGTTGTAGTTGACATGTGTCCCATTTAGTTGACAAGTGGCCATTGTGGAGACAAATAAGCTGAAGGTGACAAGTGTCTTTTGTAGTGGTTACAAACATTTAGAAAATTAGTTATAACTACCATAGGAGGTTATGACTTCTATAAGAAGTTATTATCATTATAAAAATACAAAAGTCACTTGTTATATATATATATTATATTTATTAAGATCTATTGAGGAGTCATATCTTTGCCCCCTAATTTGATAAAATTAATCCATATTCCAGACCACGTGAGGAGTCAAAATACTGTTAAAAATATCAAATGCTTCCCCGATCTGCGGCATCTCTGTCTGGCCATGTGCCGAATGATGTTACATCTTTTTCTGAGAATTTTGCAATCTTCCCAGTAACTCCATGATTACCTCCATCTTTGTAGCATCAGCACAAGATTTAATTGAAATCCTAATAATCTTTGCCTGGAACATAATCCTTGCCTTCCACAATCTTCATCATAAGAATCCCATGACATGCTATACTGCGTTTGTGGAGAGAAGAATGTTTTGGTGGACGATCTTGTGCCGAATCGAACCCTTCACGACACGATTTCATCGCTGGAGCGGAAATGGAGAAGAGAGTCACTTGCCGCGGAAGGNCCCTGACGCCCCAATTTCTTGATTAACCATGACTCGAAAAATTCCCCACTGCTGCCTCCTGTAGGTGGGAGAAACTAATGTAATTTTCAGTTTTTGGAGAGTAGAACGCGGTTGTTTTCCCTGATCTGGTCTGCACGCAAGCCATAAGGTCCCGTTTGGCCAGAGAAATCGGATCTTATTGTAGGAAATTACAGCTGCTTGATGAAGAAATCTGCACCGAAATTGAAATGCCCATGTCTCGGCCTCGTGTCAGGGTTACCCTGTAACGCCTCCTCCCCATAATGGGCTGTTCCAGATGCTGTTGTAGGGTGGATGATGATGGGGTTTCGCGAAGACGTAGAAAGCGTGAGAAGACTCATTGCAGAAGACATGAACTTTGGATCTGCAGTGCAAGTTTTGTGCAAGCAAGAAGTCCATCTACCCATGAATGAGCACGTACGATCAAGAGCTCTTCCACGCTGGCGTTTGTTTTTTTTTTTGTGTTACGACTGTTTTACCAGTTGAGGCTTGCGCCAAAGTTACGCATCCAATCGGCAAAGGAGAGGAATCCGACATTCACTATTTTGAATGTGTTTGTATATACGTGGCTCTTGAGAAGGCGGAATATTGTTGGGTGTAAAATAAATTTGCAAAGGTTTAAACACTTCAACCTACACCGCTGTTCCCATGGAAGGTTTATTACGTCCAAAGATACATAAGATCTAGATTATAAAAATTTTTTATTTGAAAGCAATATTTTTGCTAAACTACTGATCTTGGGTGGTTAGCCAACTTCCACTTGCTGTCTTAGGCACACCTGATCTTTCCTTCATGTTGATTCAAATTTTTCTTAGTAATTAGTCTTACTGTTCCATGAAATGGCCAAAATGTGCCAACACTATCTACCACCACCTTTGCTATAGTCTCTTAGCCCTTGTGTGGCATGACTAGGACTATCATTTCTTCCCCTTCCTCTATCATAATAGAGAAGGTTGCTACATTCTTAGAGACTTCAAGGAATGCATGTCCTAGAATGGACACAAAAACTTCTCTAATATTGGGATTGGTATGAATAAAAGCCTACTTTCTTTGTGAGAAGAACAATAGGGCCATTTTGTCCACCAACCAGTTGATGGTCCTTACGATCTTGTGAAGATAGATCATGGCCAGACGATACACAAAGGGTTCACCACCACCTCTAGAGGTTTTTTGTAGTAGTTATTGTATCCCAAGCTTCCTCAAGTGTTCAGTAGATGCTATCATTTTAGGGATCATCTCTAGTGCTACAGGTGGTGGAGGAGGTGGCAACTCCTCTTCTTAAAACTTGGTAGGCACTTTGTCTTTCATCATCTCATGTCATGATGTAGTAGAAGCCTTGTGGATGACATCATTAGTATAGTAGGCTATGCCTTTTGCAAAGTTTTCAAATTAGGCAGAGAAAGGGAAGTGTCTTCTAGTCTTTCTCATTTTCCTTAAAATGTTTCTTGAATTCTAGGAAGATGAGCTGGGAAATGATGGCTTGTAATTTCTAGCTTAGAGCCTTGCATGCCCTAGCATAGAAGAAAATTATCTTTCTTGGCCTCATCATGGGATTAAGATGATTGTTCACAATCTTAAAGTAGGCTTGTTCTACCTTGGTTAGGGCACCATGCTCCTTATGGTCCACTTCATAACACCAGTGGATTCGTTCTTGCTTTCCTTAGGGTTTAGTTGCATTGAAATCTCTTTCAACTTTACCCTAGTGTTTGGCAATTTGAGAGTCATTGCAATAGCCTCAATTGAGTAGGAGATAGTGATGTTTTTAATCTTGATAGTTACATCTTCTTCCTAGTTGTTCCACAAGAGATAAGTCTCTTTCATGTACAATTCTTCGCTAGTGGAGAGAATGGACCATAGCGGAGACTTCTATAATTGAGTTATGATCTCTTTTGGTGCTAACTCTAGGAAAGGTCTCAAGTTTAGGTCCAGAGGATTGAACTTGGAATGTCCTTTCTTCAAACCTTTTCTAGGCAAGCCTTAGTGAGTGTAACCTCTAGATTGGATTGTGGCCTTGGGACCTCATCCTACATGGATTGTCCCATTTCAGCTATGGGAATTTGATGAATAGATTCCACCTTGGGCTCTTCATGCAAGGGCTGTGTAGTATGGGTCTCTTCGACAACTTGCTCTTGGGGCTTCTTCTGTTGTGTTGTTGTTATCCCCTTCCTTCACAAGGTTATTTCTCTTAGGGTTGCAATGATCCTCCTCCTTCTAGTCCTTGTTTTGGTGCCATCTACAATCACAACATAACCCTGGATTAGTTATTTTGATATAATCTTATTTAAATTAGATACCTTTAAACTATTCAATTAGGTTAAGTTTCTTGGTCAAATTGAAATTTTACCATTAAGTTCTTATTTAGTGATTGCAGGCATATGATAATATTTTTTTTCTACTTCACGGAGGTTGATTATTGGTATTCATTTTTGGGATCATTATTTTAATACCTTATCTATGGGGTGTTAGGGAAATTTCTAAAAATTTTCCATCAAAGCCTAGTGTTCAATGCTTTCATGACATAAAGTATACATCCAAAAGTTCAAGGATTGAAAAACAAGTGAAAACAGATAAGTGGTTAGGAAGTCATGGCTCCTAGAAGGCTCTTAGCTTTGAAAAGTTACAAACTCTCTTAGCATTTGAATCAAAATATCAAAAATGACCTAAGTGTCATGCATATTTATAGTATTTTTACGCTGTGTTGATGGGGATGCATTAATGGGGTTATGTTAACATATTTGACTACATCGATGGGGATGCATTGATGTAGCCATTCACAACATTTTTTAACTTTGAATATTGATGCATCATATTTTGTAGTGATTCAATATTGGAGCTGCAATGTTGCGTATCCAATATCAGGCCCTTAAGATGCAATGTTGGGCATCCGATATTGGGCCCTCAAGATGCAATGTCAGATATTTGATATCATAGGGTATGTGTTAGCCTATAAATATAGCACTTTGGCACATGATTTCGAGATAATTTTTGTCATAGCCATAGTAGAGCTCTTGCAGTTTCTTTTCTCCCAAGTTGGAATATTTTCTAAATTGCCTGCAGCAGGAGTCATTGAGTGTACAGATCTTTATTTGAGCACTATTGTACTTGAGCATGGCAATATGTGTGACAATAAAGATGAGCTTTCTGATCAAACCTTACAGCACCTTGGCTAGATTAAATACTTTATTTATGCATTTAATGTTTTATGTAATTTACTTTAATGTTGTTAAGTAATTAAGCTAAAGTAAGCTAATTTAATTAAAGAAACCGATTAAACACATAAGTACAATTGCTTCAAGCATGCGTATGACTCCTAGTAATTCCAGCAATACTTAATTTTTTGTAACCGAGTAGTGTTATACATTTTTAGGATGTGCACGGAAAGTGGGATTGGATACTTATGTTAGAGAGTAGTGAATTATTAATCAGTAATTAGATTAGTTAAATTGGTCCATAAATTAAGTTTCAAATTATTCTTAATTGTAGACAAATAAAATAAAAAATAATAAAAATAATGTGCCTTAATTATACTTAACCATACAATTAAGCTTCACAAGTGTGGTTGAGAAGACAACAATTGTCATGATTAGATTTCACATCATGGAACTAGTGTACTTAGGAACTTAAGGTTTGCGGAATTCGATTGGATCACACGTGAACACTTGTGATTTGTATGGTTGGGCATAGGGGTATCTCGCCGCTCATCATTGGCATCGTTGCCTGGGAGCTTTTGTTTGTTACGTGCACTATCTAGGACTTAGTGAAAAATCATTCAAAACCATTGGAACAAACCCTAGAGTCATAGCATTCTTTAAAATAACTAAAACAATTTTAAAAAGCACACTGCATTTTTATTTTTCTAACACAAGATGTCTTCTTCTCACATGAGAAATTCTCTGTCCAAGTCTGACAGAGTACATTAGCAGGTGCCCCAACAATACAGAGAATATATGCTCATCCTAATGTTTATGTATTCAATTTCACCTTTATCCTATACTAGGGTGAATTGCTATGGTAGCATGACATGGAGGGAAACATCATGTTGCCACCTGATTGATCTGTTCCTACGATGCTCCAACAAACTCTTATACCATTGGGTTTACATGGACTTCATGCTAAGGACATTGTGTAGGATAGTGATGCTAGAGATTATCATCCCATTGAGGCACAACATCTAAGGGATTGATAGCTAGAATAGTGCTATGAATCTATAAAGGGGAAGTGGTTCAATGATTCCCCATACCTGATGTACCATAAAGATGGTGGAGAACCCTTCTCTGGGATTTTCAATTCAGTGAAACTTCTTTCTTTGACTTTAGTGAAGGAGGTCAAAACTAGAACTTGCAGTCTATGATCCATAATTTAGGTTCTGGCAAGAATGGATCCAACGACAAAGGGGGATCCAAGGAGGCAAGGCGGGGCAGGGATGTGGCAAGAAACAAGATTGTGATTGTGGCCGCGATCATCAAAGACGGGGTAGTAGGCACCATGATAGTACTAGTTCTTCTTCCTCTTCACCTTCATCATCATCTTCTTCCTCTTATGGCTTTGAACATAACTGCAGGGGGCATGATCATGATGGAGGTGACCAACAGGACCAAGATGATCATAGGGACCATTAGGAAAGTTAAGACCTAGGGTGTGGACATTCAAGAGAGACCCATATCCATGAATGAAAGGGTATTAGAGGGCAACGTAGGCACTAGAATCATGGCCTCAATGAGCCTTTGCTTGCTACCCAAAGCATGCTAAACATTGCAGATGCAGTGTGAATTCCTACAAGGTAGATTAAGGATAGTTGGATCAAGAGGCTAGACATGAACAATATCCCTAGGTTTGAAGGGGGATATAACTTAGATTCACAAAACCATCTTCAAGATTTCCACGATGCTTGTGCCTTGCAAAATATAGAAAAAGATTAGCAAAAGCTTAAGTTGTTTCCTAGGACATTCATTAAATAAGTAGAAAGCTAGTACTAGTTCTTAAAATGAAAATTCATTGGACGATGGAGTACAATGCTTGAATTATTCAACAACAAGTATTAGACATACTCCCAAGTGTTCAACTTAAGGAGGTAGATCCAAGGATGAAAGCAAGGGACACATGAACCCTTGAATGCCACCATGGGCTGATACTATTCCTTATTGCATAGATGTCTTGGCCATGGTTATTCTTAATTGGAATAACTTTGTCACATTGTAGATGGGCTCTTATTAGAAATGAGGAGAACTCTTGGCATCTATGCCTAAGGGCGATTATCAAAATTAAGAGTCCATTAGATTCAATAGTTGATTGACCAGGTAGTAAAAGAAGAAAGAGAGTTGAGAAAATGTGAAAGTGTAGAAGAATAAAATTGTAATTCTTCATTCATAAGAGGGAGGTTCAATTTTATGATAGTGAGGAGGAATCATCACTTGATGAGGTGGTGAACTAGAAGACCTTGTTGATTCAAAAATGCACCTTTGAAATTTTGGCTAAGGTAGATTAGTTATGGGACTCTATGGATAGTAGATTTCAAGCTATCCTAAAAATTATGGAAAAGTCCAAAGAACAAGGTAGTGATTTTGATCGCAAGAGATGCAAGAAAGCTGAATGTGCTAATCAAAGGGGTAAGGGCAAGATTACTACAGTAGGAGAAGTTGTGGAGACTAAATCTAATGATGATGGTGGATGTAACATCTACCAATATGAACATCCTAAAGGATGTTGCTCCATCGTTTCACACTTACAAGAGTTTGGGGTGTACACTTTGAATCCATGATTAGCAAGAAGGTAAACACCTAGAAGATTGCCTTATCCTCAAGGCAATCCTAGGTAGTTCCATTAGCAACAACAATATTATCCAAGTGGAACTTCACTGTAATCATATGAGCAATATCAACAGTGGTAGCAATCACAGTCATGGGCACTGGCATTGCCAATGTAGCAATACCCTTAGAGACAACCTGATCCCTATAGCTATTACGTTTAGCAATCCCTGTCTCCACATGACTCTTCTAGTCACATTTCTACTTTTCAATCTTATTACTACCCTTTTGACTATTATTGAACTCATTCTCCACATGAAAGGAGGGATACCATCTTTTATCCTTATCCTCCTTTTGTCTGTGCACCTATTCCTCTAACTGCAACACAACTATTGATTTCTCCACCTATGTAGAGTGAACTTCTAGTCCAACTGTAGCAATGCAATGCTACCAAGGCAGTTAATCTACAACTAGTTCATCAACCAAGTGGTTCTAACAATAGAACATGAAAAAGACCCTTTTTCCAATCCAACAGCCACCTAAGCCCTCACATATACATGTGGTTGGCAACCCTGCTTCTCCATCTCCCTTTATATCAAATTTCTTTAAGTTTGCTTCAAATGAAATACCACCTAGAATCTATACTATTATACTTACTTATGTTGTATCTAATTGGATCTATGTTGGCAACCTTCCTAGGAAATTAGCTGATCCTGGGTGTCCTCTTATTTATTTGTAGATTGTTGGGAATGAACTGTGTAAAGCTCTTCTTGATTTAGGTTTTGGTGTCAACCTGATTTCTCATGAGATGTATATCAGATGGAACCTACCCCCTCTCAAGAAGAGCAATATCAAATTAGAATTGGTAGACCAATCCATCATTGTTCCATTGGGACTGGTAGAATACATTGTAACCACTATCTGTGGGTGGTCTTAGCTTGTTGATTTCCTAGTAATCAAAGTGGAGAACTATAAAGGGGACTTTTCAATCATCATGGGAAGGGCATGGCTAAGCACCATTGATGTAAGAATGGGCATAAGAGATCTTTCCCTAGAGATATCTAAGGAAAATGCATTCGAAAAGATAGAGAAGAAGCAAGTTCCATGCATTGTGTATAGTGATACAAGGTGCAATTGTGTGTAGAAACTTTGGTCCATGAAATGAGCATCCATCTCTACATGCAAACAATGTGCACTTGAAGCAGATATTCAAAGGTGTCTGTACATAGTAGCCACAAAACAAGAGGGCACCCAATAGCTGACCACTGATTCTAAAAGTAGTACACTTTGCATTGAACCTATTGAGAGCCTGATGTGCACTTATCCTACAGGCATGGATGAACTAGAGAAAGTTCATCACCAACTCTTTAATAATGAAAATGATGATACCTATTAGGAAGAGTTGGAGATTCTTGAAAACTTTAAACAAGAGCCCCTTGAATTAGAAACTTTATTGCTCGGTGTGGAATATGCATTCTTAAAAAATGGGAAGCCAGTAATAATCAATGTAAATCTTGCTCCTAAATAGAAATAGATACTGTTGAATGTGGTTGAAAAATGGTCAATAGCATTTGCTTGGTCATATCTTGAACTTCTAGGGATTGATTTGAGGATATGCCAGCATTGTATCTACACTGACCTGACCATGAAGCCAAAGAGGCAACCACAAAGGCGATTGAATCCCAAATTGAAGTAGATCGTCAAGGAGGAAATCAAACAAATCCTCAAGATGGGGTTTATCTATCCCATTGTAGATAGTGAGTGGGATATTCTACTCATGATTGTGCCAAAGAAAGGTGGCAAGTGGTAGGTTTGCATCAATTTTCAGTTATTAAATATGGCAACATTCAAGGACCATTTTCCATTGCCATTTGTTGATTAGGTGTTAGACACGACATTACTACTATAGTTTTTTGGATGGTTATAGTGGCTATAACAAAATCCAAATTGCGTTGAAGGACTAGGACAAAACAACATTCACATTTCCCTAGGGAACCTTTACATATCGCAAAATGCCTTTTGGTCTAGCAATGCCCTTGCTACATTCCAATGCTTGGTCCTTAACATTTTTCTATAGTAGATTGGTAGTGAGGTGAAAGTCTTCATGGATGACTTTTCCACCTATGAATCCACATTTGAGCAAGCCTTGGACTGCCTTGAGCAAGTGCTAAAATGATGTGTGGAAACAAAATTGTGACTTAATTGGCAGAAAAGGTCATCTAATGGTCTAAGAGGGCATTATGTTGGGGCATAGAATCTCACAAGTAGGAATTGAGGTCAACCCTAAAAAAATAAGGGTCATCTAAGGAGTTACTTGCTAACCAAGAACTATCAAATATGTTTAGTCATTCCTTGGACACACTGGCTACTACCAGCAATTCATAGGAAATTTCTCTAAGATTGCAAAACTGTTAGTTGAGCTAACAAAGAAAGATGCTCCATATTTTTGGACCAAGGAATGTGATAAAGTAGTCCAACAATTGAAAAAAAAACTTGTAGAAACTCCAATTATATAGGCACTTGATTGGTCTAGACCATTTCATGTTATGATGGATGCATCAAACTATGCCTTGGGAGTTGTTCTTATGCAGTTGGATGATAAGAAATGTCCAAATGATATGCACTATATAAGTCAAAGCAATGTGGATGCACAACTAAACTACACCATCAAAGAAAATGAATTAATGGTAGTGATGTTTGCTTTAGAAAATTTTAGGCATTATGTGCTTGGATACAAGGTGTTTGTGCACACAGATCATAGTGCCATTCACTTCCTCATGAACAAGCTAATGGTTAGCCCTCATGTTATATGGTGGCTGGTGATGTTACAAGAATTCGATATTATGATGGTAGATTGAAAAGGAACTGAGAATGTGGTCGCTAATCACTTGTGTCAGTTGCGATGGGACAAAAAAGAGGAGGAAGGCCCACTATCTAATCTATTTCCTGATGAACTCCTCTTTGCCAGGGCTATAATTAAACAATTGCCCACTAAACTTACCTATCTTCTCACTCAAGAGATGCCACAAGGATTGGACCACCAAAAGAAACAATAGTTTCTTCACTAGGTAAAATGCTTTAAGGAGACCAATGGACACCTCTATAAGGTGTGTGTTGATGGCTTGGTTTGTTGGTGTGTCCTTGATGCTGATCAATTGCATGTTTTCTAGGATGCTCATGAAGGCCCTTTTGGGGGCCATTATGCTGGGAGATGCATGACCATTAAAATCCCAATGGTAGGGTATTACAATCTTCAAGGATGCTCACTAATTTGTCCACTCATGTGAATGCTACCAACGAGCTAGTGGAATGATTGCTTGAATGGAGGGACCTCAACAGTGGATCCAACCATTGGAACCCTTTGACATTTGGGGCATTGATTTCATGGGTTCCATCACACCCATGTCAAATGGAAAGGCATACATCATAGTTGTTGTTGACTATTATATGAAATGGGTAGAAGTATCAGGCATCACTGACTATACATCTTCTACTACTACTTGGTTTGTACAAGAAAATGTTGTAAATAGGTTTGGTATGCCACATGCATTAATTTCTGACAATGGAACCCATTTCATAGGAACTACTTTTCAAAAGCTTATGTAATGCTTGGGGGTTGAACATAAACTAACAACACCCTACCACCCCAAGCTAATGGTTAAGCTGAGGTTACAAATAGGGAGATCATAAAGATCCTAATGAGAATTATTAGCAAATATAGGAGAGATTAGAGCATAAAACGTAGTGATGCCCTTTGGGCCTACTACTCAACATGAAAACTTCCTATAGGCTATTATCCCTATGAGTTGGTGTATGAAAAATTACCAACACTTCCTATTTAATTTGAGCTCCATACATTTTCAATAGCTTGTGACATTGATATTGACTTAAGTCTAGAACAAAAAGAAAGATTAATGAATCTTAACTTGCTAGACAAAAACTGATTGGTGGCCTTGTCATCTAATGAGTTGCACAAGACATTCAACAAAAAATTCCATGACCTTAAAATTAGGAAAGTCAAATGTCAACTATGAGATAACTCCTCTATCAGAACCCCACACACATACCTTAACAAACTAAGTTCTATACATTGTGGAAAGGACCTTATATCATTTACAAAAATTTTCCTTCCAGGGTCATGATGATTTACAAACTTGAGAGCTCGGATAAAAAGAAGTTGCTTAACATACAACAAGTCAAACCTTTTCACGAGCCTAAGCAAGCCAAGTGCAACAAATGCCTCATTGGATGGAAAACCATGATCAACCCTTTGGATCTTCTCCTTTCAACTTAGTTGGGGAGGGGGGGATGCCCATCCATGCTAAATATATAAGCAACTCCTTAGTTTTTCACCTTTTTTGTTTTACACCTTGTAATTTTTACAACTTTTGTTTTACACATTCTTTATCTTACACCTTTTTATTTTTATGTTATTAATTTTTCAAAATTTTTTTTTTACAACATCAATAATACATTTTATTTTTCTTAAATATTTTACAATTTCTTGTATATTTTCCTTTATTTTAGATGTGATATTCTTATTATGTTTTAATAATAACATGCCTTATTGCCAATTGGGTATCATGTGGTTTGATTGATGTCGGCATGTGTTATTCGGTTATTTGATTGTTGGTGTCTAGCTTTCAATTTTGTTACTGATCACTATGACATGGTTTCTTTTTCATGAAATAGGTAGTGAGTCCACAACATCCACTTATCCACAAACTCTATGGTTTTCCTTGTTCTGAAGTGTGAGGTCTCTTTTTCATTAATATAACTTTAATGAACTTGTGGCTTTGGTAGTTTCTAGATTTGGAAAGGATTCAAAGAATTGAACAGGGTGTGACTTCAAGGAAACTTGGAAATCTTTGGGCTTTTTTGCTTACTTGGGTGCATGTGTGTTTTCATGGATTTCTTATTGTTCTGTATCAACCAATAATAGGAAGTTGAATAAGTCTTTGCATAGTGTGGTTCCCATCATTAAAAAAAAAAAAAAAACAACAACAACAACAACAATGGGAATTCAAAGCACACCCCTTAGACAAAATAAATGGGCTACAAGCACTAGTTATGAGACTAAAAAGACATGTTACCCATGCTTGAAGGTCCCCACTAACTAACGTCATTTCTCACTTCCTACTTCTCTTTCCTTATTTAATAAGAAACCATGGTTGTTTTGTGGGACTGGCCTTGTGTCTGAGGGAGGTGGATTGGTCTTAGAGTGGCAATGCGAGGTCACTGAATGTGGTTGGTTTTATTTGGACTAAGGATAGATTTTATCATGTAATTTAACCACAAAATTCACAAGGGACTTCATGTGACCTTAATTAGGAACTCCATTCCACTTTCTCTCTCATCCATCTGTGCTTTTCATGTTTCACCTCATTACCAGTTTCATGTTCTTGTTTGATGTCTTAGTTTGATGTGTTGAAATTGTTAGGTAGTTTCTTCTTGGTTTTTGTACTTAACTTTCTGTAATCATTAATCATCCATGGGGCCTAGGGACTACTCGATTTGAAGTTATGCAAGGGTAATAAGGGCCTATGCTTACTTTGGGGAGGATCCACTTGCATATCTTTTGGTTGAGTTAGTTAAGTTCTTTATGCGTAGGCATTCTCATAATTAAATCTTTTTGCATGTCCCATCAATGACATCCAATTGTGCGCATCGTCACAACATTTTTTAGTGAAATCCTCTTTTTATTATGGTGAATTATTAAATCCTCTTCAAGCATTTCATCACATTTAGACTTTTCTGAATTTAATAATGGCCACGTATCCATTTCACCCTATTTTTTTAGCCTTCCCGCTAACACTATTAATGGAATCAATCCACCATAATCACAACCTAGCCAAGTGTAACTACCAATGAGACAAGGTACCTAAAAGCTATACATTACACATTCCATACTAATCCATGATTTTGTTGTGATTGTAGTGGCAAGTGTGGACTAGATGCAGGATTGTCTTCATCAAGGAAGAGGCGGCAATACCGTGCGACGAGGAGAGTTTATGATTGTTGAATCTTCTCCCTCGCTCTTTTGTTACCAGAGTAATTGGATGTTAGTTTTTTCTAGGGTGTTCAATTCTATTGCCATGAACACCCAATTTTGTAAAAAATTGTAAATTTGTACACTTGGGTACTTAGAGTTTATTTGTTCCATTTGAGTTAGTTTGCATGTTAGTCAATAATCCCATATCTTTCCAATATTTTAAGGAACTTGTTCCTCCACTTGTTCACTCGAGGAGGAGTTTTCATTCAGTTGTGGGGGAATTGTATTTTGTAGTGCTTCGATATTGATGCCATGATGTCGAGTATTCAATATCAGGCCCCAAGATGCAATTTTAGATATCCAATATCGTGGGGTATGTGCTAGCCTATAAATATAGTGCTTGGGCACACGGTTTTGAGATATTTTTTGTCATAGCATAGCAGAGCTCTTGTAGTTTCTTTTCTCTAGAGTTAGAATATTTTCCAAAGTGCTCGCATCAGGAGTATACAGAACTTTATTCGAGCATTGTTGCACTTGAGGACGACACTGTGTGTGACAATAAAGACGATCTTTTTGATCAAACCTTGTAGCACCTTGGCTAGCTTAAATACTTTATTTATGCATTTAATGTTTAGAAAAGTAAGTGAAAGTAAACTAGTTCAATTAAATAGAAATCAATTAAGCACATAAGTATGACTACTTCAAGTATGGATATGACTCTTGGTAATCCTAGCAGTGCTTAATGTTTGGTAACCCAGTAGCATTATACATGTTCAGGATGTGCATGGAAAGTGGGATCAGATACTTATGTTAGGGTAGTTGGTTATTGATCAGCAATTAGATTAGTTAAATTGGTTCATAAATTAAGTTTCAATTTGTTCTTAATTATAGAAAAATAAAATACAAAATAATAAAAATCATGTGCCTCAATCACACTTAACCATACACTTAAGCTCCATAAGTGTGGTTGAGAAGACAACGATTGTCATGATTATATTTCATGTCCTAGAACCAGTGTACTTAGGAACTTAAGGTCTGTGGAATTTGACCAGATTACATGTGAATGCTTATGATTCATATGGTTGAGCATAGGGGTACCTTGTCGCTCATCAAATATTAAGGAATTTTGAAATAGTTTAGGGTCAAAACAAGAGCTAAATGGAAACCAAGGTAACAACATCTTATGAGATTCTAGTTTAGAAATTGAAGTAATTTGAACATATGGAATGAGTAAATGGAAGATGTTATTTAAGCCAAATTAGCACAAAAATAGATGATGTAGGCTAATGAGATATTGAAATTGAATTGAGGCCTATGATTATGGGGTTTACATTGAAGAAAATGAAAAGATATGTAAGTGAGTTCTCCCTAAAGTGGGTTGATGCTTAACAAATGCCATTTCATATCCTCATTACAAGGAGTCTATAGGCACCCTGGATAATGAATGGTGGCTTAGGTTAAATACCATACTCATGTAAGGGATTGTCTTAGGATTATGTAATCTACAAAATGAAAACTAATATATGACCATAGTACTAGGCAGTGAGGTGAGACAATGAAGTGTCAAAATGCTTGAGATAGAGATCAAGAAAGGAGAATTGGGATCATAGCTGCAAGAGATAATTTTGTGAAGTGCATGATTAGGATGATCTTGATATTAGTTTGTTCTAAGTCTAGAACAAGTCCATACCATCTTCAGTTACCTCACATTGATGCATTCCTTCTCTCCTACCATTGTGAGTTAACAACAATCACAGAGAATGATCATCACTCCATAAAAAGAAGAAAAGAGAAGAAGGAAGTATTTAGAGATTATTAAGGAAGAAATTTGGGCCTTAGGTAGAGGGATGCCTTTAGGCATGGGTAACATGTATTTCTAGCCCCATAACTAGTGCTGGTATCCTAAGAGATCTTTAGAGATGCATGTTTTTATTTTCATTTTTTTGGATGGGTACCATACATTACAAAGACATACTTCTTTTTAAGGTTTATAGGAGGAGTCATGATATGGTTCATGAGGATTCATAGAACTGAAGAGGGAAGTTAAGAAGGGAACTCATCAAATGCCCTTGAGTTCACACCCTTTTCCATTTCCATTTGGTCCTTTTCTAATTCATTGGATAATGAGATCACATGTTACTTTTAGTTTTTATGTGAAAGAACCATTATGCTACCATGATACAGATCTCCATATGAGATGGATAGAATGGATGGATGTCATGAGCTCACTACTTGGTACCATTGGAAAATTGATAACCCATTAGTAGAGGGCATAATTCAAAGATCAAGTTGGCTTATATAGATAGTTACAATCTTGATGGTTGCATTTGGTAATTATCAAAATTTGTAATAGAAATGGAATAAAATTGGATTATGTTAAGAAATTGAAGAAAAAAGATAAAGAAAAAAGAAATAGAATCATAAAATGAAGTAAAAGTAAAAGTGAAAGTAAAAGTAAAATAGATAAAAAAAATATCAAAATACAAAGATAATGGAAAATGTATGAAGAAAAATGTAAAACAAAAAGAAAAAATGTTTTTCATCCTTGCCAAGGTATTATGCTAGATGAGTTTCTTCCCCATGACTAAGTTGGAAGGAAGAGACTTGAAAAATGGAGCAAGCTTATTCTTGGGTTGAGAGGTTAGGATTATGGCTAGTTACTTAGAAGTCTATAAAAGATTTCAGTTGTTGAATGTTGACCAACATGTTCTTGCGAGGGCTTGTTGGATGATAAATCATTATAGCCCTAGAAGAAAAAGTTAAATGTACAATGTATAGTTCTTCCCATAATGTTTGGAGCTTAGTTCATTGAGGCACATGCCTAGAATTCCAATAGAGAACTTTGTCTCCTAGTTTGAATTCAAATTTTTTTATTTGGACATCATGATGTTGTTTGTGGTATGCCTTGTGCAGTTCATTCATCATGAGGGCTACCCTTCAATTTTCATTTAGCACATTGAGTATTATTAATCTTTAATTCTATGCTAAGTTAATGTCTAGGTCAAGCTAACATGTAGTTGTGAGTGTAAGGAATTCGGTTTAAATTGGAAGTTTGGGTAACTTTCTGTACACTAACTCATAGAGAGAGTAGCCTATAAGAAGTTTGCATGTTAAGTGGTATGTTCATAGATAATCATTGAGTTTAGTACTCTAGTCTTTCCTATATCTACTAATGGTCCTTATTAGGATTCTTGTAATTTCCCTATTCGTTATCTCAACTTGACCATTGGCTTCAGGATGATAGGGTGTTGTAAGTTTATGTTCCACCCCAAGTGTTTCATTAAGTTATGAAAGGTAGTACCTATGAAATGGGTTTCATTGTTAGAAGTTAGTGCCCTAGGCATACCAAACCTGTTTACCATCTTTTGCTATAAAAAATGAGTTGTAGTGAAAGAAGTACAATCAATACTAGTTGTAGCTTTACCCTATTTAGTCAATAGTCAACAACAACAATAATGTAGTACTTTCCATTGGAAATGGGAGTGATGGATCCCTTGAAATTAATTCCCCAAAGATTAGAAAGCTCTAGTGGTTGAATCCATTGTTGGGACCCTTCCATCCTAGTTGCCATTTCTCTATCTCATTGACATCATTCACATGAATGGATGAAATGGTGGGAATACCTAAAGATCATAGGCCAAAAATATCCTACATAATCCATCAAGATTTTTATGGCTATTCTCCTTCCTACATAGTGGCCCCCACAAGGACCTTCATGAGTGTCCATGAGAACTTGTGACTGATCTTGATCAGGTACACACCATCGTACTAGGACATTCACATAAATTTTATAGAGGTTATCCTCTATTTCAAGGTAATGTTTGATTTGGTGGAGGAACTATTGTTTCCTCTTATAGTCTCATTTTGTATGAGTCTCCTATGTGAGTAGATAAGAGAAGAATTCATCATAGTAGTTTGTAATTCTTGGTGTTTGAGCTTTGGTGGCCTTAGCAAAGATAAGTTCATTTGGAAATTGATTAGATAAAGACTCTTCATCATTCTTGTTATTCCATTTTAATTGAGATAGATGATGAGAAACTACATTCTTGGTTTCCTTTTTATCCAGCATCGTTAGATCAAACTCGTACAAGATCACCAACTATCGTATAACATGGGGGCTCACTATTGGCTTATTTCTTAGGAAGTAAATTACACTCTAATAAGTGTGCACAAACATGGGATATCCAAGAACATAGTGTTTGAATTTCTGAATAGCATATGCCACCATCATAAGTTTCCTTTATATATTAGTATAATTTAGTTGCACATCCACAATGCTCTTGCTTACATAATGGATGTAGTATAGGTGTTTTTGATTGTCCATTTATGTAAGCACCACTTCTAATGCATAATTAGGTGAATATATCTTAATATGGGAAGGTTTGAACCAATTAGGGATGCATAGAATTGGTATTTTCAAAAGATTCTATTTTAAGTACTAGAATCCTTGTTCACAATCCTTGGTCCATTCAAATGATCCATCCTTCTTAGTAAGCTCAACCAATGGTTTGGAAATTTTGGAGAAGTTATTAATTAAATTCCTATAGTAACTAGCATGTCCAAGCAATGACATTATATCTTTGACTTTTGAGGCTATCTGGTAATTCCTTGGATAACCCTTACCTTTTTAGGGTCCACATTAATTTTGTTTTCTAAAATTTGGTGCTTGAGGATAATGTCCTTTTGGACCATCAAATGGCTCTTCTCCTAGTTGAGTCATAGGTTCATTTTCACACATTGTTTAAATACTTGCTCTAGGTGGTCTAGTCCTTGTTTAACAACAACATCATAGATGGAGAAGTCATCCATGAAGACTTTCACACCATTGCTAATTTGCTACTAAAAGATACTGAGGACTAGGCATTGGAAGGTTGTAGGAGCATTGCATAGACTAAAGGACATCTTTTTGTATGTAAAAGTCCTCCAAGAACTTGTGAAAGTTATTTTGGCTTGGTCTTCTAGAGCGACTTGTATTTGATTATATCCATTTTATCCATCCAAAAACTATAGTAGCTATGCCTTGTAATAGTGTCCAACACTTGGTCAATAAATGATAGGAGAAAATGATCTTTGAAAGTGGCCATGTTTAATAGCCTAAAATCTATATAGATTCTTCATTATTCTCTTTTCTTTGGTACAATAACAGGTGGGCTTACCCACTCACTATTTGCCACTTGGTATATAAATCTAGCTTGAGAAGTTTCTCAACTTTCTTCTTAATAACCTATTTTATTTTTAGATTCAACCTTATTTGTAGTTATCTTTTGGGTTTGATAGTAAAGACTATGTAGATGCGATGCTAGCATATGTGTGGATCTATTCCCATTATCTTATCATATGACCAGGCAAAGGTTGTTGGCCATTTGTTGACTACTTTCAAAAACTTCTTTTTTTCTTTTGTGAGTTGAACATTTATAATTATTGGTTTACCATTGTTTAGGAATAGATATTCTAGAGATTTTGAGAAGATTATTAGTTCTAAGGGCTTCAGTTTAGAATTTTTTGGGACTTCAAACTCTCTTGAGTCTACCTCTAAATCTTCTCTATTCTTGGGTCTAAAGAGTTGGCTTTGGATCTACTTCATCTCATTCATATTGTCTATGTATGCACTTGTTAGAATCTTTGTTAGTTCCATGCATATTATAGATTTGGAGTAGTTTTTTGTATTCAACCATTGGATGTAGTGCTTTTTTGTGATTGTTGTGCACAAGCACTATTGAATACTAGTGATTTCGACACACATCTTGCAAGTTGTAATAGATGTGCTCTTGATTATCCATATTCTCTACATGCAATTGCACCCCTGTGTCATTGTACATGATGCACATAATATTCTTATTCTCTATCTTGCCAAATTCATTTCCTTTGGATATTTTCAAGGAGAGATCTCTGATTTTTAACTTGGCATTAATTGGACTTAGGCAATTTCTCTCAATAATGATTGAGAAGTCCTCTTTACAATTGTCCACATGAATTACTAGAAAATTTATTGGATATGGTCATCTACTAATAATAATCAAAATATCCTCCATCAATCCCAATAAAATAGTGATGGACTGCTCTTCAAGCTCTAACCTAATGTTACATTTCTTAAGTGGAGGTAAGTTCCAAATATTATACATTTCTTGAGAAATTAAGTTCACTCTAGAACTTAAGTCTAATAGAGCTTTGTATAGATCATTTCCTACAATTTGTAAATAAATTAGAGAACTTCTTAGATTAATTATTTTCATTGAAAGGTGTCCTACTTGTATCTAGTTCGTGATTGCATAGGTTAACATGATAGTTTGGACATTTTGGGATTTTTGGTTTCAATGTAGTTCTAGAGATATCCTTTAGATAGTTTCAGGTACTTGTAGTTGTAGATGCCTATGATGGCTTGAGTGGACTATTGGACTTGGAAAATGACCTTTTCTAATACTTATTCTCAAACCTACTTGCATTGTCATCCACTCATAAGTTTACTGCTATGGTGGCATTATGTTGCTAAGGCTATGAAGGTATTTCACCTTGCATATATGGTGCAAGTGGTAAAGAAGTGAAGGCTTGAGGTGCATGGTGTTTCTAAGGGTAATGAGGAGTGTATGTGGAAGAGGATATAATGTGTGGAGTGGTAGGAAAATGATCTTTAGAGGTTGAACGATAATAATGCTAGGAGGAAGTATGGGTTGTAGAGCTACTTGGTGACATAGGCTACTAGACATAGTAACCATATAGGTTTGGTTTGTGGTAAGGATACTACTACCTTGGTGTTAGCATCCCTCATGACTATGGGTTTTGCCATTGATGATAATAATTCTAATATTGAGGTGAAACTTTACTTGGGTAGTATTGTTACTAGTGGAGCTATTGCTAGTAGTTTCTTTGAGGATAAGATAACCTCCTGGGTGGTTATCTCTTAACAAGCCTTAGATTTCAGGTATAAACCCTAGATTATTGCAAGTGTGATAAAATTGGGCAACACCCCTTAGGATGGTCATACTAGCATATGTCATATTCTTTAGCATTTGTATCAGAATCTACAACCTCATCTACTGCTACAACCTTACCTTTTTACTTATAGTAGTCCTTCATCATGTCCTTCTTCTTTTTCTTGTCCTTGTTCTTGTTCCTCTATTTAATTGTCTCCTCTACCATTTTAAGTGTTGTTTAGAAGTTCTCATCTAAGGTCTCCTACATCTTTTTGTGATAGATTTATGAATCAGCAAGGTCTTTCTCTGTAATACCTCTTGTTGCCATGGAAAATCTCGATTGTTGAAGAAACCAAGGATTTTTAGTTGCAAGTAGCCTCAACCCCAAGTCCCTTAGGTTCTGTAAGAAAAATGGGATTTAGAATGCCTTGGATGGTTTGGTAGAACACCTAGGGACTTAAGGAGGGATACAAAATGGGGGTGTGAAAAAAGTATAGAAATATGCAAATGAATGAAATGATGCACTGAAATATAATAATTATATATGAAATTACACACAAAATGAAATCATAACTTTATTAAATAAACAAAGAATGAGTTCAAAGGAGTGTACAAATTTAGATTCCCAAGAGGGAGGCAAAGGAGGTTTCACTTGGATAGGGGTTCAAAGCCCATTGAAGCCACGATCTAGTATCTCTGCCACTCTTAATGCTATCAAATCTCCTTTGTCTCCTCCTTAGATCTACAACATTAACACCCAAAGTTGATAGATCTTGAAGGGGGGGTAATAGGGGTTCCTTGTTGTTAGGTATCAAGAAGCTACGTTTTTGCTAAGGAAGCAAGAGCTCTTGGATGCCAAAATCCCAAGGGTGTTGAATTGCCAAAAGTATGGAACCTTGACATGATGCCAAGGTGTGGATTTTATAGGGTTATGGCTATGATTTATGCTACACATTGGCTACAAATGGTTGATTGATTAGCTACAAATTGGTTGCCAAATTACTAATTAATTGGCTGCAAATTTGCTACCAAATTGTTGAAAATTAGTTACCATGTTT
>MNCI01014441.1:541893-561256 GCA_015680685.1 Gnetum montanum
GGGGTGAAGGTCAACTCCTCCAAGCTAGGTAACCCCTTTTCCATGCTAGGAATAGGTGAGTTCTACCTCTCTTGCACTCCTCCATGCTAGCTTTGAAGTTTCCTAGTTGGCTTACCGCACCCCCAACCCCTTTTAGGGGGTGTGTCAACGTAGAGAAATGTATACCCCCCCATAAAAGCCATCAAATTGCCATTTTGGAAATTTGAAAAGGAATTTTTAACTTCCCCAAGCCCAAATATAGACACAAGGTGACTTTTTTCACTTGGGGAATGAGGCTTTGGTCACTTATGAAGCATTTTTACCTCCAAAAGTATGAAATATGTGAGATTTCCCATTTATGAGTTACAACCTTCACATTGACAATAAAATATTGCCTCAGGTCTCATGGGATGGGATTACAAAGGTTTCAACATGCAAATTTGGTGGTGTTTCATTGACCCCTCTTTGTTGGTGTCTAGAGGATTGACCCAAGAGGAACTAACAAAGAATACAAAACACAATTGCGGGTCCATCACCAATGTCCCCTCTTCACACTTGATCCAGTCATGTCGTACTAGGTTGAAGAGTGCTTGTGATGATGGGATTGGTCTATGATGGAGAAATGGTAATGGTAGTTAGGGAGATGGTCATGGAGGCTAACGATGCATTCCAAGTGTTGCCATTGTAGCTATAACATGGTATTAACATATTTTGAAGTGTTGGTCTCTCAAAAAATGTGTTTGAGGAACCAACCACTTTACTCCAAGTGTTTTTTTTGCCATCAGGCTTGAAGCCTTCTTTGGCCATTTAGCTCCTTGGAAATTTTGCTTTTCCCCCCCCTCTCTCTCTCTCTCTCTCTCTCTCTCTTTGAAGTGAAACCTTCACCAAGTTTTATTACCAGGCCTGGTTTAACATAGTTATCCTATCAAGTGAGTTACATTACACTCAATGGACTTGAGATTTATCCCATCAAACAAGATGTGTTATGATTGATGGACTTAATAGTTTTTCCACTAAATAAGTTATGTTACATTCAAGTGGATTGGAGGATGGAGAATGTTGAACATATATTATATGGCTATAGTGCATGAGTGGCAAACATGAGTTAACATCATTGCTTGAGGTATGGAGGGCTAAAATTAGGCTACAGGGCTTGTTTAAGAAGTAGTGCTAGAGGGAGGATGATGGTATAATTACTCTTGACATAGTAGGACAAACTCACCAAATCTTGCATATCGAGGTCACGTGGTGATTCACTACCATAATGAGTTGCATCCTTGTGATGGCTTTAGGCTTCATCTTGCAAACATAACTCCAAGAGGACAAGAAAACCAAGCAAATAAAGCATGTTACAACATTACAATGCATATATAGGACACATGAAGAATCAAGTCATCCAGGTCAACAGTGTTACTAGTTTAAGGCCATGGTGGACGATGATACTAGGTTAAAGCCCTGGTAGACTATGGTGCCAGTTTAAGATCATAGTAGACTATGATGGTAGTTTAGGATCTTACTAGATTGTGATGTTGATTTAAGGCCTCGGTAGGTTGTGATGCTAGTTTAACGACTTAGTAGGCCATGGTATTACCAGTTTTAGGCCTTGGCAAGTCGTGTTGTTGATTTAAGGCCTTGGTAGACTACTTTAGAGTAGTCTTTCTTGTTGATAACCATTGGCCACATGTAATATGGCTTTAGATAGGAATGATTGACCGAATTGACTAGAATGCTCCATTACCATAGGCTTTGGTAACCAAGAAGGATCCTTCCCAATTAGCTAAGAATTTATCCCCATGCTTGTAGATGGCTTTGAGGACTAGGTCACCTTTCTTGATCTTACACTTGGTCGAGTCATGGTGATGCTGCCACTTTTGCCTCTCTTGATAATGTTGAATGTGAGCAAGTACTTGCATACATTGCTCCTCTAGTGAGTCTAGGACCATTGTTTGCAACTCCTTGTTTTTCTCATCGTTGATGAATTCAGTCAAGGCTACTTGAAGTGATGGCACCTACAATTCAAGAGGCAAAACAACTTCAGCATCAGAAACTAGGCTATAAGGGGTTACTCTAGTTACTATGTGATAAGTTGTTTTCTAGGCCCATAGTAGATGGACAAGCTGCTCATGCGATTTATGCTTGCTATTATTGAGCATCTTCTTTAGTAAGTTGATAATGGCCTTATTGCTCACTTTCGCTTGTTTGTTGGCCTACGGATAATAAGGTGACAAGAAAGAATGCTTAATGCCCAAGTTGTGATAAAAATATTTTATTTTGTGGCTACTAAATTATGGTCCATTATCTCTAACTATGGTCATGGGTATGGCAAAATGGTCTACAATGTTATGTAAGATAAATTTGCAAACTTGTTTGAATGTAGTCTTCCTTAAGGGAATAGCGTCAACCCACTTCGTAAAGTATTCAATTGTAGTGATGATGAAGCTATGACTTGCGGAAGACTTGGGTGTTATGGGTTCAATGATAGCCAACACCCATCATTGAAATAGCTTGGTGATCTAAGTAGTATGTAACTCTATCGATGGTAAATGTATGAGGTTATTATGGCATTGGCAAGTGTCACAATGCTTGACCCTTTGCATGTAGTCACTTTTCGTATGGGGCCAATAGTAACCTAACTACCTAATCTTAGCAACCATAGCTCCTGGTCCTATATGTCCTCCACAAGCACCCTCATGAACCTCCTCTAGGACTATTTTAGCTTCATTTTTACCTAAGAACTTTAGTAATATACCATCATAGGATCATTGACATAATGTGTTATCACCAATGATGACATATTGCTTTGATCTTTTTTTGTACATTGTCCTTTTGGACAACATTCAGGCCTTGCAAACACTCACCATGCATAAGGTAAAATTGATATCATCATACCACTCTCTAAGAGGAGTAGTATGGATAATGGCTATAAAGGTATCTTTAGTGTTTTGCATGATGGAAATGGCATAGTCCACACTTAAAGTGGCAACTTACTAAACACATTTGGCATCACATTGAGAGCTAGTGTTGTAATTGCAATGGTTATGACATTCTTGTTTCATCGTACATGCCAGATATCAACATTTGCAAACTATTGTAGCAATTGTTTTCCTAGGTCATAGTATGGTTGTAAGTGTTTTCCACAAGTTGGGAATCAGCTTTAATCACTAAGCATCTAATCCTTAGGTCATAAGCTACCATCATTCCCTTGATCAAATCCTCATACTTTGCTATGTTGTTGGTACACAGGAACTCAAAACGATAGGTGAAAGGTTGGATTTGGCCAAATGGGAATGTTATGATGGTAGTAGCATTGGCCCCATGGGTAGTTGAAGCTCCATCATAATGCATGACTACCTCATAATCCTCAGGCACTTAGCTAACCATATTAATATGCTCATTGGGGAACTCAAGATCTATGGCTGCTTGGTCATCAGCAAGTGAAACTGAGTTGTATGACTATAGCTTGACCTTTCATTAAGGATTGAGAGATGTAATGAAGGTCAAACTTTGTGGTCATTGTGGCTCTGAGCATTATGAATACTATATGAATACTCTCATAAATATTGGTCATTGTGGCTTTGAGCATGTTATCTTTACAAATGACATTAACTTGGCTTCTGAAGAGGTACTGTCTCCACTTCTTTAATGAGAAGACTAGTGCTAGACAATACTTCTCCACTTCAGTGTATCAATTTCATGGGAAACTAATGCATGGATAAGATGGTATACTGGCATATCTGCTTCATAATCTCATTCCTGATAGAGTAGAGAGGCGATGGATGTGTTAGAGATAGCTAGGTAGATGTAAAAAGGTCTACCCTCTTGCAGAGGATAAAGTGTTATTAGTTGTGTCAACTCTTGCTTAACGTTTTCAAAGGCCTCTTAGCATTGAGCTGTCCACTCATAGTAAATCCCTTTCTTAGGCAAGTGTTTCATGGACTAGAACTTATTTGTAAGCCTAGCGATAAACCTATGAATAAATTGTAATCTTCCTTGTAATCCTTGAAGCTCCTTAAGATTGGTGGGCACTGCTAATTTGGATATGGCCTTGAACTTATTAGGATCAACACATATCCTTGCTTTAGATACTACACAACCAAGCATCTTGTTAGTCTTGACACCAAACACACACTTCTTAGGATTGAGGCTAAGCTCATATTTGGGACACCATTTAAGCACAAGATTTAGGTCATTAACATGGTCACTAGCCTCTTTGGATTTAATGCCCATGTTATCCATGTAATCGTTAAGCAAACCTAGTATGTAATCATTGAAGATATCAGTCATGGCTCATTGATAGGTTGCTCCTACATTCTTAAGGCCAAAGGACATCATTCTATAGTAAAAGATCCCCCAAGGGGCCATGAAGGTCATGCTAAGTTGGTGCTTTGGGTTGATCCTAATTTGGTTGTATCTCGAGAACCTATCCATAAAGGACAATAAGGCATGCCCTACCGTGGTATTGATGAGTTGATCAATACTAGGCAATGGGAAGTCATCCTTAATAGTTTCTTTATTTAGATTTCAAAAATTGATGTAAATACAAATATTTCCATTTTTCTTAGGGACTACCATTATGTTGGAAACCCATTTTGCATAGTTGACAACCCTAATGAAACCAGCTTGGTAGAGATTTGAGATCTCATCATGAAATACTAAGGCCAAATTAGGTCTTATCTTATGTACTTGTATGATGTTATGTGGGTCTAGGCCTAACATATCTTTGTATGACCAAGAAAAGGCCTTAATGTTGCCTTGTAGGGCCTTGGTAATGCCTTGAGCCTGTTAAGGTTTCAGTGAGGAACTTAGTTTAATGGATTTTTATTACATCCCTTCTAGACACATTAGGTATGGTCATACAATTATGATTTATGCATTACATGTTTTGTCTCGGTGGGTTATGGGGGATGGCTTAGCTTCTTGTAATTACACTTTATACGCTATGGTTATGATGTCGTTACATGCTTAGCTCATGTGATTATGTACATTAGCCTTGTGTGATGTGTTAGATAGGTGATGCTGCTAGCAAGGGTGTTGGATTGGGGTACAAGAGCACCTATTTGATATGTATTTATTCTTTATGTGTGATTTTGGTATTTATCAATTTGCACTATAGTGCTATGTTGCATGATGTTCAAGTGTGATTTTAGCATATGAAGGTGTAGAGCATTTGATAAGGATCTCATAGGTTAAAATGGATATTAATTTGGAGTCTTTGTGTGGTTGTTATGCACATTGGAAGTGCAAGGTATTAATTATGGGGAATAAAAGAAAATCGACTTATACAAAAAAATTTCATTAAAAAAAAGTAAAAGTAAAAGTAAAAGTAAAAAGTCAAGATATTTTATGCATGTGATGTGAGGCATATAGGGAAAAGAAGCGCATCATTATTTTTGTTTAAAATAAAAGTATATGCTTTATGCATAGTTTTATTTGATGTGTTTTTATTTCTCTTTCATACCATTGCCTTTTTTGTTTCATTTGGGATTTTTCTTTCTACTAAAAATAGAAATGAATGGAAGCCTTTTTTTCCTTTAATTTTCTTTTCTTCCTTCATTTTTTCTACACTTTTTCTGAATTTTGAGCTTCATGGTTGGATTTTTCTTTGCTTTGAACTTGGATTTGTGATTATTGTAGTCATATTTATGTGGGTGCAAAACTTGTTAGGAGCGAAATAAACTCTTATTGGATTTTTAAGAGTTTTCTGCTTATTTCTTCCTTTATTTTCTAACAATTTTAATTGGTGGGTTGTCTTTACCGTTTCCCTGTATTTTTTTTGCTGGATTAGTGTATATGATTATGTGATGTGGGCATGTGGGGTGGATAGCTCAAAGATCAAGCTTGGACATGTTATTTTGCCTATTTCCTGAAATTGTCCAATTCAGTTATGAATTGTATAGTAATATATGTACGATGTATTGTATGATGTGGACTTGTAGAATATGATATGTGATGTTGATGAGATTGGTATGACTGGAATATGATATTCTCGAGGCCTATTGGGGCAAGAGCATTTTTGGGAGTTTTAATCTTTCCTTGTGGTAATTAAATATTATTTTATTAATCAAACTTTGAATGCACATAACTTTGCTTCTAAGAGTTTGATTTAGGTAAAATTAGTGTTGTTGGGATCATTTTGGAAAGTACTTTCTAATCATGGAATTAGTTTTCTCTTTGAGCATATATCATTTTAAAGGTTATTATAGTGGTAATTTGTGTGGAAGTACATGTAGTGTGAGAAATATGGTATGGTTTTTTCATATTGTGGTAGTAATGTTGTTTTGTCAAATTGTGGTATTGTTTTCATGGAATGACTATAACTTTAGGTGTAAATATATGTGGTTATGTTATGTTATTTGGATGTGTTATGCTTATGACATGTACTGGCTTAAGCTAGCTGGAATGTGTACATGTCTTTGTAATGATGCTTGTGACACTTGTTGGTGGGTGATGCTAGCATGAGGGTGTGGACTAATTAGCGATGAGGCATCCTAGAGGTTGTGTGGATTGACCTCGACTATGATGCATCAGTGAGGCTCCTATCTTAGGCCTCATCCCAAGAGTGGGAGAGTGTAGGTGTGTTCATCCCTATTGCTAGTCCTCTAGAAGGCTAGTTGTTACTAGTCATAGGTTAATGAATCCTAACACCAGTTGGATAAATAAAAAACTAAATAAAAGACCTACAAATAATGGTTGTTATGAGTACTCATAGCAACATTTCACATGCTACATTGAGTGTAGATATGCTAGCAACCACATGGGTTATGTATAAGATAGTATGAGTTTGTGAGTCATATTGTTGATAATATGTATTATGATTTGATTATGATTGTATGGATCATGCAGTATTTAATGGTATATTGTAGGTATGATAACATGGACATGATAGTGAAAATGCATGTGATGTGGTGTAAAAAATATATGATAGATGATGTTAGACCATGTCTTTATCTGTGATTGTATAATATTCATTTATCCTCTTCAATAATGATTATGTTAGCATTATGGGCAATATGGTGTGTTTATTGTTTTGAGCATGCATAAGACTAATAGTTGTTGTAGGTTGCCTTGCATCCCGCTCCCCTTCTCTAGTGTAGCACTTGTTGACCATCTAGTAAAGGAAGTGTAAAGGCTTCCCACTCAGTTGTGTATTGACTTCATTTAATTATAGGTGAAAGGCATAGGAGCCTAGACAAGCACAGAGAGGGAGAGTAGATGAGGGGAAATATTTAGTAATTAGTTAATGTCTATTTTCATGTACAATAGTATGGACTATGTATCTTTGTATGAAACTCTCCATACTCTTATATATATGATGATGATGTTAATGTGTTTTTATATTTTAGCAAAGGAGTGCATATTTTGATTTATGTAGAGACATGTAATTTTATAAATTGAAATGTATGTTTAGTTTTTGATTTGGTATGAAATTTTTGTACAATTTGACCTTCCTTAATATCTTGTATTCTACACATCATTGGTTTATAGTTATCATGCTTCCATTGTAAGATTACTTGATCCTAGGCATCACCTTGCCCTAGCTAGGGTGGGGTGTTACACTTTCTCCTCACCATTATGTGTTGTGATAGGAACTTCAACTAGCGATTCTTCAATTATGTCACCCACCTCTAATTCATGAGTTTTGACTAGGTTTTAAGGCCACTCTAGAGGTTTCTCTATTGAGGCTATGCAGTCAACAAGACTCTTAGGCTCAAGATTTAGGCAATTAGGGTCAATATACCATTTTACATCATCATAAGGCCCACTTAGGCTTAAAGGTAAACTAATAAGCTTCCAGGTATTCATACTTTAATCCTACATGTCAACCAAAAGCATATTAAGTGGCACCTGGGTAAAAATGAACAAAAAAATGGTAAAAAGATATAAAAATCATGCAAATACATGTTATTCTAGTGCAAACAAGGTCAACCAAGGCTATAAAGCAAGTAAAAAAAGTGTAATAATGGCCAAATAAAGGTCAAACAAGGGGAAATACAAGAAATAAGGCTATAAATGGCCATCAAGGACCATGGTTTTGCTAGTTTTGGGCCTTGAAGAGCTATGATGCCAATTTAAGGCCATAGCGGGCCAAGGTCACATGATGTTAAAGAGTGTTTAGGGAAGGCCAAACTGCACTATTTGATACCAATCAAAGGCCAAACAAAAGTAAATAAAATTGATAAAGGAAGTGTAAGGCTATGTAAAGGCTACAAGAAAGTTATAAGGATCAACAATGCAACATAAGGCCAAAAACAAGTTGAAACATCAAGCAAAGCATGCTACATATGGTCAACCATGGGTAATTATAGGTCAAAAGAGATTGATTTTTGCCAATTTTAGGCCTTAGCAAGCCATGTTTCAGGGTTGCTAGATGGGTTTGGACATAAGTGAGGGTTGTTTTTGGGTTGTTTGAGCCTAAAAAACAAGAATTTTAAAGCTTTTATGTTCAGACCATCTTGCTTCTATGTTGAGGCCCCTCCTCCAAGGGGGTATGTTAGTGTGGGGGGTTTCAAGGGGCTAAGTTTTAATAAATTTTGGTTAATTTTTGTTGTGCATGTACTTTCTTGGGGTTGTTGGTATTGCTAATCATTGCCCAAGATTGATAGTTGTTAATTTTAAGGCTTTTTGATTAGTTTTTTAGGTTATCCCCCTGTTTCCATGATGAGCACCCCCTCCCCCCCTCCAAGGGGTATGTTAGCATGGAGGATCCCAACTAGCTAAATTTTGATCAGTTTTGGGCAAGCATGTGCATTCCTAGGGTTTTTGGTATTGTTGGACACTACCCAAGATCAAAGGTTATCAATTTTAAGGTTTTTAGCTTAATTTTTAGGGTTACCCCCTTATTTCCATGTTGAGCCCTACCTCTAGGGGGTAGTCAATGTGGAAGACTCAAAGGGGTTGAAAATTGATAAATTTTGATTAATTTTGGACATGCATGTGCATTCCTAGGCTTGTCGATGTTGCTGGGCATCTTCCAAGATCAAAAGTGGTTAATTTCAAGGCTTTTTGATTATTTTTTTTAGTTCACCCCCTTGTTTCCATGCTAAGCCCCCTTCCAATAGGTATGTCAACATGGAGGATCCCAATGGGCTAATTTTTAACAAATTTTGATCAATTTTTGGCATGCATGTGCATTCCTGGGCTGTTGGTGTTGTTGGACACTACCCAAGATCAAAAGTTGTTAATTTTAAGGTTTCTTAATTAGTTTTTAAGGTTACCCCCTTGTTTTGATGGTAAGCCCCCCTCCAGGAGGGTATGTTAGTGTGGAAGACCCCAAGGGCTAATTTTTTATCAGTTTTGGGCATGCATGTGCATTCCTAGGTTTTTCGATACTACTGGACACTACCCAACATCAAAAGTTATCAATTTTAAGGTCATTTTTAGGTTTTTAAGGATTACCCATTGTTTCCATGCTAAGTCCCCCATCCAAGGAGGTATGTCAACATGGAGGACTCCAAGGGGCTAATTTTTGATAAATTTTGACTAGTTTTGGACATGCATGTGCATTCTCAGGGTTGTTAGTGCTACTGGATACTACCCAAGATCAAAAGTTGTTTGTTTTAAGGCTTTTAAGTTAATTTTTGAGGTTACCCCCTTGTTTCCACTTTAAGCCCCCCCCCTCCAGGGGGGTATGTTACCATGGAAAATCCAAAGGAGATGATTTTTGACAAATTCTGATTAGTTTTGGACATGCATGTGCATTCCTAGGGTTGTCGGTGCTGATGGAGATTTCCCAAGATCAAAAGTTGTTAATTTTAAGGTTTTTTGATTATTTTGTTATGTTACCCCCTTGTTTCCACACTAAGCCCCCCCTCTAGGGGGGTATGTTAGCATGGAAGATCCCAAGGGACTGATTTTTGTCAAATTTTAATCAATTTTGGGCATGCATGTGTATTCCCTGGGTTGCTAGTGTTGCTAGACACTGCCCAAGATCAAAATTTATCAATTTTAAGGGTTTTTGATTGGTTTTTTAGGTTACCTCCTTATTTTCATGCTAACCCCAAAAGGTTAATTTTTGACAAATTTTGATTAATTTTGGACATGCATGTGCATTCTTGAGGTTGCTAGTGTTATTGGACATTACCCAAGATCAAAATTTGTTAATTTTAAGGATTTTAAGTTAATTTTTGAGGTTAGCCCCTTGTTTCCACACTGAACCCCCCTCTAGGGGGTATGTAAGCATGGAAAATTCCAAGGGGCTAATTATTGACAAATTTTGATCAATTTTGGGCATGCATGTGCATTTTTGGGATTTCTGGTGCTATTGGACACTACCCAAGATCAAAATTTGTTAGTTTTAAGGCTTTTAAGTTAATTTTTGAGGTTACCCCCTTGTTTCTACACTAAGCCCCCTCTAAGGGGTATGTCAACATAGAAGATCCCAAGGGGCTTTGATAAATTTTGATCAGTTTTGGGCATGCATATGCATTCTCAGGGTTGTTGGTGCTATTGTGCATCACACAAGATCAAAAGTTGTCAATATTAATTTTTGTAAATTAGTTTTAAAGGTTACCCCCTTATTTCCACACTGAGGGCACCCCCCTCTAAGGGGGTATGTCAGGGGTAACAACTAAGAGGATGAGAAATAAGGGGGTTATCGACTATCAGAGGTCTCAGAGGGCTAGCAAGGCTCTCAATGTAAGAACTATGGTCACTAGAGTTTGGGGAAGAGGACTTTTAGTTATACCTCCTTAAACCCCCCTGTTGGCCCCACACCAAATGGCATGGGGAGGGGATTTACCAACATGGGATATGATACGAGGTTGCAATTTGGCTTGTTTGAATGTGAGAGCTATGCTATTGGAGGTTGTACAAGAGTATAAAGGCAATCATGATAACTAGATGGTCGATTTATATAGCTAGGTGGTTGATTTATGGAATTTTGTACCACCTTCCATCCAACCATGCTAAGGTCAAGGTGGTTAGTACAAATGAGACCTCCCTTCAGTATGGAACTATCGAATCAAAAGGTTTTGACCACTTTTGACTAGGTTTTCCAAGGTTTAGGGGTTGTCAGGAGTGATTGGATACACTCTTGGTCATGTGGGCCCCTTCTAGGGATCAAATCTAGATGTGATGGGCAGTGGGAGGTATGAATGAGGGTTATCCCCCTTTGATCCATGCTAAGCTTCCCCCTAGGGTGGGGTGGGGTGGGGGGGTTGCGAGGGGTGTGTGTGGTGGGGGTGGAGGGGTGTGAACTAAGGGGTACACCCAAGGTGACTATTTGTAGCAAAGTTTGACCCCCTTTGAGAGCCTGATGTTGAATAATGCAAGTTGTAACTACTAAGAATGGCAAGAAGTTAGCTTTTTATGGTTTTGAGTGGTGGAAGGCATGCATCCACGTTGAGTATGACACTACTAATGTGGATGCATGGGGGTTAAGGCTTGGGTATGATTCTATGTGTTAAAGGGGCCAAAACTCCAATGTTGACGTAGTTACTAACCCAAAAAGTAACATGTGTGAGGGTGTAGGGTGGGGCCCATGGTTTTACAAATCTAAAAAATAAAAAATTAAGAAAAAAGGTAGTTTCTATTTTTCCCCCTTCACTCCCAGCGCAGAGGATACTTCACCCCCCAACCACCCACACCCCCCCGGCCTCACCCACCACCATACATAGAATTAGTAAGTAGGGGTTTGGAGTGGAAACATTGGGTTTTTAGGATTTTTAATGTTAAAATGTACATAAACTCATCACAAAACATCAGTTCATCAACCAATGTAGTGGATGAGAGCCTTGGCATCTATGGTTATGGTTGATCTTGTCAATCTTCAGCGTTGAAGCTCTACATCCTTCTCTTGTCCAACGTTGAGGCTCTAACCCCTTTAGATTTCAAGTGTTCTTTCAATGTTGAGCATCATCATGAAGAAAAACAACAAGAATACACACATCCAAGCATCATAAGAGGCTACTAAAAATATCTCTACCTTTCCCAAGGTCATTTCCATCCAAGGGACCTCTTCATCAGTTCCAAGGTAGGACATTCCTTGCCTTTTTTTATGGTGTTCTACCTATTTTTGATGTTTCTCTTGGTAAGAATAGGCATTTTTTCTCAAATCTAGTCAAAAGGAGTTGATAAAATTAAATTTTAGTGAATTCCCATGTCATGTTTTGGCCATTTTCATATGGATCTAGGGTTATTTTTCTGCTTTTGCCTTGGTAAATAAGATTTTTTTGAAATTAGGCTTACCTTTTCAAGTGCTTTTTCTAAAAATCTCATGTTGAGGCCATTTTTCTTAGATCTAGGGCTAAGGATTCATTAAAATTAAATTATAATGGCATCCTACCCCTTATTTTGATGCATTTTGTGATGGGTTTATGTTGGTTTGGCTCTTTTGGTTATAATCTATGGCTACATAATGTCAAATTTGTGTTTTTTGATTCTTTTTGTTTCAAAAAGGAAGGGTTTGTTGTGTATTTTTTATTAGATAGGTTTTAGGTTTTAAGTGTTGTATTTAAGCTTTGTAATGGCTATGGTTTTGTTCAATTTGAAGTTATATTGATCAAGTTATGACTATTTTAATTTGGTTGTGCAACTAGGGTTTGTGCTATTTTTCATATTTTCATCAACATTAATGAATGTTTTATGACATAATGGCTAGGGTTTTGAACTGTATTAAGTATGGGTGTGTAGGTCTCGATTTAAGCATTCAAAAGGTGATGAAATCACTTTGTTTGGAGCTTGGAGCCTAAATGAAGTTTTAGTGAATTTTTTCCTAACCTTGTGCGAATAGGGGTTGATGGTGACGACTATGTTTTTGCTATTTTAAGCTATGTTTTATGTAAGAATGGTTACATGTTTTTGGTTGCAGTGGTCATGGCTAGATTTTTTTATGAATTTCATAGTAAGGTTGTGTTAATTAGTCTAAATTTGGTTGTAGCACTTTACCTCTTTGAGGATGGATGTGGTTGTCATAGTTAGAATTGTTAACCTCCATGCTTTTGGGGATTATAAATTATGTTGTAAATTTTTTGTGTTTTTTGAAGAAAATATTTTTTTACTATTTTTAGTAAGTTTTTTTATTTATGTCTATTATGGCCACTTTTTCTATGTTTTGATGCTTTTTCTAAATGCATGTTTTGAGCTAAGGTATAATTTTGGTTGTGATATTTTGATTATAATGGTTTTAGCTATGATATCAAGTCTAGTAGAGGTTGTAATAATATATTCATTTTTTTGTGAATTTTCTTAAGAAAAATTTGAACTAACACCTTAATCCTTTTTATGGAAGCTAATTTCATCCTTAACTAAGATGTGTAAAATTTGTTAAGAAATTCTAAGTGTTGGAATGTTGTGTTAATGTTGTTTGTTTTTTTGTTTTTTATACTTTCCCCATGTAGGGTCTTGCTCAAGCCTGTGCTCATTGTGGTTGAGTTGGTTGGCATTCTTTGTTGTCTCAATCAACCTATAGACCATACTCCTCTTCTTGACTTGGCATTGGAGAAGGTATCAGTGTGGTTTTGCCTAAGGGTAAGGGACTCCCTTTCCTATCTTCTCCAGCACTTTAGTATGGTGATGTGGTCACACTTGTCTAAGGAGGTAGTTACAGTCATCATGGAGACCTTGTTACCTAGGTCTGCACACCTCATTGCCTAGTTTATAATTGATGGGCCAAAGACTTGGGTAGTAGGAAAACTGGTGGGTTTCATTAGTCCATGGTACCTTTTAAATATTTGGACCATGCCAGATTATTCACAATACAACATGAATAATACTTTGATGGTGGCACAAAGAGTCCACTCCTTATTCTAGAATCCTCCAAGAATTGTGTACTGGTTATAGGGATAAGCATGGCTATTATAGGTTTTAATATTTTGGTTTTGTCTCGTTTAAGCTTCTCTTTTCTAACTCGTTGGTTCCACACATATCTTGTAGATAAAGGATCAATGATCAAGGTCTGATTAGGAATGATCAAACCTTGGTAGTAGCCCATACCGTGTTGAACAAATTCACCAAGGGCCCCAAGATTAAATATGTTGTTTTTGAATAGCTAAGAGGGGAGTTTGATGAATACCAACTAGATTTGACCTTGTTTACAAGAAGTGTGTGGTTGTCAAAATAACACATAGTTGGTGGTGGGTGGCCTCCAAGGATATTAGAGATATGTATATTACTATTAGGACCTCCACAAAAGCTTCTTTAAGAAAGAAGAGGAAGAGTGAGAAATCAGGTACATTGTTATGCTAAAGGTCTTATGGTTACTTATGCTTTAATTAATTTTTATAGCTAAAACATAGTTATATTGACACCAAACACTTATCTTTTGCTTATAGGGCCTTCCACTCCCATAGATGTTATCATACCCCTTACTAGATGTTCTATAGAGAATCTCATGTTAAAGTTTGGTGAGGTGGGACTAGCACAGGAATGGTTAAGGGAGAATGCATCTAAAGACATTCAAGCAAACATTACTCATGTAGGTTTACTTGAGATCTTCATGGTGCCCAACCTTGTCATCCCTTCTGTAGAGATGTTGAACATCATTGACTCTTTTGATGAAAAAGATGATGTGTTCCACACCACAGTATGAGGCCTATCAATTACCATTGCCATTAGTGCGTCTACCTTCCATGACTTATTTGGTGTTTCCTCTGATGGAATAATAGTTGCCACCAAACCAATGAAAGAGGTAGGCCACCGTGTAGAGGTTGAGGAATGGCTTAGTGTTACCAAGGGCCACTCCTGTCTTACTTGTAGTAACTTTATGAACCTTGATGCAAAAGAGTCTTATCCCTTGTTCAAATCTTGGGTATTTCCTAAATTGTTGTTATAAAAGAAGGTGATTGACATTGCGTAGGGATGGACCTTTAAGAAAGAAATGATTAAGGAGACTCATTTTAACTAGGTTGTTTCCTTAGTTATGAGCCTTAAAGAGGAAATCTTCAAAATTTGTGTGGATTCTTCCACAATAGTTTACATGCACCATGCATTTTTTGTAGGCTATTTGAAGAGGTTTATAGAATTTTTGGGCAAAAAGGGGTGGATTGTGGATGTGCTAGGATCCAAGGCAACTCTCCAAGCCTTGGATAAAGCATATTTATCTAACCATGAGGGCCTAGAACCCACCAAAGGGTATGGAAGATTTATTATTCATGACCACTAAGGATCTTGATGTTAGTAGGTGTGAATCCTCTAATAGCACAGGGAAGGGACCTCTTACATTTCTAGTAAACATTAAGAGAGCCCAACGGTTATGTTTTGAAGCCACCAGAGTAGCCAAGGCTAGCCTAAAAAGGCCCATAGAAGAAGCACCACTAGTAGTAAAGCCACCCTCTAAGCAAAAGATTTTCTTCAAGATGCCATGCTTGGACTAGATAGTGATAGGTACACCTCAACTATGTTTTCTTTTCCTTTGGCTATGTTTCTATTCTATAGCTTATCTAACGGTTTATGGCTACAAATCAATGGTGAAACCTAGTAGCCTAAGCTACCATTGCAGAAGAAGAACAAAGGCAAGTAGAAGAGGTACATAGGTGTGTTGAGGAGGAAGAGTAGAGGTGTAGGGCTATGAAAGAGGAAGAACAGAGGAATATAGAGGAAGCACTTTTGAAACAAGATATGGGTGACCTTGATGCCTTGTTCGATGGGTCAGAGAGTCTCCAATTGAAATCCTTGATGATGATGAAGATGATCTTAAGAATGAAGTGGAGAGCACAGGTATACTTATGTTTTATTTGTTATTGGATATAGTTTGATGTTTGGCTTTAGAGTTCTTACTTATCCAACAATTGTTATGCTTATCATAGTTCCTGAGCCTATAGCAAAGGCCCTTGTACCTGAGTTTCACATTAAACCATGGGTAGAGGTCCTAGACAAGATAGAATTCATGCATGGGATGACAAAGAACATTGTTGGTTGGTTGCAATAGGTTGCACCCAAAATCAGTAAGAATTATGTTTTGCTATGCCTTAGTCATTTTTCTATGAGATTTATTTTATGCTACCACTATATTGTATATTGAGTTTAGGATTATTATTTTTGTTGTTTTTAGTACCATAAGTCACATGGAATTCAACACAAGACATGCAATTCAACTCCTTGCCTAAACTTCCTTCTGACACCACACATCCCTTTGGAGCTTTATGAAACTATCGCTGATTTAGTAGTTTCATGTGCTAAAGCTTAATGGGAGATTCAAAGGTGGGAGTAGGTTATTTCCTTGAAGGAGGAAAATAAAAGGTAAGCTGAGAGGATCCTAGATCTTGAGGAGTGTAAGGCCTTTGTGACTGCCCAAGTGGAGAACTCAGGGGCCTTACAGATTAAAGAGATCACATGGGCCTACTACTGGTGCACTATCCATGATAAAATTACTCTTTCTTGGGAGTTGCATGAGCAAGAAATGCAGAGGGACTTGATTTTTTTAAAAGGCACAAGATTGGAAGGATTATTGTGATTGGGTCTTAGAGTGGGGTAAGACACAAAGGAATCATAAGCGCAAGTATAAGGTTGATCAAGATGCCTATTTGAAATGGCTAAAGAAGGAGACAATCGAATGACAATAGAGAGAGATGTTTATTTAGGGCATTTAGGCTGAGAGTGCTTTCAACCTTTTTGAAAGCACTTTGACAATGGTTGAGTCTCCTACTTCACAAGTCACCACAGCTATAGATGAGGCTGCTATAGCTACTATCTCACGGGAGCCACCATCATGGATGGGTGTGGATAGAACCAATATCTTCATAGGCATTAATTTAAGGGACATTGACTAGGCTAATATGACAGAAGACTAGATCCTTCAACATTTAGAGACTAGCCTTCATCATCTTTCCCAAGAGTTCATATAGCTAGATTCTCCACAGGTATGATTGTTTTTATGTTTTTCCTAGTTCATGTTACGATTTTGGTTATTATGGTTACTAACTGGTTATGTGTTGCTATCTTATAGGCATTTTATGATGTTGATGGCACTAATGGTGTAGGTGATGATAATGATGATGCACCACCACCACCACCTCTGGATGCCCCCTTGGCACATTCAAATGCCTGATATGATAGTCTTTATTGTTTGTTTCATTTTATGCTTGACATTGTATGGCTTACGTTGGACAATACTTGAGTTGTGGACATCTTATCATTTATAATCGATAGTTTTAACATTTATGCCACACAATGTGGTCATGGATATATTATTTTATTTTAATATGTTTTAAATTTTAGGTTTTGATTTTGTTTTTGGCTATATATGTTGTTGATTACTTTATTGTTTTAAGGTTCTAAGGTTACAAGTGTTGAAAATGTTTGTGTGGATTGTGGCTACATTAGCTATGTCGAGAACTATAAGATTATGAATAGGAAAGGGTTACTTGTCATTTTTTAATAAAAGAAAAGGCATGACAAGCTATATGTTTATCACTAGTTTAAGGCCATGGTGAGCCACAATGGTAGTTTAGAGTCTTATCGGACTACAATGGTAGTTTAAAATCTTAATGGACTAGAATGCCAGTTTAAAATCTTAGCAAAATATGATGCCAGTTTAAAGTCTTAGAGGATTGCAATGCTAGTTTAGAGTCTTAGTGAACTAAAATTTGATTTTAAAGTCTTAGTAGATTGTAATGCTGGTTTAAGGCCTCAACAGGCCATGATGTTGGTTGAAGGCCTTGGCAGGCCATGGGTTTGCTAGTTTTAGGCCATGGTGGGCCCTTCGAGTTTTATATTTTTTGGGTAATAATTTTGTTTTTTTTTGAATTTTTTTTTCAAGTTTACAAATTTTTTGTAAGGATTTTTTTCATCATGTATAAAAGTAAAGGAAATAAAAGTATAAATCTAGTCTATCTGCATGAAGAATAAAATAAAATACACAAACTAGCATAATAAATTAGCAAAGAAAGGCTAAGCTACATGGCTATTGGCTACATGGTTATAAGGACATGGGGTGGAAGGATAAAGGGGTACTTCACTTGTGCAAACTCTTCCTAATTTTTGAAAGATTAGGGAATGAATAAGGTCTACTTTGCACAAATTTGTATTCACTATTGCCATCACTAATGATGTTAAATGGGAGTTCATCCCATGATGCATCTTGCCATTCATCATTGTCATTATTGGCTTTCTGCTTTCTCTTGGGTTGTTGGTTCTTGTGTCTGGGAGTTTCTTCTTGAAACTCCACCTCAGACCCTTACTCTATGTCGATGTTGTTAATAGCTAAGGACACTGTGTTATCACCATGAATGATGATCTCACCCCACACTCCCCTCCTCTCATAAGAAAGATGAATCTTCTGGTGGATGGGAGAATACACAGCTCATAACTGAGCTAACCAAGGTCTTCCTAGAATAAGGTTAAACCTAGGTGTCTCTTCTAACATCAAGAAATTCATAGTTGTAGGGAATTACTCCCCTACCACAAAATCTAAGGAGATAGACCCCTTGATAGTAACCCTAAATTTGTTAAAAGACTTGAGAGTAGCTATCGATGTTTGTTGTATTTGCTTTGTCAAACCTAATCACTCAACAATGATGCACGGGATGATGTTAGTAGCTGCACCATCATCTACCTACACTCAATGCACCTTAAACTACCCCATGCATATGGTTATGAATAGAGGAGCCCTAGTAATTTTTTCATTCTAGGGATTAACCTTAATTTTGGTATCATGAAATGTTAGGGATGTCAACTTCCCTTCCTTGGGTGTGAGAGGAACCATCATCGCATGGATGGATTTCTCATTAGAGGGGATATCTGTTGACACATTTAGCCATTTTATGGAACAGAGACATGAGATGATTGAGATTTTCTAAAATATTTCAATAAAAATATTTGAAATGGCAAGATGTAATTGGGCAAAGTATTGATTTCTATTTTTTTTTAAAAAAGAGAGAGATGGAAATCACTTAATGATAACATTAGGATGACACTGGCTCTGCATCTCATATTAAGAGATCCTGTCAAACATTCCCCAGCATATGGACTAAGAGAAGGATGTCAAAAGACAAGCATTGCACAAATTTAAAAAAATCTAATTTTTTTTCACTATGGTATGAGCGCAAGGTACCAAGGCATGGCGCGCCTCTGGAAGGACTGCAGAGTTCGCTGGCATTTTGCAGGTCACGATTGAGGGCAACGGTGAAGAAGATGGTAGCAGTGCAGACCACAACCGAAGGCAAAGACGGAGAGGGTGGCAGAGACATCAGCGGGACGTTATTTATGCATAAAAAAAAACACGGCTGCGGCAGTCATCAAAAATAGAAAAAAAGAGGAATAGACATCAGTATTTCATTTTTTTTGGGGGGTCGGTAGAAAAATAGCAAAACGTAAGTAGTGTTGGCCGCCTCTGTGCAAGGTAAACAGAGCCACAAAGACCTCCTCGTGTGTCACCAAACCCTACTGGATTCCTATGCCGTTCTACATGAACAAACCCTCGCCGTTATAAAAAGAAGCTTTGCCGCAG
>MNCI01014441.1:567354-586738 GCA_015680685.1 Gnetum montanum
CGGGATGCAAAGGAAGGTTCACTTAAGTAGGGATTTAGAGCCCGTTGAAGCCATGATCAACTTGAAAATTTCATATCTCTACCACTCCTAATAATATCAAACCTCCTTTGTCTCCTCCTTAGATTTGCAATATTGGTTACTACTAGGGTTAGGAAAATATGAAAGATTGGGGTAGCCAAAGTGCACCATGATGGGATTTGGGGATCCTAGGAAGGTAATGTTGACATCCAAAGTTCACAGATCTTGAAGGGGGGTAATAAGTTCTTGAGGTTCCATGTTGTTAAGCACCAAGAAGATATGTTTTTGCTAAGGAAGCAAGAGCTCTTGGATGCCAAAATGCTAAGGGTGCTGAATTGCCAAAAGTTTGAAACCTTGACATGGTGCCAAGGTGCAACCTTTATAGGGTTATGGCCATGATTCATGCTACAAATGACTAAATAATTGGTTGAAAATTGGCTGCCAAATTGCTAATTGATTGGCTACAAATTTGCTACCAAATTGCTGAAAATTAGCTGCCATGTTCAGGGGGTAGGTGAGGTTCACCCCCCATGCATCCTAGTTGTCTACTACCTCCACGCTATCTAACCTCCTCTCTCCTAGCTGGATAACCCCCTCCCATTGGGGGAAGAGTGTCAACATTGAGGGGTGATCGAAATTTAATGCTGGGGGTGAAGGTCAACCCCTCCAAGCTGGGTCACCCCCCTTTCCACGCTGGGGGTAGGTGAGTTCTACCCCCCTTGCACTCCTCCATGTTGGCTTTGAAGTTTCCTAGCTAGCTAACCCCCCTATAGAGGATGTGTCAACATAGAGAAATGTATACCATCCATAAAACCCATCAAATTGCCATTTTTAGCATTCTAAAAGGCATTTTGACTCCCCCAAGACCAAATATAGACACTATGTGACTTTTTTCACTTGGGGAATGAGGCTTTGGTTACTTGTAAATCATTTTTAGCCCCAAATGTATGAAATATGTGAGATTTCCCCTTTATGAGTTACAAACTTCACATTTATAATAAAATATTATCTCGATGTTGATGGGATGGGATTACAAAGGTTTCAACATGCAAATTTGGTGGTGTTTCACCTCTTCTAATGGGATCTCCTCTTCCTAATCACAAAGAAATGCCTCCTTTTTATGGATGGAGGAATATCTCTTGTACTTCTTTGTACACTCTCTCTTTTTAAACCCTTATTCTTTCTTTTCTACTCAGTCAATAAATTATTGGATCAAATGGAATCTTATTTCTCATAATCTTCATTGGTTGTAGATCCCAAGAGTCTCTCTAGTTTTGTTTCTAAGTCCATCTATGATATGGCAAAGTTGCTCCTTCTAAGAGAAACCATGGCCCATGCACCAATGTAGTAATGAATAGTATCTACCCAAGGCCACATCAAGGGATTCATAGTTACCTTTCTTCTACCCTTGAATTTGCTTGCTCAAGTTAGATACCCTAGAGTATGTTTGATATTTGTCATTAAATAATTCTAGCATTGTACTCCATCTATGAATCGATTTCAGGTTCAAGAACCTATACCAACTTTTAGCTACTTTTATGAGTGTCTTGGGAAATAGTTTTACCTTCTACCAATCATTTTCAATGTTTTGCAAAAGGCACAAGCATCATGGAAGACTTGAAAATAATGTTGCAGATCAACATTATAACCTCCCTCAAATTTAGAGATGTTGTTCCTATCAATCTATTTGATTTGACTATCCCTTTGACGTTGAGTGGGAATGTGAACTACCTCTTAGATATTGATTATACTTTTTGTAGCAAGTAATGGTTCATCATAGTCATCTTATTCATTGTGGCTTCTATCATGGCCATATCTTATATGATGCGGCCTACTACATCCTCTTTCCTAATGATGTGCCTCTTCTTCTTATTGTTATCTACATTTGCTTCTTCCATCTCTATGATAGGGTATTCTATCATTTTCACCTCACTTTCCAACATTTCTTCTTCGGTCTTAGTCGCATTTCTCCTCATCAAAGTTAGAGGATGTAGTGGATGATGAAGATGGAGAGATAGAAAAGTTATGTTGGCTTTCTCTCCTTCTCTATTTCCTAGTTTATTCTCTTGCTTGAGGATTGGGAGACATTGGCATTGAGGTCTCCTAGTTTTGGGCCTAGCTCTCCCTTGTCTTTGTTTCCTGCCAAGATTAAATGTAATCACTAATGAGTTATGTTGTCCTCATCAAAGGAAGGAGGACCTCAACATTGAGATCACATTGATTGATGTTTAGTGTCCTCCTTTTCAGACTGTGATGTTAATGTGGTCGATATCTTTTTCCCTTTGGAGGTTTCATGGTAAGTTTTCATGAATTTATTAGATAGATTTTTGGAAATTGGAAACTAGAAATTTTTATTATGTCTAGGAGATCACAAAGGATTTTTTGGACAGTTACAATAACTTAACATAGCATTGAAGAAAGTTAAAAACATCATTGATGTAATGCCTTAAGTAGATAGGGTCAATTTGAAAAAAGCAACCAATAGATTATAATTAATAGTATAATTCAATCAAATGAGATCCAAAGATAGGCAACGTAAAAAATTTATGTTCTTTATATTCTATGCTTTGTTTGTACAATCTGCAAATATACTCTTCTTTTGGTAAATTGATCCAATGAACTATCTCAATAAGGAGATGATGAAAGCTCATTCTTGTTCTAGCAATTTGATTCCTTAAATGAATAGGAATAGTTGAAAATAGATATTGTTGAGTACTAGATAACAAACCTTCTCTAACAAAGTGTAAATAAAAATTCCTTTTCCCTATTGTGTTCAACCAAAATTTAGCCAAGACCTTTTCTTTTATAGTTTTTTAGAAGAGCCTTTTATGTAAAGGAAGATTCTCTACAACAATATTCCATGACGATGGCCATAATTTTCCTTGATGCAACCATCCATTCTTGTGTAGCATTTATTATGTCATTAGCATAATTAACATCCTTCATGTGACTTAACTTCTAATTATAAGCAATAAATTGACAAAGGGCTTCAACTTCAAGAGGAATCAAATTTGCTTCTAAAAATAAGATATCATAAGAAGTCTTCATTTTCACTTGAAATTCACATGCAAGAAACTATTTTTGAACATGCTCTAATTTTTTCCATTTATGTGTTTAAAAAGTAGGTTCCTAAGAAATACACCCATATAATAATATAAGTTGAACAAGACTGCAAAAAGTTCCCTTATGATCTACTATGTCAAAACTTGTTTCTACATATAATTATTTCTTAGAGAAAATAGAGCTCGCATGCCACTTGAAACCCTTTAAGCAATAAGTATATTCCAACTATAATTACTGGCAAATTTAACTCCAAAATATTTATAAGATTTACATATATCAAACCTTTTCTCTCTAAGAAAAAAACTATAATTTCTATATGTAGTACCACAAACTAGAAGTTTAGTCCTATCAATATTAACTTTCATACTCAAATGCTCATATTAGTCATGGAGAATTTAAAGCATATAATTTGATCATGTAGTTGATTTTGCAATTAAGACCACATCATCTGCAAACAAAAGCATGTTAAAAAAGAATCCAATTACTCACATATCATGATTAGAAGAATTTTTCATTTATTTCTTCAATTCATCTATAAATATGTCAAAAAGGTAGGGGACAAAGGATAACCTTGCTTAACTCAAACTGAGATGTTGATAATTATTCCTTTGCTAGTAAGATTATCTTCAATAAGAATGTTAACCATCTCATAGATGCTTTTAGTAGAAAAAAGGAGATCTGGTGGAATGTTGATGCTATCTAATCTCTTCCAAAGTTTATCTCGAGCAAAAAAAATCATAAGTCTTGAAGAAGTCAAAAAAATAAATACAATTTTCATGATTGGGCATTTTTACTTTCTCTACACCATAACATAAAGTTCTTAGATGATCTATAGTAGAATTATTCCTCCTAGAGCCTACTTGTGACTGAGCATGAAGACCTTGCATTCCTGCCCATGAACTAATTTTATTTTCCAAAATAGTACCCAAAATATTAGTGAGAAAAAAATAATTATAATCAACCAATAATTATTAAGATCTATCCTATCTACTATTTTGAAAAGCAAGACTACTTAACTAGAATACCAAGAGCGATCCAAGCCATGCAAAAGCCCTTTATTAAGAAGATTGTAAGCTACTTTCTATAGCAATCACACACTCCATTTAAGAAGCTTTGGGGTGAAGGAAAACCTCTTTCAAGCTCCTTTATTCATTTCCTACATTTGTGTTTATAGGTATTAAGCTCTATATGTTTGGGAGGTTAAGAAGATATCTTATGCAGAGCATTGATGTCTCAGGTAAGACATCTTGTGCAGAAAGAAGATGTCTTGGGAAAGATGTATTAGGCCAAGAGGAGATGTCTTGGACCAGGAAAAGATGTCTACCAAAAATAGTAGACATCTTATCTAAAGTTTTATTCTCATAGGAGATTTCATACCAAGGCCAAAGATGACTTGTATAGCGAGGAAAATTTCCAAGATCACATGTTACAATTCTAGAAATAGCTGAGGTAAGTTGGAAAAGAATGGAAATAACTAGGGAGAAGGTGAGAAGACTATGAAAATATCTAAAAAACCTTAGGTTAAGTTAAGGAAAGGTTTCTAGGTTCTTGTCTTTTTGTTTTTTACAAATATTAATGTAATTCCCAATTATTGGTACAAGAAGTAAGAAAGAGACCTCTTGAGTGTGGAGAGCTTAGCAAGAGAGTGTGCGAGAGCACATTGAGTGCAATTAATAACTACAACTCTAAGGTCAATTCTATGATGTGTTGGCTTGTGTGTTCTATTCTCTTGTATCTTACTTATGAGTTGAGATCTTAATTTTGGGTTATGCGAGGGAGTTTCTATTGGTTGTGGCTTAAACTAAGAACAACCATTGTGTGGTTGTAGAGCCTCATTCTTTACAATATCATTTAAGTGTGAAAGGTTTTTGATGCTGTGGATTTTGAGAACCCTATTGTATTCTTCTAATCAATTAATTGAAGATAGCTAGTTTTCTTGTTTCCTTGCAAAAAAAGTAGGGTTTTATCTTTACATAATATATCGATTTAGTATTTAAAGGTGATTGAATTATGAAGTGAATTTGCTCTAGTGTTATTAGTATTAGAGCCCTAGGTTTTATTGTTGTTGGATTTTAGTTGAGGATTTTGTCAATTTTCGATGGCACTCAAGAAGAAAAAGGTGTAAGCTCTCAATAGAAATATGGAGAGCATGAAGTCTACCTTCTAGATGATGGTTTCTTGATTAGATGAAATCAATACAAAGGTAGACAAGAATGCTAGTCCTAGCCATATATAGACACATAGAGGTAATAAGCGTGTGCATTTAGATGAAGAAGTTTCACAACCAAGAAAAGACAAAGTAGATGAAGACGAAGGAAAATCTAGCTGTGGTTGTATAGAAATTCATCAACCAAGGATTCCAATGTAAGGGAATCATTTTCCTCAAATGAGAATTACAAAGGCTTCAACTTTGTTGAATACTTCTTCTCTAGGCAAGCTTAACTATGAAGAGGATGCAAGGTCTACTAGAGCTTTCAAAAATGTTGCAAGAATTTCTTATGTGGAGTTGAAGACTTTCAATGGCGTAGATGGTACTAATGCTTTTGTAAATTAGGTAAAAGCACTTAAAAAGCATTTCTAGTTGGAAGCACTTAGAAAGCATAACTTAAGGGTACCTATTTCTAAATCCAGATTAGAAGGTATGTATTCTACTTAGTGGGAAAAGGAGTCATAGGATTATGAAACATGAAATGGTCAACCTATTAGAGATTGGGATCTGATGAAATACAGGTTGAAGAGAAAATTTGAAAAGTCTTATCACAGAAAAGAAACCATTATGAAGTTAATATTACTCAAGTAAGGTGATAAGTATGTCAAAGAATTTTACATCGAATTTTGTGATATATTCCATCAAGCTAAAGTAAACTCAGAAGAGTATGAACAATTTTCAATCTTTTGAGGAGGTCCTAAAATACCATACTAGCAAGAGTTATCTTTGTATGAGCCACAAACTATTGATGAGGCTTATGATTTAGCATTCAAGGCTAAGAATAAATTAAATGGCTTTGGAAATAAGAGCAAGTAAACTTCCAAGGGATAAGAGAAGGTCTTTAGAGAGGTAATTCTACTACTCCAAAAATTGAGGATGTTTCTGAATTAAATTCTTTTGTATTCATGGGGAATGTGAATAGAAGAGATCATCTTGATAGAAAATTGTTATTTTAGATTGGGATTAGATGTTTGCTTTGTGGTGAATGAATTCATGTTTTGATTGATGGGAGCCCAAGAAAATATTATTTCTTATAGGGTAATTTCTAGACTAGGTTTGGTAACTAATCCTTATATGAGACCCTATAAAGTGCAGTAGCTCTCAAAAGCAGGAGAAATCTCTGAAGCTCAAAAAGAAATCCTACCATTCGCTGAAGCCATGAAGAAGCACAAGTCCTTCTTGTCTGGTGAGCATAAAGATATCAAGTTTCCAGAAATTCCTAAGAAGCACATTTTTTGCCCAAATGTCTACATCTATCAAGCAAACAGAAACTCTATTGGACATTAAAGGTAAAGGAATTTGCCCTGTATTTTTGCCAATGTTTACAAATGGAGAAATTGAGAAATGGAAAAAGCAAGGACATAACTAAGTACATCTAGGACAAATAGATATCATGGTTAGCCCTAAATTTAACTATGATATAAGTGCAAAATATGTTGTTACTCTATTAGATAGTCGAGTTATTGGTGATGGAACAACTACCGATCTAGAAATCACTTGGGAAAAGGCCAAGATTTATTAGTTTCAAGGTAGACTAGATACTAATGCATTGTATACTGTCCAACCAAATTTTTAGTTAGCTTTAGTAGATGACTTTATCACAAGTGCACTATTGCTTTGTATTGAAGTCCAAGGAGTTGAATTGTCACCTGGTTCTGCCTATGCTGTAGTTGCCGCAAGAGGAACATTTCAATTGTGTAATACAATTTTGATGAACCATAAATTGAAATGGGGAGCATAGTTTCCAAAGGGAAGTCATCATTTGATCAAGTGTGGTAAAATCATTCAAGCTCCAGGCTATGTGTAGTCTTTTCCAAAGATTCAGACTCTTATGCAAGATGATGAGTTCAAAACTTATGAGAAACCCAAGTTTAGATGGAGTCAAGAATCCTATCCAATAGTTTGGAAGATCTGCAATAATCACCCTTGAAGCAATTCCATCGGTTCTACCTCCGTGCAAGTTCGCCGAAAAAGCTAGTACATCAAAACAACAAGAAGAAGGATCTACATCGCCAAATTTTGACACTAGAGGTACAATGTTTATGTTTCAACATCGGTTACATATTTTCTCTCCTACAAGCTTCAGGAAAATTGGAGATCGAACGCTACTCACTGGTGGAAGGTGGCCTCCTCAAGCTGCATATGCTACACCAGCATCTCAAACCGACCCTCCTCAAACTAGAGCAGATTTTAGCTATTTGCTTGAACATTCCCTCAATAGTCCAACTGATCAACAGTCAGAAATCCACCAATTGAACTATTTAGTTTATTGGACCTCATATGCATCTAGGCATATCAATCACATTGAAGATCCGTTGGATACCATCGAAGGTGGAGTCGACAAAGTCGGAGATCAGTGCAGTCAGCTGTCAAAGGACATGGTCAATCATCTCGAAGCATATGATGCTATTCAGAAAGAACGAATGGAGGTGCAAAGTCAGAAACTCCAGCAAGCAAGAGAGAAAGTTTTGAAATTTCATGAGATTTTCACTTTGGAAAATCAAATGAAATTGCCCCTCCAACCTACAAAAGAACATATACCTACTCTAGTTCAACTGGTACAGTCTACCTCTACAATTGATGTAAGAGACAAAGCCCTACTTGAAAAAGTCAAAAGATTAATGGAAGAAAAGAAGGGAAAGAAAGCATCAACAAGTCAACCTACAACAACACCTACAACATCTCCATTAGAAGAAGTAGAAGTTAAATTTGAACCTAGACCGCCTAAGCTCACATCAGAAGAATGTCAACAAAGGATTATGATGGCAAGAAGACAACCTACAAGACCTTGGCAAAGACCTGCATTCAATCCTCCTCCAGCATTTTCAGCCTTTCAACAATGGTCAGCATCAACCATTCCTGTAATCGACATCGATTATCTACCACCAAAAGAGGTACTTCATGCTCTAAGATTGTGGATAGATCAGTTAAGAATAGACATGAATATTCTTAATATTGATGAGTGAACAACAATCATTGGAGCCTTTACAAGAGCAACCGGAAAGATTTTTCATTGGTGGGAAAGTGCTACACAGGAGCAACAGGAACAAATACTCTAGATAGGTTTGCATGGTGTATTTGTTACCTTGGTTACTGAATTCATAGTAGATTTCTCCTCTAAGTTAAGATTCAAAGATAAACTTTTGTTGAGTCAAAGGAAGTTGAATGATTTGCACTATGAGCAATTTAGCGCTAAATATGCAAATGAAGTTTACAGGTTGGCTTTACACAGAGATCAAATGATTAATTATCTGTATCTAGGAAGTTTGCCTACCAAGTTAGGATAAATGGTGTTGTATAAAGCTTTGGAAAAAGATGTAGATTTGTCTCTAACTTATTTCACTAATGTAGTCCATATGGTTAGACAAGAGCTACAATTTTCTTGTTATAATGTCTCCCTGCAAAAGTTGTTACCCTTAGCTGAAGTGTGTAATAATTTAGATGGAGTTGATTCCTTTGGTCCTCTAGCCCGAGCTCCCCGAAGAAATCCAAAAAGGTATGTCAAGAAAAGAAGTTTCCCAAGATTCTCAAAGAAGATATGGATGACTCGAAGATCATTCAAGCCAAGAAGATGAAGATTTTTCACCAAACGAGGAAGTGGCCTAGTGAAGAGAAAAACAGTCACTTGTTATAGTTGCAAAAGATAAGGTCATTATGCTTATGAGTGTCCTGATGGTTCTAGAAAAGATGGTGGAAAGCTTAAAGAATTTTTCAAAGCTTATCTGGAGTGGGAACTAGTTGATGATCCGCAAGAACACAATGAGTAGTGTTTTTCAATTCAGTTGATTTTTGATTCAGATCCATCATCAGATTCTGAATACTCTTCAGAAGAAGAAGAAGAAGAAGATGAACCAGTTGTCAGAAGGAGTAATATGATGCTAGGACTTTTGGATATGAATGTTATAGATGAAGAATGGTTCTCCAACATCTCTCTCGATGATACTAGGCCAATAATTGAAGATCAAATAGATTGTAGTTGGCAAGAATTAAAAGATTGGTTAGAATCAGACATATCAAATGAGGAACATAAGTGGGAAATAGACAGAGATCATGGTGATTAGGAACCAAGTCTCTCGTCAACATTTGGATGCAAGGAAACCTTACCAAAAGCTGGAACTCAAGAAGACTCTTCAACAGATGATGAACTACCCAAAAAGATTGTACAGAAAGTACCCAAGTTTCTGATAACTCCTTATCAGAAGAAGTTTCCTATCAACTTAGAAGCAAAGAAGGCCAGAATCAAGTAGAAGAAGCCAACTCCTGAAATTCAACATCAAATCAAGCATCTCCTATCTCTACACAATGTGCTGCTAATTCCAGTCAAAATTGCCATAGATGGAAACAAGAAGTGGAGGAAATACCAAGCCTTCATCAACATAGGTGCTACTTTAAATTTCTGCCATAAGAATGTGTTAGAAAAATGGGAAGAAAACAGTAAGCCAGTTACTTTAGAAACTATGAATGGTGTTAGAAGCTTGTCCCATTTTGCATTCAATATCCCTATCTCTTTGAATGATGAGTATGTTGGCACAATAAATTTTGTGCAAGTATTAGATAGTGGATTTGACATTGGTTTAGGTGCACATTTCATGGATAGCATAGGTCCATACACAATTGATCCAGATATGATAGTATGTTCATCTCCATTGCAATATTCTAGACCAAAGATAATTATAAGAAGAATCTGAGCAGCTATGCAAAGAAATAAGCACCCTCAATTGAAGCAGTTCAAATAGAATCCTACAATTTCAAAGATAATCTCACAATATGAGATGGAAGACATTGCAAGAGCCAAGTACCAGCATTTGCAACAGCTCAAAAAAGCCCATATAGATGTAAATACCGAAGATCATAAGCTAGTTCCATGCTTTCAAGAATTACAAGTGTGTTTTTGTGAACACCTGTTAGACTTTTGGGACAAAGATAGTCCAGTTGCTTTTATTCCAACAGTTCATAATATCCCAATGTAGAGCAAGACAATCCTGCTCAACCCAGTAGATACAGAAGAAATGGCAAGACAAGTGGAAGAATTTTTGAAGAAAGGTTTAATTAGACCTTCACAGTCTAATTACATGTGTGCAAGTCTCATCGTTCGCAACCATGCCAAAGTAAAAAGAGGTAAAGCCAGAATGGTTATCAATTACATTCCATTAAATGTGGTAACTATTGATTTTAAATGGCCATTACCAAACAAGGAGAATTTGATTTAGAAAGTAGCAGTGAAGTCTTATTTTAGTAAGTTTGATTGTAAGAGTGGGCACCATTAGATCAAAATTGCAGAAGAAGATATCCATAAGACAACCTTTAGCACACCTTAAGGATTGTATGAATGGATAGTTATTCCCTTTGGCCTCAAAAATGCCCCATCACAATTTCAGCATCGAATGGATAAAGTGTTTGGTAAGTACCATAATTTTATTGCCAATTATATTGATGACTTCTTGATTTTCTTAGAATCAATAGAAGAGCATGTTAGCCATTTGCATCAGTTTGCTAAAATGTGCAAGCAACATGGGATAGGTTTTTCCAAAGATCCACACAAGTTTCAAATTGGAAAAAGGGAAATCGAATTCTTGGGAGTTCAACTAAAAGATGAAAAGATATACATGCAGCCGCATGTCCTCCAGAAGATCACTCAATTTCCTGATCACCTTGAAAACAAAGAACAATGTTTAAGGTTTTTAGGTTTTGTAAATTATGTTTCCAAGCATATAGATAAGTGTTTTGATAAAACTACTAAGATTAGATGGTGTAAGAATCAAGTTCCATTTGTATGGACAAAGAAAGCGTCAGAATAGGTAATGCAGTTGAAGAATGAATGTCAGAACCTATCGCCCCTTAATCCGATCATCAAAGGTCCGTTTGTGTTGAATACGGATGCAAGCTATGATGCTTGGGTAGCAGTGCTATTAAGGAAAGGTGCAAGAAATGATGAAGAAATTTGTGCATATGCTTCTGGTTCATTTCATAAGCATGAATTAAACTATTGGCCAGCTGAGAAAGAAATAATTGCAATAATCAGAGGATTGGAAAAATTCCATATCTATTTAATTGAAGGTCCTTTTATTTTGCAGACTGATTTAGCTAATCTTGCAGCCCTGTTAAGAAGAAAGATCACTCCTTCTCCAAAGTTATAGAGATTTTCCTGGTGGCAATTCTTATTAGCTCAGTATTAGTTTTCTGTGGAAAGGATACCAAGACCAGTTAATTTCTAACCTGATGCTTTAACTAGAGAACTCAAGCCACAAGCTTAGATAAAAATGTTGCAGCCCAAAGGAAGCAGTAGCTCTCAGAATCCATGACAGGATACGAATGATTGGCTATCATGGCTGCTAAATAGCCTAGAAGACAGAGTGTGATGGTGTCATCTGATCACTAAGTTTTTCCCTCAGGATTCCACTATGAGTATCAGCAAGCAATATCCTATGCTTGATTTGTTTATCAACATGGCCAGAATGATAGATTGTATCATCAACAATCTATGATGGAGTTGCCTGGAGCCAAGGATCCTGACACATTTGTCTCAATTAAAAGTTCTTGAAAAGTTGTTGCTGATAAGAAGACCATTATTCCCAAATGACAATGCCAGAACATATCTCAACCACGTCATCAGTGCAATAGAATGGGAATCTAAATTATGTAGTTCATTCCAATGGATTAACTTCTTTGAAGAAAAAACTTGGTACGAGAACGAGCATATCATCCCAAAGCTATTACCACCGCCAGAGGAAGCATCGTCATCAACGCTAGCCAAAGTGTTGTCTAAACTCTCAAAGTTGATAAAAGATTGTCCTGATTGTATAAAATCACGTGGAAAAATCTGTTCTATCCACAAGGCTATCCTCAAAGCCATTTGAAGATAAGGATGCTGAGTCACAGCATCTAAGTCATAGTGTCTATCTAGATAAGGGTGAGTAACATCTAGATAAGTCATTGGAGTGGCTTGTACACCAAACCCAGCCTCACTAGTTATAAATAAGAGGCCTGGCATGGGCAGAAGAATAAGAGAGTGTGAGTAAGAGTAGAGTGTGAATCCTGATAGAGAAGAAGAAGTCTACAATTTTGTGCTTACAATGTATACCAGAGATATAATCTATATTATTGTTGTTCTCATCTGCTTTGTGTGCATCCTTCTTGGTCTCATTCTAATGCTTCTTGAAGAATTTGCTGCTTTAACAATCTGAAATTCGCTTGCGTTGTGTTTCAATGAGAAACCCTAGTGCTGCAGAAATTGTCTCTTGATTAGGTGTACCTAAATCAGTTGCTGCCCGAATCAGTCATGTTTGCTGAAGAAAGGTTAGAGAATCAGCTGGGGAAGAGTCCGATAGCTCCGTCCGGAGAAGCATCAAAAGAAGAGCGCGTTGTTGACGTCAAGCTTTGTTGCTGTATCATGGATGTGATATGGCCTGCTGAGTCTTCTGGATCATGTCCCAGGCAGATGTTTCGACGATTTGATAATCTTGCTAGGTTTCATATAACCTTGAGACAAGCACTACATGCTCTAGCCATGGCTCACAGAGTCACATCCCAATTTGGTATCGAAGCCTTGTTAGAGCGATATTTTGAAACTCCAATCACCAGCCATGAACAATGGCCAATCTAGGATCACTCTAATCTAGTCGAATGGGATGCTCTTGAATGGCAAGCTGAACAAATGATAGCAAATAATATTGCCTCTATTGCAAAAACTCTCTTTGATAGAAATCAAAGGTACATACGTCCAAACAATTTTGGTGCTTTATATTGGGACATATTAGCTAAACCAGTTGCAGAAAGAATAGCTTTACTTTCTAAATATTACTGGTCCATGGGAACATGTAAGGCTGTTACTAGATGTCATGGCAAACATCAAATATATGTAACATTCAACATTATATGTAATGAATGCCATAGGGAAAATGCAAAAGGAAAGGAAAATGAAATTTTATTAATGTGTAAATAATGTATCTAGATGTAAATACCGAAGACCGTAAGCTAGTTCTGTGCTTTCAAGAATTACAAGCATGTTGTTGTGAACACCCGTTAGAATTTTGGGACAAAGATAGTCCAGTTACTTTTATTCCAACAGTTCATAATATCCAAGTGCAGAGCAAGACAATCCTACTCAAGCCAGCAAATACAGAAGAAATGGCAAGACAAGTGGAAGAATTTTTGAAGAAAGGTTTAATTAGACCTTCACAGTCTAATTACGCGTGTGCAAGTTTCATTGTCCACAACCATATCGAAGTAAAAAGAGGTAAATCCAGAATGGTTATCAATTACATTCCATTAAATGTGGTAACCATTGATGTTAAATGACCATTACCAAACAAGGAGAATTTGATTCAGAAAGTAGCAGTGAAGTTTTATTTTAGTAAGTTTGATTGTAAGAGTGGGTATCATTAGATCAAAATTGCAGAAGAAGATATCCATAAGACAACGTTCAGCACATCTTAAGGATTGTATGAATGGACGGTTATGCCCTTTGGCCTCAAAAATGCCCCGTCACAATTTCAGCATCGAATGGATAAAGTTTTTGGTAAGTACCATAATTTTATTGCTAATTATATTGATTTATTCCTGATTTTCTCAGAATCAATAGAAGAGCATGTTAGCCATTTGCATCAGTTTGCTAAAATGTGGAAGCAGCATGGGATAGGTTTGTCCAAAGATCCACACAAGTTTCAAATTGGAAAAAGGGAAATCGAATTCTTGGGAGTTCAACTAAAAGATGGAAAGATATACATGCAACCACACGTCCTCCAGAAGATCACTCAATTTCCTGATCACCTTGAAAACAAAGAATAATTTTTAAGGTTTTTAGGTTGTGTAAATTATGTTTCCAAGCATATAGATAAGTTTTCTGATAAAACTACTAAGATTAGATGGTGTAAGAATCAAATTCCATTTGTATGGACAAAGAAAGTATCAGAACAGGTAATGCAGCTGAAGAATGAATGTTAGAACCTACTGCCCTTAATCCGATCATCGAAGGTCCATTTGTGTTGAATACAGATGTAAGCTATGATGCTTGGGCAGCAGTGCTATTAAGGAAAGGTGCAAGAAATGATGAAGAAATTTGTGCATACGCTTTTACCACACTTGATCAAATGCTAACTTCCCTTTGGAAACTGTACTCCCCATTTCAATTTATGGTTCATCAAAATTGTATTAGACAATTGAAATGTGCCTCTTGTGGCAATTGCAGCATAGACAGAACCGGGTAACAATTCAACTCCTTGGAGTTCAATACAAAGCAATAATGCACTTGTGATAAAGTCATTTGCTAAAGCTAACTAAAAATCTGGTTGGACAGTACACAATGCATTAGTATCTAGTCTACCTTGAAACTAATAGATCTTGGCCTTTTCCCAAGAGATTTCTGGATCGGTAGTTGTTCCATCACCAATAACTCGACTATCTAATAGAGTAATAACATATTCTACACCTATATCATAGTTAAATTTAGGGCTAACCATGATATCTATTTGTCTTAGATGTACATAGTTATGTCCTTGCTTTTTCCATTTCTCAATTTCTCCTACTGTAAACATTCATATCCAAAAGTCCTTGCATAATATTACTCCTTCCAACAACTGGTTCATCTTCTTCTTCGTCTTCTTCTGAAGAGTCTTCGGAATCTGATGATGGATCTGAATCGGAAATCAACTGAATTGAAAAACACTGCTCATTATGTTCTTGTGGATCATCAACTAGTTCCCACTTCGAATAAGCTTCGAAAAATTCTTTAAGCTTTCCACCATATTTTCTAGAACCATCAAGACACTCATACACATAATGACCTTGTCTTTTGCAACTGTAACAAGTGACTATTTTTCTCTTCACTGGGCCACTTTTTTGTTTGGCGAAAAATCTTCGTCTTCCTGGCTTGAATGATCTTCGAGCCGTCCATCTCTTCTTTGAGAATCTTGGGAAATTTCTTTTCTTGACATACCTTTTTGGATTTCTTCGGGTAGCTTGGGTTGGAGGACCAAAGGAATCAACTCCATCTAAATTATTACACACTTTAGCTGAGGGTAACAACTTTTGCAGGGAGACATTATAATAAGAAAATTATAGCTCTTGTCTAACCATATGGACTACATCAGTGAAATAAGTTAGAGATAAATCTACATCTTTTTCCAAAGCTTTATAACACCATTTTTCCTAACTTAGAAGACAAACTTCCTAGATACAGATAATTAATCATTTGATCTCTGTGTAAAGCCAACTTGTAAACTTCATTTGCATATTCAACGCTAAATTGCTCAAAGTAGCACAAATCATTCAACTTCCTTTGACTCAACAAAAGTTTATCTTTGAATCTTAACTTAGAGGACAAATCTATTATGAATTCAGTAACCAAGGCAACAAATACACCATGCAAACTTGTCTGGAGTATTTGTTCCTATTGCTCTTGTGTAGCACTTTCCCACCAATGACGAATCTTTCCGGCTGCTCTTGTGTAGCACTTTCCCACCAATGACGAATCTTTTCGGCTGCTCTTGTGAAGGCTCCAATGATTGTTGTTTGCTCATCAATATTAAGAATATTCATGGCTATTCTTAACTAATCTATCCATAATCTTAGAGCATGAAGTACCTATTTTGGCAGTAGATAATCGATGTCGATTACGGGAATGGTTGATGCCGGCCATTGTTGAAAGGCTGAAAATGCTGGAGGAGGATTGACTGTAGGTCTTTGCCAGGGTCTTGTAGGTTGTCTTCTTGCCATCATAGTCCTTTGTTGGCATTCTTCTGATGTGAGCTTAGGCGGTCTAGGTTCAGATTTAACTTCTGCTTCTTCTGATGGAGGCGCTGTAGGCGTTGTTGTAGGTTGACTTGTTGATGCTTTCTTTCCCTTCTTTTCTTCCATTAATCTTTTGATTTTTTCAAGTAGGGCTTTGTCTCTTACATCAATTATAGAGGTAGACTGTACTGGTTGAACTGGAGTAGGTATATGTTCTTTTGCAAGTTGGAGGGGCAATTTCATTTGATTTTCCAAAGTGAAAATCTCATGAAATTTCAAAACTTTCTCTCTCGCTTGCTGGTGTTTCTGACTTTGCACCTCCATTCATTCTTTCTGAATAGCATCATATGCTTCAAGATGATCGACCATGTCCTTTGACAACTGACTACACTGATCTCCAACTTTGTCGACTCCACCTTCGATGGTATCCAACTGATCTTCAATGTGATTGATATGCCTAGACGCATATGAGGTCCAATGAACTAAATAGTCTAATTGGTGGATTTCTAACTATTGATTGGTTGTACTGTTGAGGGAATGTTTAAGCAAATAGTTGCAATCTGCTCTGGTTTGAGGAGTGTTGGTTTGAGATGCTATTGTAGCATATGTAGCTTGAGGAGGCCACCTTCCACTAGTGAGTAGCCTTCGATCTCCAATTTTCCTATAGCTTGTAGGAGAGAACATATGTAATAGATGTTGAAACATAAACATTGTACCTCTAGTGTCAAAATTTGGCGATGTAGATCCTTATTCTTGTTGTTTGGATGTACTAGCTTTTTCGGCTAACTTGCATGGAGGTAGAACCCATGGAATTACTTCAAGGGTAATTACTGCAAATCTTCCAAACTGTTGGACAGGATATTGACTCCATTTGAACTTGGGTTTCTCATAAGTTTTGAACTCATGATCTTGCATAAGAGTCTGAATCTTTGGAAAAGACTGCACATAACCTGGAGCTTGAATGCCTAATAAGAATTCATATTGATAGCATAGGTCCTAATGCTTTTGCAAATTAGGTAAAAGCACTTAAAAAGCATTTCTAGTTATAAGCACTTAGAAAGCATAACTTAAGGGTACCTATTGCTAAATGCAAATTAGAAGGTATGTCTTCTACTTAGTGGGAAAAGGAGTCATAGGATTATGAAACATGAAATGGTCAACCTATTAGAGATTGGGATCTGATGAAATACAGGTTGAAGAGAAAATTTGAAAAGTCTTATCACAGACAAGAAATCATTATGAAGTTAATATTCCTCAAGTAAGGTGATAAGGATGTTAAAGAATTTTACATCGAATTTTGTGATATATTCCATCAAGCTAAAGTAAACTCAAAAGAGTATGAATAAGTTTCAATCTTTTGAGGAGGTCCTAAAATACCATACTAGCAAGAGTTATCTTTGTATGAGGCTTATGATTTAGCATTCAAGGCTAAGAATAAATTAAATGGCTTTGAAAACAAGAGCAAGTAAACTTCCAAGGGATAAGAGAAGGGATCCAAATCCAAATTTGAAGATAAAGAGGACAACCAAGATAAGAAGACCGAAAGACACAATGAGAAGGGCAAAGCCAAGAAGGACCAAGGTAAGTGTTGGCACATTTTGGCCATTTAATGGAGCAGGATTTTTGAGGTTGTGAAGCTAATCATATAACTAACGTTCACCCTAATTTAAACATTGCCAATATTTTATTGGATGAAGAATTTTCAGAGGTGTTGGGTTGGTAGTTTGAAAGGTTTTTCTCTAATTGATTCACTAGCAAATATAGTTTTGTTTAAGACAATTGATCAATTATTCAGAGTTCATGAAAATCCTCTACAAGCTATTTTAGTGCCAGAGAAGTATTCACTGGATCTACAAACATGTATTGATGTACAAGTCAAGAAGTGAGTTTAGTTAACCTCCATAAGGTATGGGAAGGTAATGAATGTAAGGCAACTTGTAGAAATCAAATGATGCCTTGGAATTGAGAGTTATATTGTTTGGCCTATGAAATGCCCCTGAAAATTTCATGAGGTTGATATACAACGTGTTGAGGCCATATTGAGGAAGATTTATCACAACATTTGTAAATGATATCAACCGAAAGGAACATTTGGAATAACTACAATTGGTACTCAATGAGATTGTTCACAGAAACGCCACGTGTTGTTTGTACTTGTAAAAGCATTTAAGTGTAATGATATCACACAAAAATCGCTTGAATTTATCAAATTGATTTTGTCTTGCTCACTGGCTGCAAAGAAACACCAAGAGATGACCTGAATGCTCTCGGATATCGGACTCTCCTTTCAGGGTTTCGGGAGTTGGGAGCCTTAGTACACGCACGATAGAGAAATAGAGAAGCGAAGTTGTAGATCACAAATTTGCAGAGCCAGCATTAGTAACAAGAGCAGGATCAGCAACAGTGACAGGTTTCCAGGAGGGTTGCGAGGTAGGTCTCCGGGTTGGCAATGATGATGGCAGAATGCATGTTAAGGTTATCGTCAGAGGCAGAGGCAACGGCAATGGCATTTTGCGCAACTTGCTGGGCCATGGAAGTGTCCGTGGTTCCATGGCCATCTGTGTGGAGGCCACGTCTAATTCTTTTACTGTTGCTGCTACTGGTGCATTACGGGACTTGGCGCGAGCGCTTGCTGTTGCAATTGTAAGTAGTGCGTCACTGGCCCCCGTCACCGAGCATTTTGGAGTCCTCCCGCCATTTGTGAGAAATCCAAAGGAACGAAACGAAGAAAAGAGAATCTGAAAATGGACTTCCCTTCCCTTGCTTTTGTCCATCTTGGCAGGCAGGTAGCACAAAAATACAGCATGCACATATATACAGCATTACGTTCCTGCGTGCATGCCTCTCTCTTTGCCTTGCTCCGCTGGATTAAACTATTTTCCTAGTGCCAGCATCCAGGCCGCCAGCTCCACCACCCACGGTCACAGCAGCTATGCCCACCTTGGAATGACAAAATGCCTTCAACACAACGATTTGGTCTGCTTGAATGAATTCGAATCAAAATATTTTTTCTGGTTGCCATCTTTTGCAGCTAAGATGTTGGCCCATGGATCGTGAAATTGCAGTGTTGATAAGAGGCTTGGTAAGAAAAACACAATCTATCTTGAATCTTGATCTTGTACCAAACTTGTAAACTTTTGTTCTAAGAAGAAGAGTATGCAAATGTCACTAAACTATAATAAATTCTAGAACTGCAATATTCTCTTAAAAAAAATAATAATAATAACAATAAAATATTTTATGATTTAAAAAGGGAATTTGTGCAACAATTGTTCAAAGTCCCATGTGAATTGAACACTTGTCAATTGAAATGGTGGTTATAACCACCACCAAGGCCACTTGTCAACTATAACCTTTTTATCTCCA
>MNCI01014441.1:599637-629411 GCA_015680685.1 Gnetum montanum
AATAAAGATCGAGATTACTTCATCATTGCAGCATTCACTTAGTTTAATTAATTAATTAATTAATTAATTATTATTTACTGCTTTCTTAGTTAATATTCTCTTCACCCTAAACTCTTGTTAAACGCGGAATGAGTGCCACTTGATTATGAGCATTTAAGTGTGACTACTTGGTAACCCAGTAGCGTACCTAGGATTTGTGCTTGGTAATCCCAGTGGTAGTCATGCACGAAGTCCAAGATGTGTACAGATGATCGAGGAATGGATGCTCATTGCACTTAGGCTAGCTTAGATTCTCTCTCACCCTCTCTCTCTTAGCTTAGTTAATATCATTTCCCATTGTATTCAGGAGTAGCAGTAGTATAGGAACACATCATACACCTCATTCTAGAATAAACCATATGTGACAAAGTTAACACTAGTCCAGATGGGAAGATAGCGAACTGCGACCTAAGGATAACTATCTTGATACCACAACTAGCCCATCTACGGAGTTCGACTGGATCGCATGTGAAATGCTTGTATTCGTATGGTTGACTGTAGGGGTACCTCGCACTCATCACATGTAATGTATCCAATTACGTCACACTCGAATAAGGATGTTGTACAATCACTTAACAGCATACTATAGGCATGCACTGAAAACAAACTTCTCTATGTCTACCTCTAAAATCTATTGAAATCTATTCAAATCTATATATGAATAGTGCATCCAAGTGTTGTATTTATAGGCTAGCGCAAAAGGGGTGATATTGAATATCCAACATTGGAGGTTGTGCCCTGATATTAGATACCCGATAACACAGCTTTGATATCGAATATCCAATATCAAAGCCTTACAAAACATGATTCATCATACCGTCAAATGAAAAATCATCCCTGAGTTTTAAAAAATGAGGAACAAGTTCTTTAAAAAATATTGGGAAGGTATGGGATTATTGACTAACTTTGACAGATACACAAATTAACTCTTCCATGCTGCAATGGTGTTTTACAAAAATGGATACAACATGACAAAATAACAAAATTGGAGAATCTTATGTAGTTTCAAGAGGTGGTGGCTCTTCCATTGGCCACTTTCCTTTGTTGTTAGGCTTTTAGAATTTGTAGCAATTTAGGAGTGCCTGCAATGTTTTCTCCTCTATTATTAGGTCATGCACCATTTAGGATGATGACCCAATGTGTGCTAGAACTAGTACATCCCATGGACACGGTAGCTACAGGAACATCTAATTCACTTTCTCATAACATGCCATGAATTGCCTTCATTCCTCTTCAAAAGCCCTTGCCTTTTTCCTTAATTCATGATAATCTGTTAATCTCTTGGCCAAGTCTGAAGCTACATATCTCTGCCCATGGTAGCGAGCCTTAATTGTTTCTAATTTTGAGTTTGCCATGTGGAGTTTTTATAGAACATCTTTCCTATCTGCAAACTCTTTTTCATATAAGGCATAGGTGGCTACTACTTGCTATTCCAACTCAATTTTGGACCAACCTACTATTAACATGGCAAGGTTAGCATAGTGAAGATTAGCTAACGCCATGTACTCTTTCAAATCTTCAATCAAAAGGTCCTTTTTCTTCACTTCCTCTTAGTGGACCAGGGCATAGCTATTTAAGATGGGCTACCAGTTAGGATTCTACGCTGACATGAAATTGATGCAAGCCTTTGATATTTAGATTTTTTTTTCATCAATTTGTTTACACATGCTGATCTAGTCCCAGAAGTGCTCTTTTAGCTTCTCGTGCTTCTTGGCCTCATTATGCCACACACTTATCTCAATTGTAGACTTTTGACATATTATGCATACCTCCTCCATTGAGAGGATTTCGTTCTCTCTAGTCAATCTACTTATTTCCTAGTTGACCCTCACCAGTTGCTCTCTCAACTAATGGATGCTTTCTTTCAAAATGTTCTTCTACTTCTTGATGGTGGTCAGTCTTGTATTGTTAGTAGCAAGCTGCTTGTTTTCTTCTTGTGCAGTGGTTAATGCCTTCACATGAGCATATGCTTGGGCTTCAGTAGCTGAGGCATTCTAGACTAATTTCTCCTTTTCTTATTTAGCCACTTTATTTTGTTCAATTAATCAACCCAGTTGCTTTGTTCAAAATTGCTCCAACTGGTCAAGCGCAATGAATTGGGAAGGGTCCCTTCTTTTGACTCTCAATGTGATGAGCTCTTATTACAATCTATGTACCTCTACTTCTGCATGCTCTACCTTGGGCTCTACCATGACTAATTTTTCTTTTGTGACTATGAGGTCAGATTGTACTATAGTGACATCACTAGGGATGTCAAAAAGGGTTATCATAACTTACCTAATCTATAGAAATCTTTCAAGCACATCCTCATGGGCTACAGAAGTAATTGAAGTCCTAGCTAACATTTGTGCATCTTTGGTTCTAGTTAAGTCCACTAGGGGTACAAAAAGCACATTAAAGGATTTTTTAATATGGTTTGTCATAACATCAATTGTGCTTACTACATCTTGATGCTGCATGATCAGGATTGTGGCATCTTATCTCATTTCAAACATCATTTGGAAAGATGCAACATTTCCAAAGATATGCTATGACCATTGGGCTTCTCCTCCTGATTACAAAGAAATCTACCTCCTTGATGGATCAACTAAGATTGTAGGTTGAATGACATCATTAATGACTTGGAAGAGGTTGGATTTGTCCTTACTTCCTTAATTGAGAGTTTCAACAATTCGTTGCAAATGGCTCATTGTGGGCTTATAATCCTACAGTGGTGGCAGTGGAACTACCAGCTCTCGTTGTTGCTTTGGTTCTTACTTTGGCTCCTTCTCTAGTTCTTGTTTTAGCTCCTTTTCTAGTTCCTATTCTTGTTCATCACCAAGATCTTTCCTTGGCGCTATTGGTTTGAGCAACTTAGAGAATGAAGCATTTTGGGCCCTCCTAGGAATGTCATTGGTGTAACCTAGGATTCTAGCATGCTTGCACAACTTTTTGATTAGGAAAGAAAATGAAAGTATCAGCTTCCCTGCCTTCCTTTCCTCAAAATACCTTTGAATCTTCATGAAGTACAAATGGGCAAGGTTGGCATTGTATTTGCCCATCAAGATTGCACTTCCTCTGGCCATGTAGGTTGATATCCTATTGAGACTTTTAGTGGGGAAGAGATGGTAAGTACCAATTTTGAAATAAATACTCTCTTCCAAAGTCAATTCACTATATATATTTTGTTTTCTTTTTTATATGCCCACTTCAGCCATAGCTTTCTATTTTCTATGTTAGACCTTGTGGATAAATGTGCTACCTTGGCCCCAACACTTGGTATGTTCAAAGCCTTTGCAATGGCCTTAACTAAGAAAGAAATACAAATTCTTCCAATGTTGATGGTGGTACCCTCTTCCTTATTATGCTAGAATTGATACATGTCACCGAGGTACCATTTCCCACTTTTAGAGAGGATGTGTAGTTCTAACCACCTCAAGGACAAATGCCATGAATGACCTAAAGTTCATTTCCACGATGATCATGATCAACATGGATTGCTCCTGGATGACTTGGAGGCATTCTTGGGACAACATAAGGCATTGTCCTTGCACTTGAGAATGTGGTTCTGTAGCCACTGCTTGGACCAACTACCTTGTAGCAAGAACCTATTGATGAATGCTAAATGACTGGGCCTCCTATTCTTCATGTTTGGCTGGTGGGCCTTGTTCTCCTAGTCAACCTTTGCTACCTCTCAAGTGTTTACTTGCATCCTGCAAAGGTCCTTCTTGTCCTTCTATTTTTGGGGCCATTTGCAATCAATCAAGAATTTGGTGTTACTAAATTGTTTTTCATTTATCATCAATAGGTTTATACCTTATTCATGACCTTAGTTCTATTAAGTTCTTAGCTCATGTGAGTGTAGAGTTAGAAAAATTTTAAGAAAAATGTCACTTCTTTTATGACCCTTCATAATTGGCTTCTTTTCCCTTGTGTATGGCTTGTAAAGATGGTTATGATCTCTTGGGTGAGATAATTAGAGATTCTATCATACATACGATTGATTGTTCATTAAGGTTTGTAACATTCTTACCCTTATAATACCTTTTGAGCGATAGTAATTTCAAAAAATTGGCGCAAACTTTCCACACAAGCAACCTCCCCTAACTAAATTGAACACTTCGAGATCAAATAGGTTCAAAAACCACAAAAATCAAAGTGGTATGGAGCAAGATATTACATGTGGAAGTTGGATGCGTAAAGCTCTTAGTCAAGAGAGAAAAATGCAAAAAATCCCCTAGCTTCAATTGATGATAATGAATTTGTTGAGCATCGCGTGGGTCCTATTTATAGGTTTTTATGGACCCAATATCGAGTACCCAACATTGGGTATCCAATATTGACTCCCACCCCATATCAAGTAGCTGATATCAGGGGTCTTAAATTTTCATTCTATGAGGACATTCAACATGGAAAATGAAGCTCTATGATTGGTTGGAAGGTTTCATGTAAAATCCAAAATTTTGGGGTAAGTGGGAATTCATATTTAGGCACTAGTAATGTTAGGAGGTGGAATCACATGAATTAAAAGCTTTGGAATATGTAAGAAAAAGGTATTGGGTTCATGGTGTAGAACGAATGGGTTATAAGGGAAGGTTTTGAATTTATCATTTATGCACTTGGAAGGTTCAAGATGATGCAGTTGTGTTAGACAAGTAAAAGTTACAATAGTTATACTAGTGGGTCCTCCCCAAAGTAGGCTTTAGCCCTTAATTCCCTTGTATAACCATACCTAAAAATGTTTTTAGGCACTAAAGGAGTTGAATGCGATGCATACCTGTTGGATAAAACACACATGTTAAAACCACCAATTTGAGAGAATAACTCTATGTTACATAAAACCACAAGTTATGATCATGCAAACAATGAGATGAGATGGATTTTAGAAAGGATTACAAAGATTGGGGCGTGAGTTGTCTTACCATAGGCATAATGAATCATTGTGTGTTATTAATGGTTAAAGTAATCATTAAACCTTCTTTCCAAGATTCAAACCAAGTCCAAACCATGTTTTAGTGATATCATATTGTTTTATCTCCTTGATTGATAACCATAAGACTACCATTGTTGCAAGGAGTAGCATCACTTGCCAATTTTTCTAAGGGAGAAGTTTATTCATGACACTTCTCTCTTTCTTTCTTTTTTTTTTCTTTTTGATTTTTGAGAAGCCACCAACCTTTAGGCATGGGTAACATGTCTTTCTAATGAGACCCTTGAAAATTTATTTAGTGCCCTTTTATTTTATTTTTATCTATGTCAACCTTACCAGAGGACTACCTTCAGGCATGGGTAACATGTCTTTCTAGTGACATGGTAAGACTACACTTATTTTATTCTTACTTCCATTTTTTTAGATCTACAAGGATATAATTACAATTTTAGCAACATAATAGAACATACAAAAGTAGTCAAAGAGATTCCACAAATCCCCTTAATGTCACATCCTTTACTTTCCCACTTGATTCTTCACTTTTCTATCTAGGAACAATGATTACGAGTTTGTTCTTAGTTTGATGATGAAAAAAGAATATCATTATGACCATGGTAAGAACCTCTTATTAATGGAATTTAGGGATGGATGATGTGGCTTCATGATCTAGATAATCAATCCCTCATGACTTTGACAACATAGAGAAAAACTCATCTCAATGGGCTACATGATGTTATTTTATTCACAAATGAGATTACTAACAAAGGAAATGAAAAAAAAATGTGGAAAAGTTGAAAAGGATAGGAAAATTTTGTATCGAGAAATGAGAAAATGATAAAAAATTATAAAACAAAAAGATGAAAAACACTTATTAATTCTTAATTCTAGCATGGGACACCTCCCCCACAACTAAGCATTTGACCATGACAAGAATTAATAAGTGCACAAGAAGGCTCCATGCATTTGTAAAATAGTGCTAGACTTTCATTTTCAAGTAGTTGGGTGTCTTCTAGTTTAGTGGTGGCTGCATAGACAGGTTGTTGCCTACACACTTGATTTTAAAATGTACGGTGGATTAGAGTAGGAGTTGTGTGAACTTTGTATAGCCCACGATTGCACCCTTTATCATGAGTAGTTATGCATGGATTCTTTTGTCTCTTCATGGTGCTAGGTTCATTGTTTCTGGTAAGTCTTGGAGTAATAAGGGATGTTGGCCTTTGTGTAGGATCAAAGGACATTGGTTGTGAAAGGAAGGGTGTTGCACTTGATTGGCATTATGCTAGTTTGGATGAGTTAGTAGGTTCACAAGTGTTGTGCTTACATGTGGAAACCTTCTAAAGAAAGGACATTTCCGAGATTGTTGTGGAGACCTACTAGCATTATCAAGTTTATGTATGTTTGTAGAAAAAATGGCATTCTTTCATTGATGTTGTGGTGTTGAACCTTCTTGTGTTGTTGGTTGTGACATGTGATGGAGTGGAGTATGAGAATATTAAGGATATGATGGAGGGTGAGAGGTGTGAAGTGGTGATCCTTCAGAAGATGTCACAGGTCAATGATATTTGGAAGAGTGGTAGTAGCAATTTGAAGTAGAGGAAGTAGAACTGGTTGGGGAAAAATGTTGTTAAACATAATATTTGTATATGTTCAACTGGTACTAAGGGTAGGGTTGGTTTGATGATGGCCTCCCCCATGACTGTGGGTTTTGCCACTATGGTTGATGATAGTGTTGAGGTTAGTAAGTAGTCCCACTAGGATAGTACGATTGGTTATAGAATTGTCTACAATTACCTTGTGAGAAAGGTAATTTCCTAGGCATTTGCTTTTGTATGAACTTGGGATTCAAAGCGAAAGCCCAATACTCATGTAGATGTAACATGATTGGGCAATAGCCCTTTGGATGGTCATATAGGAAAATGTCACATCCATCATCTTCTTCAGTGGTTGAGTCTATAGCTTCTTCTTCTTCAACCATTTTCCCTTTTTGTTGATAAGTGTTCCTATCGATTTCTTGGTTCTTTTTCCTCCTTTTGTTGTTATCACTTGATTTATTTTGCATTACTCTCTCCTCTACAGTTTCTACGCAAGTTGTAACTTTCTCATTTATCCATTTCAACATCTTATTTAACCTTGCTTCAAGCTCATCAATAGACTTTTGTATTGACAAGTTTTGTTGTGAAATCACTTCATCGAGAGCTATCTCTTTGTCCTTATCATAGATATGAACCCTTTTCTTTTGAAGAGTTTGGTCCCAGTTATTTTCCTCTACATTCTCTCATTTACATAGCTCTCCTTCTTATTTTTCCACATGCTTGATTAGCTTTTGGATTTGATGGGTTCCTAGTTCATATAATTGACCTTGAGCATACATCCCAATGGTCTCTCTCTCGTTTCACTATGAAGCCGATCTATGATGTGAAAACGTTGTTCTTCTTGAGAGAAACCATGACTTGGACATTTATTCAATAGAGAATAGTATCTATCTAGGGCCATATCCAAGGTTCATGTTGTTCTTGTTTCCATCCTTGGATTCATTTTCTTAGGTTGGACACCCTCACATAGGTTTGGTATTTCTCATTGAAGAGCTCTAGCATTATGGGCCACTAATGGATTGAATTTGGTTTCAATGATCTATATCACACTTTGGATTTGTCTATTAGTGTCCTAGAAAAGAGCTTAAGCTTTTTCCACCCATTTTTAATGTTTTGTAAGATGTAGGCATCATGGAAGGCTTACAAATGATGCTGTGGATCAGAATGATGTGCATTGTCACTTCCTTGTAAAAGACACATTATTTTTAGTTAATGATGTGTGAATTAATATTTCTAAAAGATAATTCATTAATGCATTTATAGTGATTGTGTATAATATAACTAACCTATACAACTAATACCATCCTCGACAATGGTGCCAATGATGAGCAGTGAGGTACCCCTTACAACCAACCATACGAATCACAAGCATTCACACATGATCTGATTGAATTCCGTGGATGGGACTAGTTGTGGCATCTTGATCATTATGTCTTGATCGCAATTCGTTGTCTTTCCACTTGGACTAGTGGTAGCTTTGTCACTTATGGTTTAGTCCAAAGTGAGGCATATGATTTTTGATGTTTTTTCAGCCTTAAGCTACTCCTAATGGTAATAAGGAAATTAATTATTTAAACTAATTAACAATGGAAAGTAAAGTCTAAACTAGCCTACATGTAATGAGTATCCATTTCTAACCTTTCGTACATGCCTTGGACTTCATGTAACTATCGTTAAGATTACCAAGTGTATTGCTATTGGGCGTACCAAATGATAACACTACTAGGTTACTAAGTAATTACACTTAAGTGCTCATGATTAGTTGTGCTCATTCTGCTTAATGATAGAAAACGATAAAGAGCAATAATTGATAAACATTAACTAAGGAAAACAGTAAACATTTAAGTAATTAAAAACAATATTAAAGCTAAGTGGATGCTGCAATGATGAATGTAATCTCGATCATTATTGCTAAACATGTAACATGCCCAAGTACATCACACTCAAATAAGGATGTCGTACAATTGCTTAACATCACACTGTAGGCATGCATGGGAAACAAACTTCTCTATGTCTACCTCTAAAATCTATTGAAATCTATCCAAATCTATATATGAACTGTGCACCCAAGTGTTGTATTTATAGGCTAGCACAGAAGGGGTGATATCGAATCCTCAACATTGAAGGTTGTGCCCTAATATTGGATACCTGATAATGCAGCTCTGATATATTAGAGCCCTACAAAACATGACTCATCATTTATGATGTTGTTGATGATTCATTTGATGTAGTTACTAAATTCTAAGCTGGCTAAACACATTGTTTCAGGCAAAGCATTATGCTATGCCATTTTAAGAATATGATTTCAAAGATGTTAGTTTTATGATGTAACTTAGGATGATGAATTTTTACCACAACTCTAATGTATTGAAGTTAAGCAATAACTTAAATATTTGATCGAAGTTTAATTTTAAGTTGATTGTAAGTCAACTAAACACTTTGTACCAATTTAAGCATTATTCTATGTGATTCTGAACATGTGATTTCAAAGATGGTTTTATAACGTAACTTGAAATGATGAATTTCTATTAATGTATTGATGTTAAACAACAAGTTGGATATTTTATTGAAGTTTAAGTTTCTTATGCCTTACTAGTTCTAAAGAAATTCTAATTAAATTATATATCTAAACATGTGACATATATATCACAAACCACTTTAAATAAGAAAGCACAATGCCACTATAACTATTTGGTAAATCTTGTCTAATATATCATAGATAATGTATTTTGTCTTGTGTATAGCTAGTTAGAAGGTGTTGCCATGGATGATATGCAATATGCATTTGCAACTTCTTAAAAGAAGATTCTAGAATTTGTGGTTAGGGAAAGAGGAAAATATTCATAGATAACAATACTTTCCAAATCTCTAGATTTTCATTTATGAATCATCATCATCATCATCAACATCATTCTAGCCTTGTCTCAACAAAATGGAGTTAGCTACATGAATTCTTTTTTGCTATTCACTTCTATGAAGAGCTAAATTTTTGTTTATCTGTAATTTCTTCAAATCATCTTCAATCCATTTTTTCTGATGTCTTCCTTTTGGTGGCTTTCCTAGAAAAGCAAGGTGGTAGCCTTTTTTTATAGGCTTGTTATTTGATCTTTTTTGCACATGCCCAAACCATTTAAGACATAATTCCATTAACTTATTTGAAATAGAAGTCATGATGCCCTAGCAAGTCATTGCACATAAAGCATACACATGCCTATTTATTCCCTGTGTTACATTAAAGACTTTGTAAAGAAGTTTTTATCCTCTTCCCCAACCCTTCTCCTTTTGTATCAACCTTAGGAGATACTCCCAAATTTTATCCAGCTATGATTGTCCTCTTCTTATCCATATATCTGCCAAAGATTTCAGGGAACACGACCACAGTGAGAGAGTTGAACCAGGGAAGATGCTATATGCTAGCGGGATCCCGTGAAATAAATTAACCGCATGGTTCCATGCTCCTGTTTATTTAACAGTTGGGGAAACATTTAATAACATACGTACTGAATTTATTGAAATTGGTCCAATAGCCATACACGGACTGGTACAATGCACGCTTCCTTCAACATGTTCGTGAAAGAAACGTAAACGAAGCATTTTCTTAAAAAGGAAGGTATTTGAGTATCTTGCATCATCAGCAAAATTGTTCTATGCTCTGTGGTCTCAGTAAATGAACAGATTTAATGAGTCAGGACCAGTGCTCAACGACAAAATTGCTGTCAGAAATTATGTCACAGACGGCCACAGCCTATCACAGCCTACAAATTATGGACGAAAAAAAGGGGCAAAAAAGAAGAATTATCCGGTGACAATTACAAGTCTGTCACAGGTTCTCAAAATTCTTCCACACACGCTAACATATTTGTTTTTTTCTCGGTGATTTTATGGGATTTGAATGGTAGAGATACTTGAATAATATTCCTGTTCCACTAGTTTTTACCTTTTCTGACATGCCTTACGCATCTTACTTTATTGACAAGCAATATCACTGATACATCCAGCGACTGCAGAATGAGAAGAGACAGAGGAATGGTGTCCTAGCATAGCAGTGGATTCCCCTGAATTCTCAGCCATTCATGTTCCAGATGTTTCCGGTATCTTTTAATTCACAGTGGCCACTCTCCCATCCATGATATAAATTCACAGTTCACCCACAGATCCCGACTCATATTTCATATCTCTAGTCTGGAAGAGAGAGAGAGAACTCTCCTGAGCATTTCAAGATGTTGGCAGTACTGCATAGTAAATTGGCCTGTGCTGCTCCAGATGAGCTCAAAAATCCAGACCCAAGTGCCAAGAACTCAGAAGATGCAATGACCAATTTTGTGGGCACTTTTCCTGATTCTGTGACTGTCAAGGTTGGCAACGATGTGTCCATGGCTTATTCTCACTGCAACCAGTCTTTTCTGAAGCCCAGGTGAGGGCAGTATCTATGCTATTCCTTGTTGATTCTTGTTGAGTTTGTTAATTTTTCTGAGTCTGCTTTCTATGTTTCTCAGTTTTCTAGGATTATTCTCGGATCTCTTTGTGGGTTTGTCTGTGTTTGGGGTGTTAATTTACTCATATTCTAGGCTTCATCTGTATATGGCTGGGTTGCTCATTTTCCTTGGACTTTTCCCCGATCTTGTGTGGGCTTGGGAATATGCTCAACTTTTGTGCTAATCTTTGGTGGGGTCCTGGATTTCCATTCCTTTGCCTTTACCATTATGGATTGCATGGATTCTTCAGTGTTTTGGATCATCTCTTGTTGGTGGTTCAATTTTGTAGTTCTTGCCTGAATCTTTCATCCATGGTCGAATTTGCAGAAATTTCTCTCATAATTGTATGTGGTTTACCTGTTTTATCTGTTTATTGCTTTTCTGTCCACTGCTTTCACTGGTTACCTATTTAACTCAGATTCGTGCCCAATCCTTCTGTAGACAGTCCAGTTTCCTCTGTTCATTTTGTTCTCAGCTTTTACAGAAAGATTTATGTTGGGTTGCTTAGTGTTTGGATTACTTTTGTGCAATAAATCTTTGTGGGTTGCTTATTTTCACTGTGACAGTTTTTGATCATAAATTTTGCTGGTGGGTAATGATTTACAGGTCTTTCGGAGCCAAGGATGAATGTTTCTGCGTATTTGTTGGAACTCTGGCGAATCTGGCTAGCTTGAGGCAGCAATATGGGCTGACCAAATCTGCAAATGAAGTGATGGTAGTGATAGAGGCCTACAGAACTCTCAGGGACAGAGCCCCCTTTCCTCCCTCCAAAATGGTGGCCCATCTTGAGGGCTACTTTGCCTTCGTAGTCTTTGATTCTCGCACTTCCACAGCATTTGCAGCATCTGTAAGTTTGTTTGGATGAATCCAAAAATCTTACTTTTTTCATTGTGGGGGAATAAACGAGAAAAAAGAATAAAGAAAAATTGGATTTACTGTTACGAGTCGTCAAGAGTATTATCGGACAAAACATCTCAACTTTGATGCAGGATTCTGAAGGGAAAGTGGAGCTCTTTTGGGGAAGCTTAGGGGACGGATCCCTTGTGTTCTCAGACGAGGAAGAAGCCTTGAAACATGCATGTGGCCAATCTTTTGCACAGTTTCCTCCCGGTCAGTTTTGTGGGTTGGGTTACAGTAGATTCATTAATAATTTCATTTTCTTCTATCCTCCTTGCAGAAATTTCATTAATCATTCCTGATACTGGATGAAGAAATTCAAATGGTTTTGCAGGGTGTTATTTCTGTAGCTCGGCAGGGTTGCAGAGCTTCAAGTACCCAAAACAGAAGGTAGTGGCAGTTGCAGAGGACAAAGATGGGGCAACGCAAAGGAGTGGAACCAGATTCCGTGTAGTCCTGGACAGTGCTGTTCCTGGTGCTGAACTGGGTCAATTTGTGAGCTCCCAACTGCTGCCTGGTCATCTGAATCCTGTAGAATCCTCCTGAAAGGCCCACATATCCACCCACTCGCTCCTTTTGCTTGTTTTGTGAATAAACTATGTAAAATAGTATCACGTCCATGGCGTTTCTTCACATCAGTATCGTTCCCTGTAGAAATACCCGAAATCATGCAGAAGCTTCATAGCAGTTCGGATCTGTTTTTCATGGTTGAAGACAGAACATGAATTGCAAGCAATTGTTACAACGCGGCCAAAATGTTATCATCCAACTTTGAAGCAATGAACAGCAGATGAATGTGTGGATATGTGGAATTGTTGCTTTCCTGTTCTGTATTGCACAGAATCAGCAGAGAAGGTACTGAGTTGTTACGATACACCCAAAAGTATAATACCCGCATTGGATACCAGAAAAGGATATCTACATGATTAGATAAATAAATAAATATCATCTTACTGTACTTGTATGCAAGTATTCCACCGTAAAAATCACCATCGAGTTACAGATATGTCAATATAAGTATTCAGCTCTTCCATAATCACAAACCTTCTCCGTTGCTGAAGTCCGCAAGAGGATCGTATAGACTCTGCAACTATTTGAAGATTTTGATTGTATTTTCCCGTAGTTTTCTGAACATGGGGATGAGTTTTTGGATTTTGAAGTAAAATGTGAGGGCAGTGGCCACAGAATTCACTAGCTTACAGGAAAGGATGTTGACTGGAAAGTACAACAACATTAAAATATTCATAGGCCCTATTGTAGTACAGAAAAGAAATAGTTGAGATGGCCGAGTTGGTCTAAGGCGCCAGATTAAGGTTCTGGTCCGAAAGGGCGTGGGTTCAAATCCCACTCTCAACATATACATTTTTTCATAAAAGAAATGTAGTATATACATTTTTTCATAAAAGAAATGTAGTATATACATTTTTTCATAAAAGAAATGTAGTAGCATATTAATATTTGAAATATGCTTCAACTCAACACGTCTCAACACTTCTTACCTATTAGATAAAGAGCTTCTAAATAGAGTTATCATTAGTAATAAATATAGAGTATACTAAGAACATTTTAAAAATGAAAAAATGAAAAAAAATTAAACTAAGCACCCAAGGGTGTTGTGGAGTGGTCTAGGTACACATATCTTAGGTTTTGGGTTCAATTTTTGCCTTTTTTCTAAGAAATAAAAATATTTGAAATGTACTTGAACTCAAAACTTCTTACCTATTAGGTAAAACTGCCCACCCGAATCAAACCCATGACATAGAGCTTCCAAATCAAGTGTCTTTACCACTAAGTAAATAGAATTATCATTAGTAATAAATAGAGTATATTAAAAATATTTTTAAAATGAAAACATGAACAAAATTTAAACTTAGCACCCAAGGGTATGGTGTAGTGGTGTAGATGCCAATATCTCAATTGGAAGGTTGTGGATTTAATTTTTGCTTTTCTTTTTAGTGTCCTAGAAATAGAGTAGTCTTGTGGTGGGACACTCTTGTTTAGTGGGTTATATGTACATTGTTGTGTAGGTAAGGGTTGTGCTACCCGCTTGAATGTGCATTTGTTATCCATTTTCTTAAAAAAAGAAAAATCCTGCCTACACAAGAACTAATGCTAATACTCTTGATTTGGAAGCTCCAAGTTATGGGTTCAATTTTGGTTAACAACATTGAGTTATAAAGTTCTACATTGCTGTGTAGGTAGGAGTTGTGCTACCAACCTTAATGTCCATTTGCTATCTCATCATCATCATTATACCAAACTTGTCTTAACAAAATGAGGTTGGCTACATGAGGTTTTCTTTTTCTTTTTTTTGTTATTCACCTCCATAAAAGCTTGATTTTGTTTATTTTCAATTTATTCAAATCACCCTTAGTTACTGATTCTCGTGTCCTTTTGGGTCTTCCTTTCTATGGCTTTCCTGGAACAAAAGATGCAACAACCTTTTTTTATATGTTTATTGTCTGATCTTGTTTGCACTCCAAGTCTAATTGTAATATTTATAGCTACCATTCCTGTACTTCCCTAAATTTAGTACCATATAATATAGCAAGCCTAATTGATGTCTTGTAAAATTTTCTCCATAGCTTGATTTTCATATTTCCTCACTACCTTTTCTTGTTTTCATTATTTTCCCACCACTTCATGCATCTTTAGGTTTCTTCTGTTTTCTGAAACAAAAGCCACGTTTCATTGTTTTCAAGCCAAATTTAGCCATGTTGAAGCCTGTTTCTTTTGTTTCTAAACATGTATCAAGCCCAAGTATCATGTTGCATTTGATTCTTTTTCTTATAAATAGATTATGGCCTTTGATATGTCTTGTTTTGATAGTTCAAAGCAAAGTAAAAGGCTGATTTTGGACATCTTGAAAAAGAAAGAAAGAAACTAAAAAGATTCTAGTAGCCTTGTTAATACAAGAAAGAAAATTTATTTTACGTTCTTTTTCATGTGGTTGCTCTATATTATTGTAGATTTTTTATTCCTTCTTTCTGCTTTCTGAATTTTCTATTATTCTTCTATGATTTTAATTATTATGCTGAGACTCTCCCAAGTTTTTTTGTCATTTTGCTCTTGTTTTTATATGAAAATCAGTATCTTAATCTTGTCATGATCATTTTCTATCTTTTGGGTGAATTTTTGGAATTATGAAAACTTTGTCCATTTTACTTCTTACATATTTTATGATTATTTTTGATCAAATCTTGACATAAACTGAATTTTACAAGAATGTTTATGGAATTTTGGCTATTATAGATTTTTGACTATTTTGGAAATCTTTTGGATTTTTGGAATAAAATAATAATATTTATGAGATCAATTTTGCTTGCTTGGTAGTGGAAATCGTGAATCTTTTAAATATCATTATCTGTATATAGTAGTGAAGTGTTCTTTAGTGGGATCCACCTCTCAAGAATAAGGGTTTTGGATGGATTTCCTACACTGGATTTTAATTCATATGTTTATACGAGGCCAGGAAACTAGCCAAGACCATGGCACTAAGCAGTTGAGCCTAGTGGTGTACGGTGAAGCAGAGTTAAGACCTATCCTTCTGATGATATGTGTGCCTCAACCATTAAGGATGTTAGTAGTGTAATTATCACTAAGACTCAACAATGAGTGACTTGTTTGGGATCATGAGGATAATTTGATGATAGTAATGAAGTTCTTCCAAGACTTGATATATTCTTTTGGCAATGAGGGTAACCAAGAGCTAGCTTTTGGAGATGCTTACATAAAATATATACTTTTTGGATTTTTGTTAGACAAATTTGTGATATCTTTGAATATTAAATAATTAATATATATATTCTTTAAATTTTAGATTTTATTTAGATTTTTGAAAAATTTGTGACATTTCTAAACCTTTGAAACATTTTGAATATTTAATTAAAAACCTTTACCTAGCTCATATCTTGAGACTTTTGGTGCAAAACATTTATGCTCCATGAAGAGGGAAATAAAATAACCTTTATTATTTAAAGGGTTTTGATTTTTCTTTGATGAGCAGTAGGTAGCCCCCATGCCCAACCATACAAATCACAAGCGTTTAGATGAAATTTTGTTGAATTCCATGGATGGAACTAGTGTGGCATCTAGATTGTTAAGCATTAATTACAGGTCGTTGTCTTCCCACTTGGACTAATGGTAGCTTTGTCATACATGGTTTAGTCCAAAGTAAGGCATATGATTATGGATGTTGTGTGACCCTTAAACTAACTGAATAATCATGTAGAAATTAATTATTTAAACTAATTAATAACAAGAAGATAAATCCTAAACTATCATAAGGATGACGAGTGTTTGTTCCTAGCTTGCTGTACACATCTTGAACTCACGTACCCACTACTAGGATTACCAACTCTTACGCTCAAAACTGGTCATGCTTATTCCGCAGACTGATTAATTATGTATAGAAATGTAAATGTTAATGAAGTACATAGAAAGTAAATTACATTAAAAGTAAATCTATTCTAAGTCAAAGTGCTACAATGAATATGAATCAATCTTGATCTTATTATCATTCATGGAATGTGCCTAGGTACAATGCTAGTTGAATAAGACTCCATATAATTAACTCAAATCCACTCTGTGGTTACTCACTAACTACTTGCTAAGATTACAAAAAAAAAAAAAAAACTACAAGAGTTTGGCTATAGTACTAACCAAATGGTCTTAAATATGCAGTGGATGCTCACATATTTATAGGCAAATATAAGCATTGTGTTGAAAAGGATGCATTAATGCATTTAGTTACGTCGATGGGTGATGAGTGGCAAGGTACCCTTATGCCCAACCATACAAATCACTAAGGTGTTATGTGCGATTCGGTCAAATTCTGTGGATCTATATTTATCTCATACACTACTTCCTCTAAGAAGTGAAATGGCATTGATAACGTTCGTTGTCTTCCTAACTACACTTGTAAGGCTCAAGGGTATGGTTTAAGTGTAATTAAGGTATATAAATTTTTATCATTTTTATATTTTATGGATGTAATAGACTATAACAAGAATAAGGGTAGAGTAGATTGAAAACTAGTGTCCATCGCCTAGCTAGCCTAACACAAGTAACCATCCCACTTTCCTAGACGCATCTTGAACACATATAGCACTATTGGACTACCAAACATGAAGCGTTTCTGGGTTACCGAGTATTATATGAATGCTCAAAGTGGTCGTGCTCATGTTCATTAATTGTTGAAAATAAATTATGTAATCAAATGCATTAAAGTGAAGAACAAGAAAATAAAATGCATTAAAGAAAATATTAATCTATTCTTAGTGCTACAAGGATTTTCAAAAGAGTTCATTTTATTCCTGTCACACTACTGCACTTAGGTACATTAGTGCTCGAACAAAGAACTGTACATACTTTAGACTCCTTTTGTAGGCATTTAGAAAATATTCTAACTCTAGGAAGAAGAAATAGAAAGAGCTTTGCTACCTTGCTTGAAAATTGAAAACTAACTAATGAATTACCTCAAAACTAGAGCCCAAGCACGGTATTTATAGACTGAAGGTATATACCCTGACGTTGGACATCCGACATTAGATCAAAGCCTCGACATCGCATACGTGATGTCGTGACCCTAATGTTGCATACCCAACATTGCAGCCAACATCAAACGGTGATTCATCATACCCCCACAACTGAATGAAAACTCATTCTTGAGTGAAGAAGAGGAGGAACAAGTTCTTTACAATATAACATATTGGGTAGGTATGGGATTATTGACTGACATGAAAAACTAACTCAAATGAAATGGACATATAGACTTTGAGTGCCCAAGTGTACGTAATTACAATTTTTACAACATTGGGTGTTCATGAGAAGAGGAATGAACACCTTGGAGAATATTGACATCCAACACCTCTTGGTAGCAAGAGAATGAGAGAGAGAGAGAAGATATCTTTCGATCATGAACAATCCTCATTGTGTGATATTGCTGCATCATCCTTGGTAAAGATAGTCCCACTTCCAGTTCATGCTTCCCATTGCAATCACAATAGGATGATGAATTAGTATGTAATGTGTAACACATAGTTGTTAAAATGCCTTGTCTCATTGGTGGTTACATTTGGCTAGGTTGTGATTATGGTTGATTGGTTCCTTGAGTAGTGTTAGTGGGAAAGTTGATAGATAAGGTTAATTAAATTAAGCGGTCTATTAAATTTGAAAAAGTTCAATACAAGAAAATATTTAAAGAGGGTATAAGAATTCACAACAATGAAAATAAGAATTTACTGAAAACTATTGTGAAGATGTGTACAACTGGATGTCATTGATGGGATAAATAGAAAGAATTTGATTGTAAAAATGTCTAAGGGTAAAGAACTTAACTAACCCAACCAAAAAATATGCAAGTGGGTCCTCCCCAAAGTAGGCGTAGGCCTTTTATGCCCTTGCATAACTTCAAACCAAAGTGTTCGTGGGCTCCGTGGATGATTAATGGTTGCATAAGGTTAAGTACAACAACTTGGAAGTAACTAGCTAAGAATTTCAACACATCAAACTAGGACATCAAACCAAAACATGAAACCTACAGTGAGGTGGAACATGGAAAGCATAGGTGGATAAGAGAGAGAGGGTGGAATGAAGTTCCTAATTACGGTCACATGAAGTCTCGTGTGGATTTTGTGGTTAAATGACTTAATAGGATCCATCCTCACTCCAAACCAAAACCAACCACTTTTAGTGACTTCGCATCAACATTCTTAGACCAATCCATCCCTTGAGACACAAGAGTGCTCCCATAGAACAACCACCATTTCAAATTAGAGAAGAAGTAGGAAATGAGGAAGGACCTTAGTTAGAGGAGACGAGTTCCATAACTAGTACTTGTAGCTTGTTTATTCTGGCTAAGGGGTGTGCTTTGAATTTCCATTGTTTTTTTTTTGAAATGGAAATCACACCATGCAAAGACACATGCATTTATTTTGTCCCAGGGGTGTGCTTTGAATTCCCATCATTTTTTTTCTAATGAGAACCACACCATGCAAGGACTTATTCAACTTCCTTTATTGATTAGCACAGAATAGTAAGAAATTCATGGAAACACACATGCACCTAGGCAAACAAAAATGTACAAAGAATACCAAATTCCATTAAAGCCACACCTTATTCAAACCTTTGAATCCTTCCCAATTTTAGAAACTACCAAAGTCACAAATTTATTAAACTTTTATTAGTAAAAAAGGGATTGCACATTTTCAAAACAAGAAAAATCATAGAGTGTGTGAATGGATGGGATGTTGTGGACTCATTGCCTATTACATGGAAAAGAAACCATGTCCTAATTATCCATAATGAAATTCAAAGCTAGAAACTAGACACCAACAATCAAATAACAAAAATAGTACATACCACCATCAAGTAACACATTATCAATGTACCTAGCACTTATTAACAAAAAGTTAGAAAATTACATCAAATAAAAGAAAATATAGAAGAAATTGTAAATTATTCAAGAAATATCAAATGTACTAACAATGGTGTAAAAAAAAAATTAGAAAAGATTAATAACATAAAAACAAAAAGATGTAAAACAAAGAACATGTAAAACAAAAAGTTGTAAAATGAAAAATGTGTAAAACAAAAAAGTTTAAAAACTAAGGAGTTGCTTGAATGGTTAGCATGGTTGGCCATCTTCCCCATGACTAAGTTGAAAGGAGGAGATCCGAAATATGGAGCATGGTTGTCCATTAGATGAGGTGCTTATGGTATTAGTTGGCGTATGCTCATGGAAAGGCTTAATCTGTTGGATGTTGACCACTTGTTTCTTAGTTGGGCTCTCAGGTTTATAGACCATCATGGCCCCTGAAGGAAAATTTTTATAAATGATATAAGGTCCTTCCAACAACATCTGGAACTTAGTTCGTTGAGGTATGTGTGTGGGGTTGTAGTAGAAAACCTTATCTCCTAGTTGAAATTTAACTTTTTTAATTTTTAGGTCATGACACTTTTTGTTATAATCCTTGTGAAACTCATTAAATGATAAGGCCACTAATTGATTTTCATCTAGTAGGTTGAGATTCATGAGTCTTTCCTTTTAAGCTAGACTTAAGTCAAGGTCAAGGTCACAGGCTATTGAAAGTGTAAGTAAGATTGAATAGGAAGTGTTAGTAGTTTTTCATACACATGCTCATAGGCAGAGTAGCCTATAAGAAGTTTCCAAGTTGAGTGGCAGGCCCAAGGGGCATCGTTGAGTTTTGTGCTCCAGTCCTTCCTATACTTGCTAACAGTTCTTGTTAGTATTCTTGTGATTTCCCTATTGGTAACCTTAACTTGACCATTAGCTTGGGGATGGTAAGGTGTTCTGAGTTTGTGTTCAACCCCCAAGCATTACATGAACTTCCAAAAAGTAGTGCCTGTAAAATGAGTTCTATTATCAGAAATTAATGCATGTGGCATACCAAACCTATTTACAACATTTTCTTATACAAACTGAGTAGTAGTAGAGGATGTATAGTTGATGACAACTATTGCTTCTATCCATTCCATACAATAGTCAACAACAACTATGATGTATGCCTTTTCATTTGACATGGGCATGATGGGACCCATGAAATCAATGCCCCAAATGTTGAATGGTTGTAAAGGTTGAATCCATTATTGAGGTCCCCCCATTTGAGTAGTCATTCCACCATCTTGTTGGCATCATTCACAAGAGTGGATAAAATGATAAGCATCCCTAAAGAGTGTTAGCCAATAATACACTGCCATCAAGATTTTAATGGTCATGCGTCTCCTAGCATAGTGTTCTCCACCAAGACCTTCATGAGCATCTTGGAGAATGTGCAATTAATCGACATTAGGAACACACCAATGAACCAGGCCATCAGTGCACACCTTGTAAAGGTGTCCATTGATCTCTATGAAGTGCTTTACCTGGTGAAGAAATTGTTGTTTCCTCTAGTGATCCAACCCTTGTGGCATCTCCTAAGTGAGAAGATAGGTAAGAATGTTATCATACCATTTTGGCTCATTAAGCATTTATTCAGTTATTTCTCTAGAAAAGAGGAGTCCATCAGGACACACATCGAATAATGGGCCTTCTTCCTCTTTATCATTCCATTGCAACTGAGACAAGTAATTAGTGACTACATTCTTAGTGCCCTTTCGATCTACCATTGTAAGATCAAATTCCTATAAGATCACCAACCATTGTACGACACAGGGACTCACCATTGGCTCATTCATTAGAAAGCAGATGGCATTGTGGTCTATGTGCACAAACACCTTGTATCCAAGCACATAGTGCCTAAACTTCTCTAAAGCAAACACCACTGCCATTAATTCTTTTTCTATAGTCGTTGATGAGTGGCGAGGTACCCCTACACTCAACCATAAGAATACGAGCGTTTTCATGCACGATTTGATCGCACTTTGTAGATGGACTAGTTGTGGCACCTAGACAGTTAGCCTTAGGTCGCAGTTCGTTGTCTTCCCACCTGGACTAGTATTATATTTGTCACGTATGGTTTAGTCCAGAGTGAGGTGTATGATAGGTTTTCTAATCTAATGCTACTTCTGAAGGCAATGGAAAGTAATATTATCTAAGCTAGGAGGAAAGGGTAAGAGAGAATCTAAACTAGCCTAAGTATGATGAGCATTTGTTCCTTGATTATTCGTACACATCATGCACAACTACCATTGGGATTACCAAGTGCAGATCCTAGGTACGCTACTGGGTTACCAAGTAGTCACACTTAAATGCTCGTAATCAAGTCGCCCTCATTCCACATTTTAACATGAGTTTAAGGGTGAGAGATATTAACTAAGAAAGAATTAAATAACAATTAAATAAATAAATGATTAAACTAAGTGAATGCTGCAATGTTGAAGTAATCTCGATCTTTATTTCTAGCCATGTGCGTGTCCAAGTACGTCACACTCGAATAAGGATGTCGTACAATTACAATCACCACATTGTGGGCAAACACTGGGAAATTATTCCATCTCTAGAAGGGAAAAACTACTAGAGCTTCACTAAGGAACTAAACTAGATGCCTAAAACTGAGAAAGCCACCTCTTATTTATAGACATTGTAGGCCATGATATTGCATATGTGATATCGCATACGCGATATTGCGGCTAATGTGATATCACGTACGCGATATCACAATCCAAGTGATATCATGGCTGTGAGATCACAGCCACTGTGATATCATGACTGTGATATCACAGCCAACAAATTCATGACTCATTAGTGGTGTAGTTCAATTGTGCACCCACAATCCTTTGGCTGGTGTAGTGAATGTAGTATGGATGTTTCTTGTCATCTAACTATGTCAGTACAGCTTCCAAAGCATAATTCGATGCATTTGTCATGATGTGAAATGGTCTAGACCAATCTGGTGCTTGTAGGATTGGGGTTGCTACAAGATTTTTCTTCAGTTGTTGGAATACTTTCTCACACTCTATGATCCAGAAAAAGCGAGCATCTTTCTTTATTAGCTCGAGCAATAGTTTTGTGATCTTAGAGAAATTCTCTATGAATCACTAGTAGTAGCCAATATGTCCAAGGAATGATCGAATATCTTTAATTATTTTTGGTTGAAGAGTTATTCCTTGGATGATTTTTATTTTTTCAAGGTCCACATCAATTCCTACTTATGATATTTTATGCCCCAATACAATGCCCTCTTGGACCATGAGGTGAATTTTTTCCCAATTGAGCTATAAGTTAGTTTTGACACATCATTTTAGCACTTGCTCAAGGTAGTCCAAGGCTTGCTCAAATTTAGCTCAATAGGTGGAGAAGTCATCCATGAAGACGTTTACACCACTACCAATCTACTATTAAAATATGCTTAGGAATAGGCGTTGCAATGTGGTAGGAGCATTACATAAACCAAACGACATCTTAGGATATGAAAAAGTCCCCTAGGGACTTATGAACATTGTCGTTGCTTGGTTCTCTAGTACAATTTGGATNTAATAGCCACAAAGGTGATTGAACCCCAAATTGAAGCCAATCATCAAGGAGGAAATCGAGCAACTCCTCAAGGTGGGGTTCATCTATGCCATTGCGAATAGCGAGTGGGTTAGTCCACTTATAATTGTACCAAAAAAAGGTGATAAGTGGCAAGTTTACATTAATTTCAGGCTATTGAATATGACAACATTCAAGGATCACTTTTTGTTGTTATTTATTAACTAGGTGCCCAAAACAACATCAGGGCATTACTACTACAGCTTCCTAGATGGTTATAGTGGCTATAACCAAATCCAAATTGTACTAGAGAACCAAGCAACGACAATGTTNGATGAACTTGCTCAAGTTTATCCATGCTTGCAACATATTCACATGTTAGGCTCTCAGTTGGTTCCATGCATACTGTACTGACCTAAATTGTCGGTGTAAGGCTGGAAGGAAACAGACACCGAAAGATTGTTGGGCAGGCATAGCTGACCCTACCTTTGCTTGAGGGCAAGCTAGAAAAGGGAACGAAAGCAGAGTGCCTTGGATGGTTTGCACGCAAATCAACCAAGGACTTCCCCGAGCGTAAACTGTGGCTTGCGCTGGGGTTATCATAAATGGTGTCTTAAAATATGTAAAATGTATATAAAATGTAAATGTAAGACATAAACAGAACGTAAACTAAACTGAATGTGTAAACTGAACGTAAGCAGAATGTAAACATAGAATAACGAAAATAATGTTTGGTTGGTAAAACAAACGGAATTATATTGCTCAGAAAAGATGTGCACCGGTCAAAGCGTAGCTGTGTGTGGATGGTAGGTCAAACGCCTAGCCTCGGGATGATGTGACACAATGATGTGATGGTGTGAGAAGTGCTTGAATGCCAGGAGTCAAGTGTGCCGAGCGCCCAAGGATCGCTGGTTCTGTATGTTCTTAGAATTGCCAGTCTCTCTTTGATTGCCAACCTCGATTTATGTGAATTGACAAGGTATTTATGGGGTTGGGCCAGGCTCGGGCATAGAATTCAAGAATGGAACCAATGATTGGGAGATGAGAGGAAATCAAATCTAGTGACATGTGTCCAATGGATAGTTGTGCTTGGGTTGGATGCATGCTGGCGAGAGTTGGATGTGTGTCGGACAGTTGTGCATGAGTTGGATGTGTGTTGACAAGCTACGTTCTTGACCAGGTACATTGCATTTTACAATTTATGGGTTATTCAAGCCCATGAAAGTACATTTAATTTAGACATGAGGGCCTGACATGTTCACACATGTGGATTTACAATGAAATGTACAACAAGAGAAATTTGACCCCCTCACTTGACCATGGACCAACTGCTCCAGGATGTCGAGGTGTCGATTTGAGGATGTTTGAGGCATCTCTATTTGACCAGGGCTTCCAACATGAATTGTCTAGGCTTCCATGTGTCTTCAACATGTGTTTGAAGCATCTTTGTGCAAGTGTGACTGGAAGTCATGCTACAATCACGCTGGGTAGTCATGTTGGGCATTACCTCAACGTGACCTGAGCGTGAGGTGAGAAAAAATGCAATTTTTGACACCAAATTTGGAATTTTTTGAAGCCTGTACTACTGCTTGCCTATGTGTGATCTGGATCTGGAAATTTGAGCTTGAAAATGTCTAACTTAGAGCTGTTTTGGGTAGGTCATGTTGTGGTCACGCTCAGCGTGACTTGTAGCGTGACCTGCAGTGTGACTTCAAAAACTTGCAATTTTGAGCTGAAATCTGGAATTTTTGAAGGCTAGGATCCATAGTTATCAATAGTGGACCCTGAGAATGAGTTGTACCCTTGAAATCAAGTCATTTTGACTTAGTTTTAGGGCTCTAAAAGTTAGTCACGCTATGGTCATGCTCAGAATGATTGCCCAGCATGACCTGCAGTGTGACCTCAAAAACTTATAATTTTGAGTGAAAATCTAGAATTTCTGAAGGTTGAGACCCATAGTTATCAATAGTGGACCTTGAGGATGACTTTCACCCTTGAAATCAAGTCATTTTGACTAAGTTTTGGGGCTCTAAAAGTTGGTCACGCTGTGGTCACGCCCAGCATGACCTGCAGTGTGACCTCAAAAACTTGCAATTTTGAGCTAAAATATAGAATTTTTGAAGGCTGGGACCCATAGTTATCAATATTGGATCTTGAGGATGACTTGCACCCTTGAAATCAAGTCATTTTGACTTAGTGTTGGGGCTCTAAAAGTTTGTCACGCTGTGGTCACGCCCAGCATGACCTACAGTGTGACCTCAAAAACTTGCAATTTTGAGAAAAAATCTAGAATTTTTGAAGGCTAGGACCCATAGTTATCAATAGTGGACCCTGAGGATGACTTTCACCCTTGAAATCAAGTCATTTTTACTCAGTTTTGGGGCTCTAAAAGTTGGTCACGCCCAAAATGACTGCCTAGCGTGACCTGCAGTGTGACCTCAAAAACTTGCAATTTTGAGCTGAAATCTAAAATTTTTGAAGGTTGGGACCCATAGTTATCAATAGTGGACCCTGAGGATGACTTACACCCTTGAAATCAAGTCATTTTGGCTCAATTTTGAGGCTCCCAGAGTTGGTCACACTGGGGGCAAACTAGCTTGACAGTGTGATCAAGCTGGACTTTAGTTTCATGCCTTAGTCAAATTTTGCCTCCCAAATGCTTGAAAGGCTTGATTTGTTCTTATTTCAAAGTGTTAGGCCAATATTAGTGGTGTTTCATTGGTCCCTCTTTGTTGACGTCTGGAGGAATCCACCCGAGAGGCGTCGACAAAGAAGTGCAAAACACCATGAACGACCAAGTACCAAACATTAATCGTCAGCCTTTGGTTGGATGTCATCGCACCATTTTCAAAAGTACATGGGATTTGGGAAATGCAGTTTGAGATGCAAGGGAAGGGGATTGGTTGTAACTAGGGAAGTCAAGAGTTGGTCAAGGGTGAAAATTGCTCTTGGAATTTGTGGGAGAGGAATGCTCTCTCATGAACAAGTTATGTCATTGGTCCTTGTCAACAACCAGGTTTTTAGTAGACTCGGAACCAAGACATAGGAGGTGCATTCTTTGGAGAAATGGGACTCTTATGGAGTATTTGTGGGACCCATTGTAAATAGCCAAAGCCACGTGATGATGTGTAACAGGGTCTCTTTGAGACATGAGTGTAATTATTTTTCAAGACAACTACCTTCTCGCCTGGGGCTTGTATGAGAAGAGCAAACAGTCCATGGTTTATGATGTTAATAGGGTCATGAAGACCTTTTCCATGCAGTTTTCTCTTTGACCTTTATGTTCTTTTTCTCTTTGTTTTTCTTGTTTGTTTCTTCTTTTCTTTTGTTTTTGCTTTGTTTTGTCTTTCTTTTTCTTTTATTTTTATTTTTCTTGGTCTTTTTGAAAGAGCTTGCTTTTTGTGCCGTGCTTGTGTTTGAGCACTTGCATTTTGCATCATGTACTGTGCACTATGTTTGGCGTTGCGACTGCTTAGGGAGTTACAGTGTGCAACAGTGTATCAAGAGTTTTGGGCTGAGTGGAATGCATTAGGGGAGGGGGGGCGGGGATTGAATGGGTCAAGGAGAGCATGATGGGGAAATAGGGGCTATATCAAGGGTCGGGAACATACTTATGAACGGATTGATTAACCTAGTTACGTGTGTCAGGATGAATATGATACCTTGTCATCATGATGAAGTGCATCTATGCACGAGCGCCTCAGAAGTGTCATCCTGCAAACACAACTCCAAGAAGACAAGAAAACCACAAATGAAACAGTTAGCTAAACACTTTAAACAAGGAGATGGAGTCACCACATGCAATTTTCAAAGCAGAAAGAATCATGAATAGAATTAGCTTCATTAGGGCCCATGAGATGAATCATGCAGCAAGTCTTTGTGGAACATGAACAACCGATTGCAGCAACACATCTTTTCAAGTTTTTTCTAGTTAGTGATGATGTCACCAGTTTACAGTCTTAGCGGACTGTTGTGGATTAGTTTCACATCATAACCCCTTGGACGGTGCCAGTTTAGTGTCGTAGCAGATGGTGCATTGCTAGTTTATAGTCATAGCGGGCTGTGAAGAGGCAAACTAGTTTATAGTCTTAGTGGACTTTAGATGCTAGTTTTATGTCATGGCGGATAAATGTAGCAGTTTAGTGTCATACTGGACAGAGCTCTGTGGTATCAGTTTTGAGACATGATGCCAGGACTACTCTATGGTATCAGTTTTAAGTCATGATGCCAGTACTACTCTGTGGTATTAGTTTTAAGTCATGATGCCAAGACTACTCTGTACCTCAAGTTTGTCAAACATAGTACCTTTTCAAGTACAAGTGGTTTGTAGGATTGGCGAACTTATTTCCATCCATGTCAGCAAGTTTGAATGCTCCATTGTTTTTTGCCTTGGTGACTAAGGAAGGCCCTTCCCAGTTGGCTGAGAATTTATCTGGATGTTCTCGAGCAGCCTTAAGGACTAGATATCCTTCTTTGATCGAGTGTTTATGAAGATCGTGCTTGTGCCTTTGCCTCTGTTGTTTTTGGTACCATTGAATTTGACTAAGTGTTCTTACACATTCTTCCTCTACTGAATTGAGGTTGGCAATGTGCAATTCATTGTTTTGACTTTCATTGAGAAGGCTGGAGAGAGCTATCCGCAATGAGGGAACCTACAATTCTAAAGGTAAAACAGCTTTAGATCCATACACTAGACTATATGGAGTTTTACCTATGGATGTTCGATGTGTTGTTCTATAAGCCCACAATGCGTAGACTAATTGTTCATGCCATCATTTCTTACTCTGATTCAGCATCCTTTTGAGCACCATGATGATAGTTTTGTTTGTAGCCTTTGCTTGACCATTGCTCTGCAGGTAGTAAGGTGATGAAAATGCATGTTTAATGCCCAGACTTTCACAGAAGTTTTTTGTATCTGGACTACTGAACTATGGCCCATTGTCGGTAACTATTTTCATTGGAATATCAAAATGGGTCACAATATTTTCTATTATGAAGGTGCAAATGTGTTTTGATGTGGTCTTCCTAGGAGGAATAGCTTCCACCAACTTTGTGAAATATTCAGTCTCAGTGATAATGAAGCTATGGGCTATTGAAGATGATGGCGTTATCGGTCCAATTAAGTCTAAACCCCATTTTTGGAATGGCCACGTAATTTGTGTTGTATGTAGTTTGTTAGGTGGGACATGTATTAGATTACCATGCTTTTGGCAAATGTCACATGTTCTAATCTTGGAGATGCAATTGTATTCCATGTGTGGCCAGTAGTAACCTAAGTGCTAATCTTTGTTGCCATTGCTTTAGGTGCTATGTGTCCTCCACAAAGTCCTTTGTGGATTTTTTCTATGATCATTTGACCATCAATGCTACTAATGCACATTAGCATAATATCTTCATATGATTTACGACACAAGGTGTCTCCTATTAATGCGTATTGGCGGGAATGTTTTCGTACGGCGTCCTTTTGAGCATTTGTCAAGTGTTGTGGAGGTTCACCTCTTTGAAGATACTCTTTTACATCATCATACCATTCTATTGCATGCGTTGTACTAATAGATGCTACATGTACTTCATTTAGAGTGTTAATTACAGGTTCGACACAACTGGTTATAAAATTAGGTAATGCATGGAACATTTCAGGTGTCATGTTTAAGGCTAGTGTGGCGAGTGCATCAGCAATGGGGTTTTCTCTTCTAGGTATGTGTTGTATATCCACTTCTACTAGTTGCCTCACTAGATGTTTATTCAAATCACAATACAGTTGCAAATGGAGAGCTTTACATGCATATACCTCAGTGATTTGATTAATAACTAATTGCAAATCACCTCGAACCACAAGGCATGAGATTCCCGAAGTTAACGCTACTTGAATGCCTCTAAGAAGACCTTCGTATTCTGCTACATTATTGGTGCAAGGAAAGGTTAAGAAGTAAGTGAAAGGTTGGATTTCTCCAGAGGGGTATGTTAAAATTGCTGTAGCACTTCCTCCTCGAGAGGTTGAAGCCTCATCGAAGTAGAGGATTGCCTCGTAGTTATCAGGTACAGTGTCTACACTGTTAACATTTTCATCTAGGAATTCGAGATTTATCATTGCTTGATTGTATGTTGGCGAGACAATTAGCTACATGGCTATTGCCTGACCTTTTGTGGAATATTGAGCGACATAGTGCAAATCAAACTCTGCGATTATCACTTTCCATCTAGCTAACCTACTTGACTCATAGATGTTATTAGTGATGGCACGAAGAACATTATCCTTGAAAATGATGTAAACCTGATTACAGAAGAGATAATGTCATCATTTCTTCAAGGAGAAGATGAGGGTGAGGCATGATTTTTCTACATCATTGTATCATTGTTCATAGGCTATTAAAGCGTGGCTTAAATAATATACAGGGATCTCGGCTCCATCTTGACATTTTTGACAGAGCATGGATGCGATGGATGAACCAGAAGTTGCAAGATAGATGTAGAAAGATTTGTCACTTTGTGGAGGATAAACAGTTGGTAGTTGGGCCAACTCTTTTTTTATGTTCTCGAATGCTTCTTGGCATTGTTGAGTCCATTGGAAATGTACATTCTTTTGTAATAGATGTTGCATGGGACTCAACTTATCTGTCAGCCTTTCAATAAAGCGTCTAATGAATTACAATCTACCTTGAAGGTCACGTAGTTCGGTGAGGTTTCTTGGAGGTTGCATATTGGTTATTGCTTTGACCTTATCAGGGTCTACTTGTATCCCTATTTCGGAAACTAGGAAACCAAGCATTTTTCCTGTTTTAACACCAAAGACACTTTTTTGGGTTGATCCTAAGGTCATATTTGAGACAACATTTGAGCACTAAGTCTAGATCTTTTGCATGTTGTTCAGTTGTTTTAGATTTGACCTCTATATCATCAACATAATCATTGAGCAAATTGAGCATGTA
>MNCI01014441.1:629797-725456 GCA_015680685.1 Gnetum montanum
TTGGTCGCTGGAAAATACCAAACGAAAATCCGTGTACACAGTCTTAACCATGGATCCGTGCGAGGGCCGTGCTGGGGAAAACGAATCCGCGGTGCCCTGAACGGTCTTTTCGATCAGATAGGGACTTACTCAATCAGTAAATTGACAAATATCGTGATAATATGTATATTATGTAGATGTTCCATGAGACAAAATGATTCGATGAATCGTAGAAGGAGTAGAAAACAATGTAAGTAAATCGAAACAACGATAACGTCAACGCGACAGGGAGGATTAGATTTAGGGAAGTGCGCAATTCCAAGATCTATGTTTTGGCTTAAAAATTGAGTATATCATATACAAGGTTCCAATAGTAGACTCCGTTTATCTTGTGCGAAGTATACACAAAATAACAAGAAAACTGTTCAACAAGGATTACAAAATAAAGCTCGATCTACCTCGTAAGCCAAGGATAGGATGTAAGGAAGGTCAAGCCTGGATGTCTATCAATCAACTATTTCTGATCAATAAGCTTTGCCAACCAGACCAGATGATCTCTCGATCTCTAATCTGCTCCTTTTCCCTTCAGTAGTTTCTGCTTGAAGCTGCCAACGATCGCCAATGGAGAGAAGTGTATTTTCGCCAAAAGACTAATCGCTTCTGCTGCCAATGCTCAACAATGTCTTCTGTCTCTGCTAAAAGATAATGCTGCCCAAAAAGATGATGAAGATCTGCCCCTTTTTCTTCTTTCTTCGCCAATTGGGGTATTTATAAGTTCAGTAGTACGTGGAGAAGGCACGGGCCTGATGACACGTGTCTCGAACCTTCAAAATACCGTTGACTTGGTAAACTTTATGTTGAAACTGGTCATGTCGCATCACGTTTTTGGGAAGGAGGGCAAAGTACGCTGTCGACCACTTTCGCTGAAGCCGCTTCATGATTATGCACAATACGCTCATCAACGTATTGTTCGTGTGGATAGCAGATGCGTGTCTGGTACTGCTTTAGTTGACTTTAGGCTGTATTACACTCGTTTACGCTGCGTAGCATGGTAGAGTGTAGTAGAGCGTAGAAGTAGTTAACTCAAGCTGTTTTACGCTCACTTACGCCGCGAAGCGTAATAGAGTGTCAAACATGGTCAACTTTACAATAAGTTACGCTTGTTTACGCTGCATAGCATAATAAGCGTAAAGCGACTAATTTGCAAAAAGGAAGAAATCAATCTGCTGCGCTTCTTTGGACTCTGACTTTGACTTTCTGGAAGCTCATTATGTTGCTCTACGTAACAGAGCATAAACTCAGCGTTGGACAAAAGACTTAGCAGAGTATGCGACAAGTCTTAGACCTTAAACTTCGTCCAATTCGCCGAAATAAGTTACTTTCTAATATCGGGCTATGTTAAACAGAGTTACGCTGAGCAACACTACGCTATGTTGCGTAATGTAGCGTAAAGAGAGGAAACAAAGTAAGGTTAAAATTTGCAAGAAACTTGGAGACTTGATGCTGTGCGCCTCTTTTCCTTGCTCTATCTTCTAGATTTTTGTCGCAAACTTTCGCCCAAATCGTGAATCTTCGCCTTAGGCCGATTTGCAATTTCCACGGTGTTTCAGTGGCCCCTCTTTGTTGACGTTTAGAGGGCTTGCCCGAAAGACGTCGACAAAGAATACGAAACACCGGACGGGTAAAAGTACCAACAGCGTTCATCAATGGTTACTCAAGTGTCGCCCTGTCAAAGCAGAAGTGCAAAAATGAGGGAGACGGAAGGTAAAACGGTATAGGAGGGAATGTGTATAGAGGTAATAGGAGAGAGGTTCGGGGAAAACTCAAGTGAGGTTCAGGGAAGACGCAAATGAGGTTCAGGGAGTACTTAGGCCTTCTCCTGCGATTGCATTTGCGTGGAGTTATGCCATTATTTTGTAGATGAAGGGGCTTGAATAGACGAATTGTGTTGTGTCTACGTAGCTTGGATGAGTTGTGTTTCATCCATTTTTTCGACCCATTTTTCTTTTCTTTTTTTGACGTCCACTAGGTGAGTTGCGTTACGCCGGTTTATGGGCTTGATTTTAATGCAGATGCGGAAAGCGTACACTGCGTATTCACATTTTGCGTAAGGGGAATAGATGGGATGGTTAAGGAGGGTAGTAAGAGCTAGAGGTAGGATTATGAAGAAAACAGGGATGCACTCCTGAGTGGACAGGCTAACCTAAGCGGCCATCTGAAAACGCTATCTGTATTTCACCGCTCAGATGAACGCACTTTTGAGCAACATCCTCATAGCAAGTAACCTGCAACCAAAGAAGAAAACAGAGGACACCATTGCTTGGTCGAATCGCCAAAGAGGTTGTTGAAACAAGTACCATTTGAGGCAAGACAGAGTGAGCGGGCTGTAAAGGGGGAACCATAGCAAGAGGCCAGGGTCTTCAATGTTGACGCTCGGCCCAGCATATTGCCGCCAAAGATCATCAGACTCATCGCACCTGACTGGTTATGCAAAGAACTAGCTAGGTGAATCTGTGAAGCCAGAGTCTGATAGTGATGATAAGCGGAGATCCCCAAGGTTGTGGTTGATGAGAACTCCTTTGGGGCTCTGGACGGCGAAACTAAACTCTCAGAGGTGCCACTGCTGAAGTGGGTGCAGTGACAGCATCTCCGAGGGGTCAATAGTATGCCTTTCAGCACATCTGAGGAATCAGTAGAATGCCTGTGAGGTAGTGATGCTGGGGCTGTCCCAGCGTCCCACCCCATTTGTTTTGCACTCGCACAGAGACGATTACATTCTCTTGATTCACATGTTGGCCGTCTGTAGGTCCTAGTTTTAAGTCTTGGTAGACTGTCGTTGCTGGTTTTAAGTCTTAACAGACCATGGTCCCAGTTTAAAGTCTGGGCGGACTGAAGAGTGCTAGTTTTACGTCGTAGCGGATGCTGGTAGAACTGATTTATGGTCTCAGCAGACCGTGCTGTGGATGTCAGTTTCATGTCGTGACCTAGGGACAGATCTGTGCTGGTTTCACGTCTCAGCAGACGGATACTTACCTGTGCCAGTTTTATGTCATGGTGGACAGCCGGTGCCAGTTTAGCGTCGTGGCAGACGCGTGCAGGAAATACTAGTTTTACGTCTTGGCAGACCTGTATAACACTGCCAGTTTTACGTCGTAGCGGACTGTTGCAAGTTGCTAGTTTTACGTCGTGGTAGACGATCGTTGCTAGTTTTACGTCGTGGCAGACGATCGTTGCTAGTTTAGCATCATGGCGGACGCATGCAAAAAGTGCCAGTTTTATGTCGTAGCGGACGATCAGTGCCAGTTTAGCGTCGTGGCGAACACGTGAGGAGAGTGCTAGTTTTACGTCATAGCGAACGATTGTTGCCAGTTTAGCATCGTAGCGGGCGATTATTGCCATACCTGATGTTAACACTGGATATGCAGCTAAATGTAGTACCGCTTCAGATATACATGGTTCACAGGATTCGGTAACTCATTGCCGTTGGTATCTGCTAGCTTGAACGCACCGTTGCCATACACATCAGCTACCAAGAAAGGGCCCTCCCAGTTTGCAGAGAACTTGCCTACTGGTTCGTGAACGGCCTTGAGAATCAAATTTCCCTTCTTGATCGAACGTTGTTGAAGATTATGACGGTGCTTCTGCCTCTACTTATCTTGATACTTTTCGATGGTATCAAGCGTCTGTATTCGCTTCTCCTTTACTGAATCCAAATCCATGATCCGAGATTCGGTGTGTTGAGCCTCATTTATAATCGTGGAGAGGACCATTCATAGAGAAGGAACTTGTAATTCGAGGGGCAACATTGCCTCAGATCCATAGACTAGGCTATAGGGTGTACTATCTGTAGCTGTTCTGCATGTGGTACGATACGCCCATAGCACATAAAGGATCTTTTCATGCCACCATCTCTTGTTGCTGTCAAGCATTATCTTGAGTAAGTTGATAATGACCTTTTTTGTCGCTTTAGCTTGATCATTCACTTGCGGGTAATAAGGCGAAGAAAAAGATTGTTTGATAGCAAGGTTGTCACAAAAGGATTTGGTTTCCAGACTGCTAAATTGTGGCCCATTGTCGGTCACAATAGTCATCGGGAGACCAAATCTAGTTACAATGTTATCTAAAATAAAATGACAGATCTGTTGAGACGTGATCTTTCGCAAAGGGATGGCTTCCACCCACTTTGTGAAGTACTTAGTGGTGGTGATTATGAAGCTATGACCTGCGGAAGATTTCGGTGTGATAGGCCCTATAATATCTAATCCCCATCGTTGAAAGGGCCATGTTATCTGAGTCGTGTGTAGTTCTGTAGGCAACACATGTATAAAGTTTGCATAACGCTGACACGTGTCGCATGTTTTAACCTTTGTAAGACAATCTGTTTTCATGTACGGCCAATAATACCCTAAGGGACCGATTTTAGAGGCCATGGCTCGTGGTGCTACGTGTCCTCCGAATAATCCCTCGTGGACTTCACCGACTATACGTTGCGCCTGGTCTTTATTAACGCAAGTGAGCAGTACTCCATCAAAAGAGCGTCTACAAAGGGTACTATCTCCTATGATGACGTACTGCCTAGCTCGCTTATGGATAACATTTTTCTATGCACGTGTTAGCTCGTGTGGTGGTTCGCCATGCAAGAGGTAAGTTTTAATGTTGTCGTACCACTCTAGCGTTCTATCCTCGAGCAGTGAAGATATTTGCACCGCCTAAATGATAGGATCTGTACAATCTGTTATTAAGGTAGGACAAGTGTCGAACAGGTGCGATGACATGTTTAAAGCTAATGTAGCCAGTGCATCGGCTAGCGTATTGTCATTTCAAGGCACGTGTTGGGCATCGATCGTTGTGAACTGCTTCAGAAGATCTTTAGCCATATCGCAGTAGGGCTGTAAATGTGCAGCCTTGCAGGCATAGAATCCTGTGATTTGATTTATAACAAGCATTGAATCGCCCCTAATTGCCAGGTGTTGAACATCAAGCCCTCTAGTTGTTAATAATCCCCTGAGGAGCCCCTCGTACTCTGCCATGTTGTTCATACAGGGAAAGGTCAAGTGATAAGCGTGCAGACGCACATCCTCAGGTGATAGCGAAATGACTATGGCGGCACTGCAGCCTCTAGCGGTTGAAGCTCCTTCAAAATGTAACGTTGCTTCAAGGCCTGTTAGAATAGGGCTTAGACTATGTACATACTCGTCTGGAAATTTAGGCTCTATCGTTGCCTGACTGTCTACAGGCGATGTTATTAGTTGGTCAGCTATCACTTGGCCTTTCGTAGAAGATTAACCAATATAATGCAGATCAAATTCTACCGTGATAGCTTTCCAATGAGCTATTTTATTACTTTCGTACAGGTTATGCGTAATAGCCCTAAGGATGTTATTTTTGCATATTATATTGACCTGGCTATGGAAGAGATAGTGTCTGCATTTCTTGAGTGTAAATACTAACACTAGGTAATTACGCTCTACTTCGTTATACCTCATTTCATATGTACATAGAGCATGACTCAAGTAGTATATGGGTACTTCTGACCCATCATCTCTCTTTTGACAGAGTAATGCAGCTAAGGCTACGTCTGATGTTGCAAGGTAAATGTAAAACGGTTGATCCCTTTGTGGTGGGAATACTGTTGGCAAGTGTTGAAGTTCTTGCTTCAAGCTGTCAAACGCACACTGACAATCGTTTGTCCATTCGAAATTAACCCCCTTTTTAAGCAGATGCTGCATGGGGTGTAACTTATCTGTTAGTCTTGAAATGAACCACCTGATAAATTGTAACCTCCCTTGCAATCCGCGTAATTGCTTGAGATTCGTAGGGGGTGTCAATTCAAAAATGGCTTTGACTTTGTCAGGGTCTACTCGTATGCCAATTTCCGATACCACAAACCTTAACATGTATCCGGTTTTGACTCCGAATACGCACTTCTTTGGGTTGAGCTGGAGGTCGTATTTAGAGCATCTTTTAAGGACTAACTCTAGATCCTCCAAATGATCTTCTGACCTTATAGACTTAACAGCTATATCGTCAACATAATCATTCATTCTCCCTAGGAGGTAATCGCTAAAGATATATGTCATAGCTCGTTGGTACGTAGTTCTGGCATTTTTTAAACCGAAAGACATCATGGTGTAACAAAAGGTCCTCTAGGGTGTCATAAAGGTAGTTATCAGCTGGTGTTCTGGGTTGATGCGTATTTGATTGTAGCCTGAGAAGCCATCCATGAAGGATAAAAGCACATGCCCAGCGGTTATACCCACTAGTTGGTCGATACTCAGTAATGGGAAATTATCCTTGATTATAGCTTTTTTCAAGTCTCAGAAGTCTATGCAGATGCGTATCTCTCTGGTATTTTTAGGAACAACTACAATGTTAGATACCTAATCTAAGTAATCGACCGCGCGGATAAAACCAGCCTGGTATAGTTTAGTGATCTCATCACGTACTACTAGTGCGACTTCTGGCTTAATTTTTCGTGCTTTCTGTCTAACTGCTTTGATATGGGGATCTAGAATTATGTTGTGTTGTATTAATCTTAGGTCTAGTCCTGGCATATTTTCGTATGACTATGCAAACACTGTGATGTTGTTCTGGAGGACCTGCTTTATGTTATCATGTACCTTTTGGTCTAGTAAAGAAGTAACCTTAAGAGTTTTAGTCTCACCTTTATGCGTAACCACAGAGACCTCGTTAAGGAGGTCTTCGTTTACATCTCTAGCTTCCAGATCTAGCATGCACGTCGATTGTTCTGGCCAGTCTAGAGATGTTTCCGACGTGGCTATGGTTGTGTCATCGAGGGCAAGGTTAGTTTCTACTAGTGTGGGATCAAATTGTCTAATGATTTCCCCGTGTGGGCCTATTAAAACTAGGAGCGTAGATAAAGTTTCGTCCATTTGGCAATTGTCCTGCAAAATTGTCAAATATGAAAGTAATTAGAAAAAGGCTAAGTTGGATGCGATAAACATTTAGCGTATAATGCTTCGTTTAGTCTAAAAAGAAAAAGGATGTGATGTGACGTTGCTGAACGTGAGAAGCTAACTGAATTTTGAACATCGTGAGCAGCCTGTAATTAATGCGACCTGATTACGAGGAGATAAGATGCAGTAGTTTAAGGTCGTTTCAGACCGTAATGCATGCGATATCTATCGCAATTAATGCCTTGATTTTCGGGTTCCAGCTCATACTGACACCAGAATTTGGGCAAGTTTCGCTTAAATCGGGCGTCAAGTTGGTTAGTTTCGCATATAAGTAGGCAGTTCATATCGAAAACAAGCTGTTGGCTATTGCAAATTTGAATTCTCGGCTATCATAGAGAGAAGGAGAAAGAGCAAAAGATTACAGCACGTTATTTGTGAAGGTGTTCAGGACTGTAACAATGGCGTCGAAAGTGAGAGGAAAGAATACCAAGTTGGCTAAAATCGACGAAGTACAAGGGAGCCTGCAGCGTGCTTCGCAGGCCTTGGTCGAAGTGAGAGATGTCACTCCCCTGAATCGGTAGGCCATCCCTTACTTACTCGTATTGCTTCCTATGATATGCTTTTTTTTGTGTTTATTCTTCTGCGTCCTCTGCGTAAACTAGAGTTTAGGTTGTAGACCTCGTATTGAAGCGAGGGTTTAGACAACAGTATTGCATCTATCGCCGTTGTCTGAGACAAACCTTGTACTATTACAAGGGTTTTGATGATTTCAGCTGTATGGCTAGAGCGTAATTTTGTAAATTTTCCTATAGTTTAAGCATGCAATCGGAATCTAGATGGTAACGTGTTTATTTTCTGTACAGTATCATGGTGAAACCCATCCTAATCATTTTGGATATAGTCGGGGTTTTATGTTGTATAAACCCTATCGTACCCAATGTTCCTCCCCCTCAAACTCGGGTTCAGGGGAAGGCCATATAGTTTCGAAAGGGTGCGCTAGAGTTTTTGCAGTTTTTGCTGTGTAATTACAGTATTCTTGTGTGGTCGCATCTATCGGGCGATGTGGCCAGCACTATTTTGGAACATCTGTTAGTGGGTTTTATGCAGGGCATCCTGGCTTTCCTGACAGATGGGGCTATTGATACTAGGCGTCCCCAAGACCGTGAACTTAGCGCCAGAGGATTAAGGCGTCTAGGTTGGATCTGGGAGATGCACAGATTTAGCTGTTATCATGCGTATAATACTTTGTTCGTGGCTCATCATGTCTCGACTTACTTTCAGAATCCACCAGGCACGGTGTATTATTCGGGCGGGTAAGTTATTTTACTGACGGTATTGTCAATATGTTTCTAATGTCTGAATTTGCAAAGCGTAGGATAGTAATGTGTTATATGATACAGGTTTTTCATCAACAAAAATGGGTTAGTAGGCAATAATGATACATTGTCTTGGACCGAAATGACAATAAAGGAGTTTACGTCCACCAACAACGTACGCGCTGGTGTAATGGGGCAAATGGCTTTTGACATTCACGAGTATCCCACCCGTTATGCTGATTCCTTCAAGAATTGTTAGAACCTCGGGTGGTTACATGAGGAATGGACTTTGAACCCACCCCTTACCCTCGCGGATGTGCAAAGGAAGCTCCCTCCATTTCTTTTGTCATTTGGACCTGGTAAGGTTTCGTTGCTGCTATTAACTACAGGATATTACATTTTTTTTTGTTTTGAAATGTTGCGTAATGGTGTTTTCGCTATCTTGACATGTGCCTTGTGTTATCAGTCAGGGAATCCCGAGAGATTACCATCACGATTTCTGGCCGCGAGGCGAACACCCTCCTTTTCCGTTATGGCGACATAAAGGAGGCACAAAGCTGGCTTGGCCACGCGGCAGCCCAGTTGCGTTGGTCACCAAGCTACGGGAAGCGAGGTTGATGCATTTATTTTTAGCCGTAACCCGTGATGTCCTCGCAAGAGAAATGTTAACCTAGGTTAACTCCTTCAGCGAGGGAGCTGAATGTTTTTGCACGTGCGTGCGTCACATACGTGTAAACTTTGATATTGACGCTCAGCTGTTTACTGACCTCTTCGGCGTCCCCTCTGATGGTCTTCCCGTAGAGGAAAAATCGAGGAGAAGCGTCAAATGTCAGGAAGAGTTGGAGGAGTGGTTGGGGACCAAGAAGGAAACCAAGGGGATCCCTTGTGAAAAGATCAACTTAGAGGTCGCAAAGACTATTTATCCCCTCTTCCAAGCCCGAGCTTTCCCCAAAACACTCTCGTAGGGGAAGTTCTTTACTATAGAAAAGGCCCGCATTATGCGAGAGGTGATGGAGGAGGGGACCCAATTAGACTGGGCAAGCTATTTTGCTGAGGGGTTACACACTGAAATGGTGAGGCTCCGCCAAAAGCTTGAGTCGCGTTTTAGTGTTCACTTTTCCTTCTTCATAGCTTGCCTCTGGCATTTTGCCGAATTTTTGGTTGTCCAGAGGAATGGGGTCTGGGTCCTACAAGACTAAGACCAGTTATCCAAACCTTGGATTTCTCATATCTTCGGCACTACTCGGGCACAGGATCCTCCGGAGGGAATTAGGGAGTCGTTGTCTATAACGACTAGGGATGTGGTGGCACCTCGAATGTGGGGCCCTGACAGTGTAGGTGGGGTGCTTCCCACTTACACTGGTGATGCATCATGGGGAAAGCACCTGGCTGCAGAGATAGTAGACGTCTCGGTTCAGCATAAAAGGCCTCGCTTAACCAAGGCCCCTGTGGAACCAGCAGGTGGCATGGGCAGAACTGTGCAAGTTAGAGTTCAGCGGAGTAAACCTCCGCCTGGTAAGCGTAAAGACATAGTGAAAGTTATGGCAATTATTGTATTACGCAACTTTATTCAGGATATTCTCAATTGTTTAAATGTTTTATTTGGCATAAACAAGGAGGCCTACGGAGCGGTTGACCCTTGAAACAGGGGCAGTGGTATTACGGCATGAGGAAGGGGCCTCAGTTTTGGAAGAGGAGGCCCCGGCTGTTAGAATAAGTGACGCATAGACCCTTGTGCATGAGGAGAGAGAGGAGGCGGAAAACGTTGATGCACTCCCCACTGTAATAGGCAGAGGTAATTAGTGTATTAGAATTTTTTAGGAATTCTGTTAATAACTAGAAATTTTGACTTAATTACGCTACAGATGAACAAGGTGCATCCCCGTCCGCCGTTGTTAGCAGAGTGTGGGGGGAATTCCCTGATAAGTTTGCCTTCATGGAAGGCGTTGTCAATGATATGATCGAGTGCCTCGAGTGCATGGACCCTGGGGCTGGTATGTTACTACTATTGTATGCTTATTTTATTATAAGGTTGTAATGTTTATTTACATTTGATAATATTTGTTGTCAGGAGCTCGCCTTCGATGGGATCCTACGGAGCCCATTGACCTAGACATAGTCGAGCCTTCATCAGACGGCGTGATCATGCCACGCAACATTTACGAGGAAATACGTAAATGTGCGTTACGCTCGACCCGCTCCTTATGGGAGAGTGAAAACATCAATGAAGACCTCTGGAAGAAGCTGTAGAGGTCAGAGAAGGAAAGGATGTCTCTGACCAAAGAGGTCGGAGACTTAAAATCGTGATGTGAATTCCTACAGGTGTGAGGAACGGGTGAAGAGGACTAGTGGACGGTTGTTATCGACTACGCTCGCTACTGGACCACATTCAGAAACAGCGTTCAAACCAGTCGAGAATTGGTGGAGCAAAGGATGCAAATAGAACTCTTGGCCCAGAAGAACCAGGACTAGGAGGACTTTTGCGCAAGCGTCCAAGAGTGGAGGCAGAAAGAAAAAGATCACAAGCATCTGTATAAGCAAGAAAGTCTCGCTTATCGTCAGCACTATCGAGATTCTGCCGTTGAAGCTCAATCCTTGTGGGTGTTCCTCGACGTCATAGGCGCATCTAAGGCCTTCGAGAAGTTCCAGGAGCAGGTGACGGTAAGCGCATCTCCGGAAAGGAAAATTACTCTTCCCGAGGAGGAGACTACAGTCCCCACCTTCTTCCCCAAACCACCCCGATGGACTAGCGTGGAGAAAGGGAAATTGAAGGCTAGAACTATTCTGGGGGATGGAGTATGGTCTAAGTTAACCGAAGACGAAATCATGCAACGCCTGTGGGTCGGTTTAGACCAACTCCCCTTTGCTGCGGATGCAGGACCATCACGAGTAAGTTTGAATGTTATTGAATTTAAATTTTCTGATTTATTTTATCATGGTTTTTGCTTATGTATTTATTGTATGTAGGTACAAGGAGTGGATGAAGAAGGTGAACAGGATGAGGAGCGCGTTCAGGAAGAAGAGTGTAATGACGCAGACCGTCATCTTGGGGAGGCAGTGTTAGTGCAAGAACCCTGTAAAGATGACATTCCTCACGAAGGAATACTCTCTAAAAATGACGGTTCACTCGAGGACGATTTGTTAGGCTTAGAGGCAGACCTAAGGGACACTGGTGATAGTGGTACTAGGGGGGATGCGTAATTGTGATTTACGCATGATTTTATTGATGAAATTTGAACAATGGTAATATGAATGTTGGCGAGATTACTCATGAGATTTTGTTTATGCTTTCTTATTTATTTTACGTTTAATTTTATGTCTTTATTTATACAAAGCGTAAACAGAATTGTTAAAGACTTTGGATAGGTTGCGTTATTATGACTATAGAATGGAATTGCTAGTTTTAGGCCGTTGCGGTCCGTCACATAGCGTTTGCGTAAGATATAAATGAGTGAACTTGCTAGTTTTAGGTCATTGCAGGCCATTACTAGTTTTAGGCCATTGCGGGCCATTTGCGTACTTCTGGGAGTGTAATTGATAAAAATGTACATATTTGCGTAATTGTGCTATATGACTAATAGAAGTCAAGAAGCGTAAATGGCATAAAATGGGAAATGTAAATAGCGTAATGGACAGAAAGTGTAAATATGTATGTATATTAAAGAAAACTAACAATCAAATTTGATAAGCGTAAGCGGAAAACTAGTAAAAGCGTAACGATGCGCATAAATACCACTTAGATCAATCGCTAGCCCGCAATTGTTTCTTAATGGCTTTTACGTTCAGTGGTGCGTAAGAGCGAGGAGGTTTATGGCCTGACTCTTCCACATCGTCCTCTCCTCCCTGAAATGGTAAGTCAGCCCAGGCAAGGCTGTCATCATTCATTTTGACTTGTTCGGAGATCTGGACATGGGTTTGGTCTTCAGGCATCTCGATCTCCGAACCTCGTTCTTCTTCGATGTTATTGATAGTCCTAGAAGTTATTTCATCACCGTGTATAACTACCTCTCCCCCCGCATAAGGGAGGTGTATCTCTTGGTGTATTGGTGATGAAACTGCCCTCAATTGGGCCAGCCAGGACCTCCCTAGAATCAGGTTGAAACCGGGCATCTCTTCGACAACGAGAAATGTGGCGTCTGTTGGGAATTGGTCTCCTGCCACAAAATCGATATGCACCGTCCCCTTAACTTGAACTCGTGCCCCGTTGAACGACTTTAGGCACAATGTTGTTGTAGGACTGATCTAGTCGACCAGGCCCAACTTATCCACTATAGGATAAGGGATGACATTCGTAGCCGTGCCATCGTCAACGTGCACCCTCCGAATCCGATGTTGACCAACCCGGATGGTGATGAACATGGGTTCTATTGTCACTTGACCTTTCTTGGGATCATCTTTGATGGATTTATCGTGAAAGGTTAAAGGGGGTGGTTTAGGTTGCTCAGCAACGGGAGGAAGCATGACATCATGTATTGCTTCCTCTTCCGCTGGTAAGCCTTCATCCACAGGTATAGATGTCAGCATACGGACCATAGCCTCATGATGCTTTTGAGATGTCATAAGCAAGTCATAGAGACTCAGCGTTGTGTTCTTCTATTTCAGAGCTTGCTTAACTTGCGTAAATGCGTCGAGGAGGTCCCGTTCTCGGCTAGGTTGCTTATCCCCTCTGTCTTCTTCTATTCGCCCTAAGAGACGAATCTCCCGAGGCGGAACAGCGTTAGTCAGAGGATTGTGTTTCTTTCTGCTGAGGGGAGGTGGCTGTGTTTCTGTATCCTTGTCTTGCCCATAAGGTTTAGGCGCAGGGACAGAGGCCAGGGGCCTGGGCTTAGCGAAGCCTAGTGTAGAGTGGTTTTTGGAGCCATTAATTGACGCATCTCCTTCCTTTTTTTTATTTGGTGGTGGTTGGTGGTTTTGGTTAGAAGCTTGCCCATGCGTAAAAGGAGCAGCCAATGGTTTTGGTACCCTCAGGATAAAAGGCACCTTAGGAGTGGGCGCAGACGTGGCTGCGGCTTTATCATTAACGTGAGACCGAGTTATGATGAGAGAGGGCGCTCGAATAACAAAGGGTGGCCTCAAAACGCCACTAACTACCGGTGAAGAACTTGCCCCCTGGGGTGAACTAGTAGGCACGCATAAAAAAGGGTTGTTTAGGTGGTACCTTCCCTTCACCATCCGTACTTACCACGTTGATGGTGTACGGTGCGTTATTTGCGTTTAACGGGTCCTTGTACACATGCAACACCTGGTTTTCGAGACGTGTTGGACTACTGTCGTCTAGTTTCAGAGAACCATCGTTAATCATGCGTTGAATGTCGTCCTTCAATGCCTAGCAGTAATCAGTATCATGACCACACAATTGATGGTAGTCACAAAAACGGTCCAGCCTAAAAGACTTCGGAACTGGTGGTTTGTTAGGTAGGGCTAAAGAAGGGTTCTTCAATAATTCACAATAACGCCTGTGACGCTGGAGAGCTTCTTTGGATACCTTTTTATTCTGAATGTATCTTGTCCCTAATAGTTATTTCAACAGTTCCGAATGTTTTATAGACAGAGCTATATATTTTGAGCGATCTTTACGCTCGAAGTTTGGCCTTGGCTGGGGGGGCTTTTCAGGGGCAGGTGTGTCTTGGATGGTGTTGCTTGCACTAGCCGTGGTCTCGACAGACGCTGTGGGTGCCTTCTTATTATTCTTATTTTTAGCGCCCTCAGCCACGCAGCTACTGTCGTCGTTGTTACTTTGCCCTTGTCTTTACCCTTATTATTGACGTTTTTATAGGCCACGTACGCCGGGTCTTTGCTAGCCTCAGCAGCATCCTGGATGCTCTTAGTTTGGGCGAAAGCCTGACTTAAGGAGTTAGGGGCAAGGTAATATAGTTTAGACTTGATGAAGTCATTAACTACTCCTTTGAAAATAGCCAGCAGATGGGCTTCCACAATAGGCTCACAAATTTCATTCAAAGTAGTGCTCCATCGCTATATAAACTTCTGGACTGGTTCAAGTGGGTCTTGCTTCACTCCCATAAGTTGGTCAAACGTGACTTCTGGCTTTAAATTGTACTTAAAGCGAGTCACGAATTGTGTTAGGAGCTCTTCCAAGGTTGAGATGGAAGAGCGAGGAAGCGCTCGATACTAGTCTAAAGCTTTCCTTGCGAGAGACATTGCAAAGACACGGATAATTGTATGAGGCCATTGCTGCAATAACAAGGATTTAGACCTGAAGGTAACAATGTGAGCATTAGGATCTCCTTCCTCGTTATATTTAGTAAAATGGAGCAACGACATCCCTGGAGGCAACGATAGCATAGGAACCACTGGTCTGATAGGATCATCCTGGTAGAAATCCATGACTTGTATCGTATCAGAGCCAGCAGCTTTAAGGTGCCTAACTTCCTTAGTGAGAGTCTGAATAAGCAAAAAAGCTTGATCCAGAGTTGGTGATGAAGGAGTCTGCGCAGGAGGAGCTGGGGGTTGTACTAAAAGAGCAGTGCCAAGCAATGGGAATGTAGCGATGGTTTGGCTGACAGGTGGTGCAACAGGGACTATCCCCGTGGATGGAGTTGCCTGTGGAAGCCACCACCCACCAGGCTGAGCAGAGAGATTGGCCGTCGCTGGATGTGTAGGATGGAAATTGTAAGGATATTGTGGGTTTATTTGTGGGACATGCATGGTAGGTGCAGCTAAGGGTTGCACACCGTATAATGCAGATTGATTATGTGAAATAGGCGGGATCCACTGACCAGCCGTGGGTTGTTGAATAGATTGCTGCGATTGAACAGTGGTTGCGATCTGTTGTCTTGCAATGGGTTGCACCGGATTTTGCACTAGGCGGGTTATAGGTGTGGTATGAGGTTGCACATGGGGAATGAAATGAGGTGCGGTAGACGCAGGTACCACCGACGAAATACTGATTACATGTGGCGATGAGACTGCCCCCATGGTATTTTGAGATGGTATTTGTACTTGCAGGACTGAGGATTGCGTGGTGGCCTGCAGGATGACAAAAATATGGGTTTGTGTAGTCATGACTGAGTTGAGATGGGAGGCTTCTCCGATGAGAGGAAACAAGGGATTTATGTATGTATGGGGACTGAGGGTATGATATGAATCCACGTGTTCAGATTAGGCTACGAGTTCATCTTCCTCTTCTTCCCCGTTTTGAGGTTCTAGAATGGACCGTGTAGTCTGACTCCTAGCCATAACCAGCTGGGTCAGGAGTTCATGATAATGTTCGATCAGGGGGACAATGACATAGGCGGTAGGGGTGAAATCTTGGCCCCCTTTGTGGATCAGCTCATAATTTCATTTTGCCTCAATCTCGGCTCGGGTAAGAGCGAGCTTTGCCTGGATCTTGACGCAAATGAAATTGTACTCTTTCAGAGTCACGACGGTGAATACAGGATCCTTGCCCTGTAACCTCAACGAATGATGTGACGGTCCTTGAGGTCCTATTGCACTAGAAGCTGGTCTGGTGGTGGCGATGGGATTTACGAATGTGGCACCCGAGTCGGTGGTGATCATAGCAGCAGTGGTTGCATATGCAGAATCCATTTCTCAGATAGGTTAATGAAAAGAAATGATAGGATCTAAAAGGCGACGGCCAAACAAAATTATGAATGGGCTTTTTACCCTGTAGGATTCCAAAGGAATCGTTGCTGTGACCAATATACACCACAGGATTTTTTGTAAACTTCCCTAGAGGTATTACGTTTACGTTTTTTATAGACGTGGATATGGATCGCTTACAGGGCTACCCGTAAAATATGGAACAGAGGTTCAGGCCCTCCTTCTAGTGCCAGAAAACTATAACGACGAAAAACGTCGATCGCTGGAAAATACCGAATGAAAATCCGTGTACACAGTCTTAACCACGGATCCGTGCGAGGGCCGTGTTGGGGAAAACGAATCTGCGGTGCCCTGAACGATCTTGTCGATCAGACAGGGACTTACTCAATTAGTAAATTGATGAATATCGCGATAATATGTATATTATGTAGATGTTCCACGAGACAAAATGATTCGATGAATCGTAGAAGGAGTAGAAAACAATGTAAGTAAATTGAAACAACGACAACGTCAACGCGACAGGGAGGATTAGATTTAGAGAAGTGCGCAATTCCAAGATCTATGTTTTGGCTCAAAAATTAAGTATATCATATACAAGGTTCCAATAGTAGACTCCGTTTATCTTGTGCGAAGTATACACAAAATAAGAAAAAAACTGTTCAACAAGGATTACAGAATAAAGCTCGATCTACCTCGTAAGCCAAAGATGGGATCCAAGGAAGGTCAAGCCTAGATGTCTATCAATCAACTGTTTCTGATCAATAAGCTTTGCCAACCAAACCAGATGATCTCTCGATCTCTGATCTGCTCCTTTTGCCTTCAGTAGTTTCTGCTTGAAGCTGCCAATGATCGCTAGTGGAGAGAAGTGTATTTTCGCCAAAAGATTGATCGCTCCTGCTACTAATGCTCAACAATGTCTTCTGTCTTTGCTAAAAGATAATGCTGCCCAAAAAGATGATGAAGATCTGCCCCTTTTTCTTCTTTCTTCGCCAACTGGGGTATTTATAAGTTCGGTAGTACGTGGAGAAGGCACGACCCTGATGACACGTGTCTCGAACCTTCAAAATACCATTGACTTGGTAAACTTTATGTTGAAACTGGTCATGTCGCATCACGTTTTTGGGAAGGGGAGCAAAGTACACTGTTGACCACTTCCGCTAAAGCTGCTTCATGATTACGCACAATACGCTCATCAACGTATTGTGCGTGTGGATAGCAGATGCGTGTTTGGTATTGCTTTAGTTAACTTTAGGCTGTATTACGCTTGTTTACACTGCGTAGCGTGGCAGAGCGTAGTAGAGCGTAGAAGTAGTTAACTCAAGCTATTTTATGCTCACTTATGTTGCGAAGCATAATAGAGTGTCAAACATGGTCAACTTTACAATAAGTTACGCTTTTTTACGCTGCGTAGCGTAATAAGCGTAAACCGACTAATAACTCTGACTTTAACTTTCTGGAAGCTCATTACGTTGCTCTACGTAATGAAGCGTAAACTCAGCCTTGGACAAAAGACTTAGCGGAGTATTCGACAAGTCTTAGACCTTAAACTTCGTCCAATTCGCCGAAATAAGTTACTTTCTGATATCGGGCTATGTTAAACAGAGTTACGTTGAGTGACACTACGCTATGTTGCGTAATGTAGCGTAAAGAGAGGAAACAAAGTAAGGTTGAAATTTGCAAGAAACTTGGAGACTTGATGCTGCACGCCTCTTTGCCTTGCTCTATCTTCTGGATTTTTGTCGCAAACTTTCGCCCGAATCGTGAATCTTCGCCTTAGGCCGATTTGCAATTTCCACGGTGTTTCCTTAGCTTCTAGATCTAGAGTTTTAACTATGTTTTTAGGCTAGTCTAACGTTTCTTAAGTGGAGGCTATCAAATCCGTATAGGTGGATGGATTCAGATCCAACGATTCTGGGTGGATCGCTCTTTCTACATCTCCATATGGTCCATTGAGAGGCAATATTGAGAGGATTTGGTTGGTGGCCATGGTGCTCACTCTTGCCAATTAAAACAGGAGCAAAGTAAGAGACACTCCCTTAGTAGTAGAGTTACAAAGTGTAAACAAACATAGGATAATTAAGCTGTGCATTGATAAATTTAGGAGATGCAGTGGAAGATATGACAGTTTAAGGCCATACCGAGTCAGATGTTGACTTGCCATTTGCACTATTTTTAAATTTTTAAATTCTTATATTTAAATTTTCGAGTGGACAATAAGGTCACGAAGATTTTAAAAATTTATGAAATTTTATGAAATTTTCAAGTGTTTTTATGTTTATTTATTTTCGTTTATTTTTAGCACTTTTTTCCTTTGTCCATAAGAAGTTTTTGGCCAAATTTTGGGGGATTAGAATGGCAAAGAAATTTGGGCAAGCATACAACAAAAGATAACTTTGGAAAATAACATGTAGTTAAAATGAGAAGATGAATTAAAGTAAAATGGCCAAAAATTGAATAAATAAAATTAAATTATTAGGGAGGAATAGAAAAGAGGATTTTGAAAAAAGCAAGCTTCATTTTGGTCATTGTGAGTTGCTGGGCAATTGGGAGAACAACGTAAGTTCCAGGGTGCAACGTGAGCAAGGCATTAGCGTTAGCATTAGCATGACCATGAAAGACAAGGGCAAGGAGAAAGCAATCGGGGGCAAGGGGAGGAAGCAAGTAGCCCTAGCGTTTGTAAAGGAGAGTGAAGAGCTCCTCCAATGTCTTCCCCAAATCAGGGTTCTGTCGTGGAAGAAAGCCCTACACAGGTAAAATCTTTGCCCCTAATATTTTTTTGGGATTTCTGCAAGTAGTGTTACCTAGGGTGAGAGCTTAAGATTTTTGGCTTTACAATTTGGGGCATGAATGCACAGGTTTTCGATTTTTTTTCTTGGCATTTTGGCTGCAAAATTTCTAGCTTTGTCGGCATTATTGTTGCAAGGTTTTGGGTGTAACGTGACTAAAAATTTTGACCTTGGAGCTAGGGTAGCGTGACCACAAAGATTTGGATTTTTGGAGAGCAACACAATTACAAAATTTTTATTTTGAGAGGGGGAAGAATGGCTATAAATTTTTGATTTCGAAGGGGGCAGCGTTCTTGAAATTTCATTTTTGAGCTTTTTTTCAAAGCAACGTGACCCGTAAATTTTGGGTTTTTTGGCCTGCACAGCATGACCTTGAATTTCAGTTTCTATCCTGCACAACGCGTGACCATGATTTTTCTATTTCTCTTCCTTGGGAAGCATTACTAAATTTCCGATTTCTCTTCCCTGGGCAATGTGACTGAAATTTCCCAATTTTTCCCTAGGCAGCGTGACTAAAATTTCCCAATTTTTTCCTGGGCAGCGTGACCATGATTTCTGATTTTTTCACCCAAGGCAGCGTGACCTTGGATTTTGGATTTTCAATCCTGGTTTTTTTCTTCAAGGAGATGTTTTTAGAACAAAATAGGAGCCCCTAGCGTGAGCTAGAATGTGGGAAAGCTCAACGTGACTTGTGTACAGGCCAACTTGACCTGGTGTAGCTAGCATGAGTGTTGGAGGAGTTGCCTTTGAAAGGATGTTCAATGATTTCTCAATTTTATATTTTTTTATATAATTTATTATTTGTTTGGGATTAATGATTTAAACATGGATTCATTCTTAAAATGATTTCAATGTACTCCAGTAAGCACAAGATTACACTAAATAGATGTTAGTGTCCTCGTCTCATGGGGTGGAATATTTGTTTATGTGATTTTTTAGTTTTATGTGATGTTGCTTTGTTACCCTTAACTGTTTTGTTCTATTTTCTATGTTTTGTTTGTAGAGACACGTTAATGATGGAGCTGGCCCGAGTGGAGTAGGAGCGGATGATGAAGAGGATCTTGGGGATCAACCCCATCCATGAGCTTTTAAGTCGTTAAGTGCTTTTGGATTTTAAGATGTTTGATGGAATGTATAAAGATTGATGTAATGGCCTAAATTTAATTATGGTATAAAATGGTTGCATTCCTTTGTTACCTTGATGTTCTATGTAAATATTTTTGTTATTTCTCATGTTTTTTATTGTTTTTCTTTGTTTTCTAGAGTATATGTGTGCAACTAAATGTAACATAAATTTCTAAAGTGTAAAGCGAGATATAAGGTAAATACTTGAAAAAGAAGGCAACGACCATGCAAGAATCTAAATCATAAGTTGTAACCTATAAGCTAAAATTCAATGTAAAATGACGGGAGTTTGTAAATCTGTAACTTGTTGGCTCTAGTTTAAAGCCATTTCAGGCTTGGTACATTAGTTTAAAGTCTTGATGGACTGTTGCATCTGTTGTTAAAGAAAGGATTACCAGTTTTATGCCATGGTGGGCCAAAGGTAGTAACATTTTCAGAAAGTTTTAAACAAAACTGGCCATCTCTAACCGTGGCTAGTTTAATGCTATTGCGGATGTTTGTTGGCAGTTTAACATCATACCAAACAATTCGTAGATTAACATTATTTCGAACATTTCGTAGTTTAATGTCATTTCGGACATGTCGTATTTTAACGTCATTTCAAACATGTCATAGTTTAACGTCATTTCGAACATTTGGTAGTTTAACGTCATTTCGAAGATTTGGTAGTTTAACGTCATTTCAGACATTTCATCTCATTCGTTCTAGTCGTTGAGTTGCCTTTAATCTTTTGTAGCTTAACGTGTGGGGTTGGGCGTATGGGTATGATTTTATATTCACCTTCCCCTTCATTGGTGATGTCAAGGGGTAGTTCTGACCAAGAGACATCAGTAGTGAAACACTATGAAAATTTCAAGGCCTCGGCAATCTGGCAAAAGGCTAGTGATTCAGGCGAAGGGTCGCAACAAGGTGCGGCATAGCAAGTTCCTTTTCAGTTGAAGGTCTGTCCCGCCCCATTGCACAGCACAGCACAAGCAAATTCTAGAGGATGGAGCAAAGTGATGGATGCACGGCGGCAAAACTTCCAACTTCGCAAGTTATCTATTTCGAAAAAATCTTAACTTTTGTCAAATTACGTTGTATTACGCTACATAGCGTAATACCGCATGGTGCAGCATAATAACAAAGACAGTCCATCACAGCATCAAAGATGACAAACATGCAAGACTTCGATAGCCCATTAAAAGGCTCAAGGTCTAAGCAACAGTCTGCAGAATGACGCGCGTTTCAGCAGGTTTTCTTTCCTGGTTAAGGGGCTCATTACGCTGCTTTACACAATGTAGCGTAGTAAAAACCCCGAGAAAGGTAGAAACAGAGGAAGCACAGCAACAACAATTCAACTTTTGCGGTTTCATTATTTTACGCTAAATTACGCTACGATGCATAATTTAGTGTAATGAAGCGTAATTCAAGTAACCACACACAAATCAAACATCCGTGGTTCATACGCCACAATACGCTCTCTAGCGTATTACAGCGTAATCAAAGAACAGTTTGTTGTCAAAGCTCACACAAGGGTAGTTTACGACGCATTACACAGCATAGCGTCATAAGCTTTAACAACAACACATTAAGTCAACGACATTCTATGAGTTCAGGACATGCATCATTTAAATCACATTTTTCTCTTAACCCTAACCTTATAAATGCTCTAGTTGACCAAAATCAAAGGGGCTGGCAAAAAGTTTTCTTTCAAGCTTGGCAAGAGAGTAAAAGCGAATCAGCGATCATGAGAATTTCGGAGGTGATTGACAAGAATTCTTGATCAGAAACAATCGGCTGCCGGATATTCTCCCATGGGTCTGACTTCCTTGCACCTAGATTGGCTAGATCAAGGTAGATTGAGCCTTGCTTGTTTCATCTTTGCATCACTTTCTTGTTACTGGCATATGCTCCAAACCGAAGCCCGCCTGAAGTCATTGTATCAAACATATTATTTTTCATAAATTAAATCCCAGATCTTCTGATCGTATCATCTACCAAATCTGATCTCCTGCATCCTAGTTAGAGGGATTTGGCAATCTTATCTAAATCGTTTGCGTTACCTTCAATTACTTTCGAGATTAAAAATATTGCATTGCTTTAAAAAGAATCTTCATTTCACCATCAAAATACTACAAAACCTTTTACTGATTAAATAAGTCCCTGTCTGATCGACAAGACTGTTCAGGGCATCTCGGATTCATTTTTCTCTCTAGCACGGTCCTCACACGGATCCGGGGTTAGAACTATGTATGCAGACTTTCGTTCGGTATTTCCAGTGACCGACGTTTTTCATTGTAACAGTTTTCTGGTGCTAAAAGGAGGGCCTTCATATCTGATCCATATTTTATGGGTAGTCTTGTAAGTTGTCTATACCCATTGTCAATCAACGTAAATGTAATACCTCTGAGGTTGTTTATGAAATTGTGCTGTGCAGATCGGTCACATCGATGATTCCTTTGGAATCCTACGAGATAGAAAGCCCCGATTATTATCTTACTTCACCTTTGTCCTTCCAATCTCTACTTTTATCGTCATTATCTCTGAATCGCGTAAAAAATAACTACTTCAACTACTGCCATTGACACTGCTAGCCTTGATAACCCTTGGACCATGCAAGTCACACCTCCCACGGTCGAGTAACCACTCAATCCAGTACGACCACGCTGCTTCCTCAGGTTACAAAACAAAGAGCTTGAGGGATAGGCTCAGTGTAGGGAAAGCTACAATTTCCTCTGTGCTAAGTTAGCAGCAAATCTGCCTATGTACCCACAAGAGCTCGAGGAAAAATGAGAGTACGAGCTCATGTATTGCAACGGGAAAGAACTCATTCCTACGCCTACCACTTTCATACCCTTAACGGATCAACAAAGATGGATCCTAGATCAAATGTTAATGGCACAGACATTGCCAGAAGAAGTAAAGACCTTGTTCCGTAATGAAATGCTTCACGATGGACAAGATGATCTAGAATCCCACTCTGAGGGAGGCAGTCATGCCAATTTCACCATGGCCCCTCCCTCCACAACGTCTCAAGTAAATCCCCTGTTCATGGTTACCACACCTTTGATGTTATCTAACACTGATCGAGTCCCGCATTCACCGCATTTACATTTTCTATCACCAGCTATCTTCCCAGGTGAAGGTGCATCACAGATCATTCCTCAGCAGGCACGATTACCTAACCCACCTCATCGTGTACCTGCGCTTGTGCCACCGCATGTGCACGCGATACCTACAATGTCGACTACGCTCCTGACCCACATGACAGAGCCCGCCACTACTACATGGTGGGTTCCAAACATGCCGCCCGTCGCACATCCCGCGTAAATGCCCCCTCATCCCCATCATCAAAGCTAGGTTCCGCAAGTGCTAAATCTAGCTACAGGATCGTTACTCATACCCCCAGTCATGCAAATAGCATACCCAATGGCGCAGTCGACAACAACTGCCCTATCTGCACCAACTACCAGATGGTGGATGCCACAAGCAGCACCATCTACAAGGACCGTCAACCAACTTGCTACATTCGTTGCGCCACCCAATGTGGCTCCCCTTCCTACCATGCCACAAACAACCCTGCCATCCACGGGTCTGGATCAGGCCTTCCAACTCATTCAGACCCTTACGGAGGAGGTTAGGTGCCTCAAGGCTACTGGCTCTGACGTGCTACAAGTCATGGATTTCTACCATGACGATCCTATTAGCCCAGCAGTCCCAGTCCTGTCATTGCCACCCGAGATGCCCCTTCCCCATTTCACAAAATACAACAGGGAAGGTGATCCCAAACCTACTCACTTTCAGGTCAGAGTCCTTATTGCTGCAAAAATGGCCGCATACCATAATCCGCATCTTTGCTATGTCCTTAACGGGTAAAGCTTTGGATTGGTATCAAGCACTTCCATGCGCTTCCATTTCATCTTTGGAAGAGCTGTTAACCCAGTTTGTGACTTGCTTCAAATACAACCTAAAGCCAGAAGTCACACTGGACCAGCTTATGGGAGTTAAGCAAGACCCGCTCGAGTCAGTCCAAAAGTTCATACAGCGCTGGAGCGCCACCTTGAATGAGATCCGTGAACCCATCGTGGAGGCCCATCTATTGGCAATCTTTAAGGGAGCGGTCAATGACTTTATCAAATCTAAGATGTATTATCTTGCTTCCCATTCCCTCAGCCAAGCTTTTGCTCAGACTCAGAGCATCTAGGACATAGCGGAGGCTAACAAAGACCAGGCGTATGTGGTCTACAGGAATGCTCACAGCAAAAGTAAGGATAAAGGCAAAGCCACCACGACTACAGTGGTGGCGGTTGCTGAAGAGGCCAAGAAGAAAGGCAACAATAACAAGAAAATAACTGCGGAGCCAGCTGAGCCGACAACAAGCTCAGGTGGCACCAATTAAGAAGCTCCTTCTGCCCCCAAAGCACCTCCACAGTCGAGGCCAAAATTTGAGCGTAAGGATCACTCAAATTACGCAACCCTACCTGTGAAGCCTTCAGAACTTCTGAAGCAATTATTGGGAACCGACCACATCCAACACAAAGCAGTGTCTGAGGAGGCTCTAAAACATCACAGGTGCCACTGTGAGTTACTCAAGAATCCCTCCTTGGCCCAACCTAATGAACCGCCTGTGCCCAAGAACTTTAAGTTAGACCAATTCTATGACTACCATCAATTATGCGGCCATGACACGGACTACTGCTAGGCCTTGAAGGATGACATCCAACGTCTGATAGATCAAGGTGACTTGATCTTAGATAGCAGTAGCCTGACACGCCTAGAAAATCAGGCCATGCATGTGTACCAAGGTCCGTTGAATGTAAACAACGCAGGGTACATAATCAACATGGTAGGAACAGAGGGTGATAATCAGACGTAGCCGAGATAGCCTTTTGTGTTACGAACGCACCCTCACTTGACCCAAGCAACAGGTCCATCCACGCCGACGAGTGGCACTCCAAGGCACCCTTTCATCCTTCGAACTACATCTCAGAATGCTTCCCGATAGCCTGCAGTTATTAAAGCCGCGGCCCAACCCGCGCCTACACCCAAGGCACCCTTAGTCATCAGAGTGCCTAAACTATCAACCGCCCCTCCTACGCAGGGGAAATCTTTTAAGTCAAACCCTCCTACTGTCACTGTTAATGTGGCCAAGGGCCCTCTTACACTGGGGTTACCCAAACCTCAACCCCTCGCTTCTACACCTTTTGTCCCACTTGTCAAAAATAAAGAGGTTATACCAAAGCAATTATCTCCTCTAGGCCAAAGGAAGCGTAATCCTTGACCAAATGCTACTCCTCCCTGCGAAATTCGCGTCCTAGGGCAAATGGAAGAGGAAAGGGATGACAAACAACCTGATCGTGGGCAAGATCTTTTTGATGCCCTGGCACAAGTCAAATAGGCTCTGAAACAAAAAAATACAACATTGAGCCTTTATGACTTGCTCATGACGTCACAAACACATCGTGAGGCTATGGTTCGTATGCTAACGTCCATACCTATGGATGAAAGCCTGCCGACATACGAAAAAGCAATCCACTCTATCATGCTTCTGCCCGCTACTAAAAAACTAGATCCCACCCCGTTGACCTTTCATGATGAATCCATTAAGGATAATCCTGAGGGTCAAGTGACGACGGCACCCATGTTCATCACCATCCGGGTCGGCCAACACTAAATCCGAAGAGTACATGTCGATGAAGGGGCAGCCACTAATGTCATCCCTTATCCCATAGTGGATAAATTAGGCATGATCGATTAGATCAAACCTACAACGATGTCATGTCTAAAGTTGTTCAACGGGACACGGATGCAGGTCAAAGGGACCATCCATATCAACTTTGTGGCAGGGGACTAGTTCCCTACAAACGCTACGTTTATCGTGGTTGAGGAAATGTCTGGATTCAATTTGATTCTTGGGAGGTCTTGGTTAGCCGAACTGAGAGCAGTTTCATCACCCATTCATCAGGAAATCCATTTGCCCTATGCAAGAGGAGAAGTGGTTATCCACGATGATGAAATAATCTCACAAGTCGTTAATAACATAGAAACAGAGCATGGATCAGAGATCGAAAAGCCTGAGAATCCATCCCCTATCCAAGTACCCGAGCGAGCCAAAACAGTGGCTAATGACGGCCTGACTTGGGCTAAACTACATTTCCCGGAGGAAGATTGCGATGCGAAGGGGGAGGGCCATAAATTTCTCCATCCTTATGTGTCGTTGAAAATCAAAGCAATTAAGAAATAGTTACGAAGTTAGCAATGTTGCCTAACTAATACAGTCTCATCATCCATGCTATTTGCGCTTACCGTTTATACTTCTTATGTTTACGCATGTGCTTATGCTTTCCACTAGCTAATTTCATTACGCTCATGTTTATCTTTGTGTTGGGCTTTATGTTTCTATTTTCTTTACTCATACGCATAGGCCCAAAATGGCCTTAAACTAGCAACCTTATCTACACTTCTCACCCAAATTACGCAAAGGCCCGAAATGGCCCTAAACTAGCGACTTCATTTACACATGGCACCTGAATCTGCTATGGCCCGAAATGGCCTTAAACTAGCAATTTCATTTACTCTTTGTATCTAAACCCATTTTACGCTGAGAATGCTAATTTCATTCACACTTTATACCAGAATCCAATTTCCGCTTACTCTTCATACCTTAAACTATAAAAAAAACAGGTGGGCCCAAAACGGCCTTAAACTATCCAGGGCCCGAAACGGCCTTAAATCATCCAGGGCCCGAAATGGCCTTAAACTAGCATTTACGCTCTGTACTTGAATTTCCTTTACGCTCTGTACAAGAAATTCATTTACGCTTGGCACCTTAAACTACTAAAAAGAGGCCGAAACGGCCTTAAACTATATAAGGCCCGAAATAGCCTTAAACTAGCAATGTCATTTATGCTTTACATTTAGACAATTTAACAGCCCACAATGGCTTCAAACTAGTAACCACATTGACGCTACATTTTTAAAACTAATCACCATTTATCATAACATTAAAACCTACGGAACAGTTTACATAAAGAGAAAACAACAAAAAGAACATTAACATTAACACCGAAATTTGTTTCAATACGTTAAAAGATAGAAATATAATCTCTTGTCTCATTGCACCACAATAAAACACTAGGTTAATTCATTACGCATTCCCTTTACCACAACTGTCTCCTGTATCCCCTAGTTGAAGCTCTACTTCGAGGAGGTCGTCCTCATAGAGGCCACCCTTTGCACGAGGAACCCCTTGATAAGGACGATGACCCTTCAATACGCTCTATTTCCTGTAAACCCTCTTCATGAGGATCACCACCTTCGTTAGCTTCATCCTATCGAGGAATTTCCTCAGGTCATTTCTGTGATCAGACATGGTATATAGATTAACATCATCATCAAAACTAGGTAGGTATAATGAAAACGTAATAATACTGCAACTTACCTGTGATGGTCCCACCTTAGCAGCAAAGGGGACTTACTCTAATCCGATCCACAGACGATGCATGATTTCATCCTCGATAAGCTTAGACCAAACCTCATCCCCTAGATTGGTTCTAGCCTTGACCTTCCCCTTCTCCACAGGAGTCCATCGGGGTGGTTCAGGGAAGAAAGAAGGGACAGTAGTCTCACCTCCAGGAAGAGTCACTTCTCTTTCCGATGAAGCACTCACCATCACTTGCTCCTAGAACTTTTCAAATGTCTGGGAAGCACCAATAACGTTGAGAAATAGTCGAAGGGATTGAGCCTCAATGGCAGAGTCCCTATAATGTTGACAATAGGCAGCACTTTCTCGTTTGTAGACCTGTTTGTGATATTTTTGCGTCTACCCCCACTCTTGAATACTCGCACTAAAGTCCTTCCAGTCCTAGTTCTTCTGAGCAAGGATGTCCATTTGCATACGTTGTTCAACCGATTCGTGACTAGTTTGGACACTGTTCCTGATGACAACCCAATAATCAACGTAGTCAACGATAGCTGTCCTCCAGTCCTCACTTCCTGTCCCCTTGGCTTGTAGGAATTCATTCCGTGATCTTAGATCCCCAACCTCATCGCGTAGAGCCACTCTCTCCTTCTCCGACCTCTGCAATCTCTTCCAGAGGTCCTCGTTTATGCCCTGACATTTCGACAAGTAGCGAGTCGAGTGTAGAGCACATTTATGCATATCATCATAAATGTTGTATGTCATGACGTTCACTTTTGATGAGGGCTCGGTGATGTCTAGATCGATAGGCTCTAATGGGTCCCATCTGAGGCAAGGTCCAAATAACATGAAAATAATGGTTAAGCATAATTAAGTAGCATAATGCCATAGTAAAACAACCTCTGTGTAATGATTGTAGCGTACCAGCTTCAAGATCGATTCGCTCTAAGCGACCGATCATATCTTGAACGACCCCTTCCATAAATGCAAATTTATCAGGAAATTCGCCGCATGATTGAGTCGCCGCCACTATCAAGGGCATGCTCTGGTCACTTGTTACGTAGGACAAAAGGTATGATTGAGATATTACGATAACTAGTACAAAATAAAAATTAATTTTATCAAGCGACAAACCACTTGCCTCAGTTAATTCCAGCCGAAAGGACTTCGACATCTTCCACAGTTATTTCCTCTTCACACACAGGAGGCTATGCACTCCTCGCTTTATTAACTAGGGCCTCTTCTTCCGAGACCGAGGCCCCTTCTCCGCGTCCTAAGATCATAGCCCCTGTTTTAGGGGTCAACCGGTCTGCTACCTTTTCCCTCGCTATTATACGACATGACTATTTAACATAAGATTTCATTTTTGTTCAACAAATGTTACGCTATAGTCTCTACACAAATCATAACCGCTAACACATTTGAACATATACCGCTTGGAAGAATACTCCGCTGGAACCTAATTTGCATCTTTTTCTCGACACCACCCGCTAGCTCGGTAGATCCCTCGTTTAAACGAGGCTTTTTCGGTAGCACTAACGAATCCACTATCTCAGCAGCCAAGCGCTTCCCCCTCGACACATCACCAATGTAAGAGGGGCATGCTCCACCCACACTATCTTGGCCTCACGTTCAAGGTGCCTCCATACTCCTAGTCATTACCGACAACGACTCCCCAATCCCCTCAAGAGGATCTTGCGACCGGATAGTGCTGAAAATATGGGAGATCCATGGTTTAGATATCTAGCTCCGATCTTGTTGCACCTAGACCCCATTCCTTTAGACCACTAGAAATTCGGCAAAACGTCGGAAGCAAGCTATGAAGAAGGCAAAATGCACGTTGAAACGAGTTTCAAGCTTCTGGCGAAGCCTGATCATCTCAATGCGCAAGCTTTTGGCAAAGTAGCTCGCCCAATTGAACTGTGTCCCCTCCTCTAAGACCTCTCACATAATTTGAGCCTGCTCAATGGTGAGGAATCTCCCTTGCAAAAGTGTCTTGGGGAAGGATCAGGCCCAAAAAAAGGGGTAAACGGTATGGGCCACCTCCAACTCAATCCTATCGCCGGGGATCCCCTTAGTTTCTTTCTAAACTCCCAACCACCCCTCTATCTCTTTCTAGAGTTTGGAGCTCCTCTTCAACTTTTCATCTATGGGAAAGTCATCGGAGGGGACCCCAAAGAGATTGGAAAACAGCTGAGCGTCAATGTCAAAATTTATGCGCACATTACATACACGTACGTAGAGATGCTCAGCTTCCTCGCTAAAGGAGTTGACCAGGGTTAACATTTCACCTGCAGTGGCATCAGGGGTTACGACCAAGAAAAGGTCCATTAGTCCAGCTTCCTGAATGTTATTGGTTACTACAATTGCGGCCGCTCTATGGCCGAGCCAACGTTGTACCTCCTTTATGTCGCCATAATGGAAGAAGAGACTGCTGGCCTCGCGACCTGAAGCCATGATCGTAATCTCCCTTGATTCCCTGACTATTAACATGAAACCACAGTTAAACCAAGATGATTTCACACCATCATCACACCACATTGACATAATTCATTATTACTACAAAGCTTACCAGGCCTGAAAGGTAAAGGGAACGAAGGGACTTTCCTTTGAACATCTACAATGGTAAGGAGGGGTGGTCCAAAGTCCACTCCCTATCCAGCCAACCGATCTTCTTACACCTAGAAAAGAAGTCAGCATAACGGGTAGGGTATTTTGGGATCTCGAACACCAGATGTCCCATGACGGCAGCCCGCACGTTGCTGATAGAGGTAAACTCCCTTATAGCACTCTCAGCCAACGACAATGATAAATGTACCATTATTGCCCATAAGACCGCTTTCATTGATAAAAAACCTATGCCAGAAACATAGGCAACTCTTTACACTCAATACGCATTCAAACAGTAGTTAGCATTACAATGCTGTGAAGTGAAATGAAAACTTACCCACCTACGTAATGCACGGTACCAGGTGGATTCTGGAAATAAGTTGTGGGATGACGGGCCACGAATAAAGTGTTATAAGCGTGATAATAATTAAACCTAGGCATTTCCAAGATCCAGTTTAAATGCCTTAAACCTCTGACATTCTGTTCACGGTCTTGCACCCGCACACTTTCAATCGCACCATCTGAAAGAAATGCTAGGATGCTCTGCGTCGAATCGACCAATAACATCTCTAAAACAGCTGCAGCTTCATCGCCTGGTAGATGCGACCAAACGATTACGCTGTAGTTGCGAAGTAGAAATTGCACAAACTCCCACGCGTACCTCTTCGAAACCACACCACCTCCTCCTTTAGACAAGCATGAGGAGGAGGGACATTGGCTGCGGGGACATGAATGCAGCACAGAACGCCCACGATGTCCAAAACGATTAGGATGGGCTTTAGCATAATACTGTAGGATACAAATGTGCTACTGTTAGATAAAATCTAGACATGAATATTTGTTACACCACACTAGGGCTCGCACAATTCCTGGAAAATTACAGCGTATACTAGAGGCGCATAGCCAAAACCACCTAAACCCTTGTAACAGCTCAAGGTTCGTCTCTGATGACGGCGATGAAAGCAAATACTGCGTATTACTCCGACGCACTATATAACTATTATAGAACTCTGATTACATTATATTTACACGCTATACATTATCTCTGTACAACATTATTCCTTATCACCTAAACCTTCATAACAATAGTTCAGTTTGTACAAATGGACATTAACGCCCGACCAACATAAGAATCTAAAATATACAAATCACGACACTGCAACAAAGATAACAATAGCATAAAAGGGTGAACAGCAACTTACCGGTTAAGTGGAGTAACGTCCAGAACTTCTACTCTGGCCTATGAAATCCGCTGCAAACTCTCTTGCATCTCGTCAATCCTGGCCAACTTAGTGTTCTTTCCTTTAACCTTGGGTGCCATTGTTGCAAAAGTCGCAATTGAACAAAGTCCTCATGAAATCCTTTGCTCACGCTCTCTTCTCGCTATAACCAGGGTCGAATTCGTGATATCAGTAACCTGTTTTGAGTATGAACCACTAGTTTATAAACAAAATGCTCAAAACCAACTGATTCTTTCTGCCCGATCAACGAGGAACTTTCCCGAAACGCGGGTGTTAGTATGACATAAAACGCAAATATTTGGGCATTAATGTCGCAGATATCGTGCGAGTTGTGGTCCGGAATGACCCTAAACTAATGCAATGCTTATCACCTCGTAATTCGGTAGCATTAACTACGATTTGTGCAAAAATACAAATCTAACCATTTCGACCCACTAGACGCGCCACGTTACACCTCTCATCTCATTTCATACACTAGCATCTGGGAAGCTTAGCTCAGCACTTCTGTTTACAAACTATGCGTATTTGTAACGGTCCACTAAGACTTTAAACTGGAAACTTATCTAACACGTAATTCTGACACAAAAAATAAACAAAACTTTATCATTTAACAGATTGGCGAAAAAATGATGTAACAACTTCCATTTTTGGCGATTTTTCAAGATCACTCGCAAATGGACGCAGCTTTATCCACACCCTTAGCCTTAACAGGACCGCATGGGAAGGTCATTAGACAGTATGATCACACGCTAGTAGGAACAAACCCTTCCCTTTATGACACAACCATAGGAACATTGGGAACATAACCAAACTAGCCAGAACATCTGACCCGAACACTTGACCTGGAGGCTGGTGATGTAACCGAGGACCCTCTCAGTGAGGTCCTTGTGGTTACGCACAAGGGTGAAAATAAAACTCTTAGGGTTAGTTCTCTCCTAGATCAACAGATGTAGAGTGACATAACCCAAGTGCTCCAAAACAACGCTGCTATGTTCGTGTGGTCATATGAAGACATGCCGGGTTTAAACCCGAGATTAATACAACACAACATAATCTTAGACCCACTCATCAAACCAATTAGACAGAAGGCATGAAAGATTAAGCCAGAAATCACGCCAGCAGTGAGTGATGAAATCACCAAGCTATATCAGGCTGGTTTCATTCGCGCTATTGATTACTCAGACTGAGTGTCCAACATCGTAGTTGTTTCTAAGAAAATGGAAGGCATACGCATTTGCATAGACTTCCGGGATCTGAACAAAGCTACAATTAAGGATAACTTCCCGTTACCAAGTATTGACCAATTGATCGACACAACAGCTGGTCACGCGCTCCTATCCTTTATGGATGGTTTTTCAGGTTATAATCAAATTTGTATTAACCCATAGCACCAATTGACCACAACATTCATGACGTCTTGGGGAACCTTCTGCTACACCATGATGCCTTTCGAGTTAAAAAATTCTGGAGCAATGTATCAACGAGCCATGACATATATCTTTAGCGATTATCTCTTAGGGAGATTGAACGACTACGTAGATGACATAGCTGTCAAGTTTATAAAGTCAAAAGATCATTAAGAAGACCTAGAGTTAGTCCTTAAACAATGTCTCAAACATGACTTACGACTCAACCTAAAGAAGTGCGTGTTCGGAGTCAAAACTAGATGCATGTTGGGGTTTGTGGTATCAGAGACTGGCATTTGAGTCAACCTTGACAAGGTTAAAGCCATCGTCAATTTAACACCACCAACAAATCTCAAAGAATTACGTGGGTTACAGGGCAGACTTCAGTTCATCAGGTAGTTCATCTCAAAGTTAACAGATAAATTACACCCCATGTAACATCTTCTGAAGAAGGGTGTTGATTTCGAATGGAACGATGACTGCCAGCGTGCGTTTGACAGTTTAAAAGAAGAGCTGCAACATTTACCGACGATTTTCCTGCCATAAAGGAATCAGCCTTTCTACATTTATCTAGCTAACTCGAACGTATCCGTAGTTGCGTTACTGTGCCAAAAAAGGAACGATGGATTAGAAGCACCTATCTATTATCTCAGTCACGCTCTATTTGCGTATGAAACAAGGTACAACGAAGTGGAGCATAACTGTTTGGCATTAGTTTTTGCACTTAAAAAATCTAGGCATTATCTTTTCCGTGGTCAGGTCAACATAATTTGTAAAAGTAACGTTCTGCGGGCTATCTCCAACAATTTGTATGAAAGTAGTAGGATAGTTCATTGGAAAGCTATCACAGCTGAGTTTAATTTACATTATGTTGGCCAATAATCCACCAAAGGCCAAGCCATAGCTGACCAATTAGCAACGTTGCCAATTAACGATCAAGCCACAATAGAACCAGAATTCCCGAACGAACATGTACATAGTTTAAGCCCTGTATCAACAGGTCTTGAAGCAACATTGTACTTTGATGGAGCTTCAACCACTAAGGGTGGCAGTGTCGCCGTCGTTATTACGCTTACTCCTGAGGATGTGCGTCCATCGGCTTACTGCCTGACATTCCCTTGTATGAACAATGTGGTAGAGTATGAGGGGCTCCTCAGAGGGTTGTTGATAGCTAGAGAACTTAACGTTCAACACCTGGCAATCTGAGGTGATTCGATGCTGGTCATCAATCAAATCATATGAGTCTACGCCTGCAAAGCTGTGCATCTACAGCCCTATTGCGATATGGCTAAAGATCTCTTGAAGCAATTTGCAACGATCGATGCCCAACACGTGCTAAGCAACAAAAATGCTGTTGTCGATGCACTGGCAACACTCGTACTAAACGTGCCACCACACTTGTTTGCCACTTGGCCCACCTTAATGATAGAATGTGCAGAGCTTGTCATTCAAGTGATGTAGATTTCTTCATTAAATGTGAGAGGAACGCTAGAATGGTTAAGCAGAGGCAACAAACAAGGTGATTATCAATTTACTCAAGAAGATGCTCAACAGTAATAAGAAGCGGTGGCATGAAAAAATCCTCTACATGTTATGGGTGTATCGTATGATGTGCAGAACAACCACAGACAGGACGCCCTACAACCTGGTCTATGGATCTAAAGCAATGTTGCCCTTGGAATTACAGGTTCCCTCATTGCAAATGGTCCTATCCACGGTTATAAATGAGACTCAACACAATGAGTCTAGAATTGTGGATTTAGACTCAGTGGAGGAGAAATGCATCCAGACACTCGACACCATCGAAAAATATCAGGATAAATAGAGACAGAAGCATCAACACAACCTGCATCAACGACCAATAGAGAAAGGAGACTTAGTTCTCAAGGCCATTTGTGAACCAGTGGGAAATTTCTCTGCAAAGTGGGAAGGCCCTTTCCTGGTCATCAGCGCATACAGCAATGGAGCATTCAAGTTAGCAAACATTGACGGCAATGAACTACAAAATCTGGTGAATCATCTGTACCTAAAGCGGTATTACATATGAACACCGACTCCGCTCAAAATCAAGTAACAAACATCTGCTACGACTTAAAACTGGCAAAGTTGTATAGGTCTGCTACAACGTAAAACTGGCAACCCTTGCACACACCCGCCAAGACGCTAAACTGGCAAAGTAAGCACACGTCTGCTGAGACACTAAACCAGCATAGAATTGTCCCTGGGTCACGACATAAAAATGACACCCACATCACGATTTTCTAGGACCATAAACTAGCCCTTCCACCATCTGCTACGACATAAAACTAGCAGGTTCCAGTCTGCCCAAACGTTAAACCGGGACCACAGTATGCTAAGACTTAAAAGCAGCAACAACAGTCAACCAAGACCCAAAATTGGACTCTGTCAGATCATCCATGAAGCAAGCGAGCGTGACCATTCTTGCACTACATCCCTACCAGATGGAACGGGTAAGGCGTTGGAACAGATGCAACGCCGTTACCCCATCGGCATCCTGCTGATTCCTCGGATATGCCAAAAGGCATACTACTGACCCCTCGGAGATGTCGCTACGATAGCCACTTCGTAGCTGCAGCTCCTGGGATCAGTTTTTCCTCTTGGTGCCCTAAAAAAACCATGGCCACCCACCATCTCAGCGGCCTCCATCCATCGTCGTTGTCAGATGCTGGCTTAGCAGATTCATCTGACATGGTCTTTGCATCGTCCTCTGAGCGAGATGAATCTGGCTACCAACGGCAACTTCAGGAACTGCGGCATCAACATTGGCACCCTTGCCGCTTGCTGCGATCCCTCTCATATTCGCTTTGGATGGTGCTTGTTTCAAAAGCCTCCCTCCTTAGCGATCTAGATGTTTGTTTCTGGCTTTCTATTCTATGTTGTGTTTTGTAGGTTACTTGTTACAAAGGCGTTGATCGAGAATACCTTCATTGGAAGGTGAGGTGTTATGGCGTTCTGATGTGGATGCTCAGACTAGTCTGGTCACTTGGAAGTGCAAACCTTGCCTCTCCCTCCATCGTGTACCTTACCATGTTTTACCCCTTTTTCCCTATCCTTACAATTATCCCTATTTTCTTTTTCGCTTGTACAGAACGCGAGCATTAAGTTGATCTGTTTTCATTATTATGTCCACAAACTGGGGTAACACAGCTCGCCTTATGGCATGCAATCTGCATTTTTCAAAAAAAATGCAGGGGGTAATACTTGGCAAAATGGATGTAAAAAAATTCATCCAGGCTATGCAAGCGTAACACAACTCGTCCTTGCAAACCCCCCATATGCAGTATGCCGACGTAACCTTTCGCAAACACATTAGTGAAAGGCCATAATGACCTGTTTGAAGAAGCTTCACGATTCATGTGTTTGAGTCTTCCCCGAACCTACCATCTCTAACTCCTGCAAGATCCCTTCTATACCCTATGGCCTTCCATCCTCGCACTTCTAAGTTTGACAGACCAACATTCGAGCTGTCTCCAATAGACGTCGTTGACGCTTTTGCCTTTCCGGTGTTTTGTATTCTTTGTCGACGTCTTTCGAGCAAGTCCTCTAAACGTCAACAAAGAGGGGCCATTGAAACACCATGAAAATTTCAAGGCCTCAACGATTAGGCAAAAGGCTGGTGATTCAAGCGAAGGGTCGCAACAAGGCACGGTGCAGCAAGTTCCTTTTCAGTTGAAGGTCTGTCCCACCCCGCTACGCAGCACAGCACAATCAAATTCCAGAGGACGGAGCAAAGTGACGGATGCACGACGGCAAAACTTCCAACTTCGCAACTTATCTGTTTCAAAAAAATCTTAACTTTTGTCAAATTATGCTGTATTACGCTACATAGCGTAATACCGCATGGTGCAGCGTAATAGCAAAGATAGTCCACTGCAGCATCAAAGACAGCAAACATGCAAGACTTCGACAACCCAGTAAAAGTCTCAAGGCCTAAGCAACAGTCTATAGAATGACGCGTGTTTTAGCGAGTTTTCTTTCCTGGTTAAGGGGCTTATTATGCTGCTTTACGCAATGCAGCGTAGTAAAAATCTTGAGAAAGGTAGAAACAGAGGAAGCGCGGCAACAACACTTCAACTTTTGCGGTTTCATTATTTTATGCTGAATTACGCTACGATGCGTAATTTAGTGTAATGAAGCGTAATTCAAGTAACAACACACAAATCAGACATCCGTGGTTCATACGCCACAATACACTCTCTAGCGTATTACAACGTAATCAAAGGATAGTTTGTTGTCAAAGCTCACACAAGGGTAGTTTACGACGCGTTACGCAGCATAGCATCGTAAGCTTTAACAACAACACATTAAGTCAACGGCATTCTATGAGTTCAGGACATGCGTCATTTAAATCACGTTTTTCTCCTGACCCTAACCTTATAAATGCTCTAGTTGACGAAAATCAAAGGGGTTGGCAAAAATTTTTCTTTCAAGGTTGGCAAGAGAGCAAAAGAGAATCAGCGATCGTGAGAACATCGAAGGTGATTGACAAGAATTCTTGATCAGAAACAACCAACTGCCGGATATTCTCCCATGGGTCTAACTTCCTTACGTCCAGATTGGCTAGATCAAGGTAGATTGATCCTCACTTGTTTCATCTTTGCATCACTTTCTTGTTACTGGCATATGCTTCATCCAAACCAAAGCCCGCCTGAAGTCATTGTATCAAACATATTGTTTTTCATAAATTAAATCCCAAATCTTGTGATCATATCATCTACCAAATTTGATCTCCTACATCCTAGTTAGACGGATTTGGCAATCTTATCTAAATCGTTTGCATTACCTTCAATTACTTTCAGGATTAAAAATATTGCATCGCTTTATAAAGAATCTTCATTTCACCATCAAAATACTACAAAACCTTTTACTGATTAAATAAGTCCCTGTTTGATTGACAAGACTATTCAGGGCACCTCGGATTCGTTTTTCTCTCCAGCATGGTCCTCGCACGGATCCGGGGTTAGAACTATGTATGCGGACTTTCGTTCGGTATTTCCAGCAATTGACGTTTTCTGTCGTAATAAGTAGGAATGGCTCTTATGTCTACGTCTTCTTGTGTTTCTTCAGTGCTAGTTGGATTGTGAGTCAACATTGGGTTCACGTTTTGATGTATGTTCACGGTTTCTTGTTTAGGCCTAATGAACTCAATTTTTGATCCTTGACCTACCTCAAGGTATGAGGAAGTGATCGATGTTGTTGTATCCCCATGTATGATGATCTGATCACCCTCGTAAGGTAGGTGGATCTCTTGATGGATTGGTGAAGATACAACTTTAAGTTGAGCTAGCCAAGGACATCCTAGGATCAGATTAAACCCTGGTATTTCATCAACCATTATGAATTCAGCTGATGTAGGGAATTTTTTTTCGGCTATGAAATCAAAGGTAACCATGGCTTTCACTCCCACATGGGAACCACTGAAGGATCTCAAGAAAGAGGTTGTCATGGGTTGTATTTGTTTAATGAGTCCCAATTTTTCGATGATGGAAAAAGATATTACATTTGTTGCCGCACCATCATCGACATGCACCCTACGTATTTTGAAATGATCAACCTGTATTGTTATGAACATAGGGGTTGTGGTGATTTCCCCTATTTTCTCATCTAGCTTAATGTGCTTAACACGGAACTCTAGGGATGTGGTCTTCGATTCTTGAAGTTGTGGGGATAATACTGCATAAATGGATGGTTCATCTGCAAGAAGATCCTCACTAACAGGAATTGAAGTCAGCATCCGTACGAGAGCCTCTCAATGTACTGGTGAAGTCATTACTAGGTCATACAAATTTAAAGAAGTATTCTTTTATTTTAAGGCTTGTGTGACCTAGGTCAATGCACTTGCTAGGTCTTTACCATTTGGGACATTGTTATCCATAGAGATTTGGTCCATTTGACCCAGCATTCATATTTCTCGTGGAGGGGTTTTTACATTAGTAGCTAAGGATGTTGGGTTTGGGATATGACTCATGACATCATCTTTGTTTTGGTGACTTGTACTAGGCTCATTAATGGACGGACTCATGGGAACGACATTTAGTGGTGTAGGCTTTGGAGGTCCTAATTTGTGTCCATGGTTTTCTCTCTCCATGCACTCTCTTTTTTCTCTTTCTAGGTGCTCTCTTATTAGCCTATCGACAAGAAGTTCTAGCAAAGGTCATCAAGAAGTCGAGGTGGGTTGTGCGCCAAGGTGTTTTGGCACCCAAATTACAAAGGGAAGGGTCGATTTTCAGATGGTATGATTGTTGTGGCAACTGAAGGAGGTATGCGGATGACTAATGATCTTTGTGGCACAGGAGATGTGCAGATGATGAAAGGGGCTTGAGGAGATGTTGGGGTAGGTGTGTTTTCTGAAGGCCTTTGAATCACAAAAGGTCTTCACGGAACGTCTTATCTGTTTGCCACATGGATAGTATTAAGCACATATGATGCATCATTGGTGTTGAGAGGATCCTTGTATACCCCCATGGATTGGTTTTAAGGTCTTACTGGGTTCGCCTTGTCGAATACTACTTTGCCCCTATCAATCATGTGTTGTATGTCTTGTTTCAACGTAAAGTAGTAATCAGTTCCATGGTCGGGTCATTGGTGATACTCGCAAAACCTATTTAACCTAAAGCCTTTTTGGCTAACTCATAGAATCGATCATGTCTTTGAGACACCGCAGGGGACATTTGCTTATGTTTGATTAACCCGGCCTTCAGAAACTTGGTCAAGCAATAGCGATGGCTTCACAAACAAGGGTGTATATTGAGCAGGGTCTTTTCTTTTGAATGTACAAGTGTGACTTGTATTGTTGTTTCTATTTGAGTAATTTTTGAGTGTAGGAGTGGGTGTGATTCTTTGATAGTTTTTTGGGACAACAGGTTGTTTTCCTTTTTTTCTTGGATGACTAAGTCGAGTTCTTTGGCCACTACTGCTACCATTGTTTTAGATTTATCTTTCCTTGTATGTTGGCTCTTAAAGGTTGAGTAGGTTGGGTCATTACTTGTTTGTGCGGCCTCTTCTATGTCTTTAATTTGTACAAATTCTTGGCTCAAGGTATGGGGTTTTAAATAGTAAAGATTTGATTTAATAAAATCATTTGCAGCCGCCTTAAGGATGGTATGCAGATACGTTTCAGGAATGGGTTTGTGAAGTTCATTCAAGGCTGCACTCCACCTTTGGATAAATTTCTGTGCTAGCTCTAAAGGCGTTTGTTTAATTTGAATTAAGCTATCTAACATGGCTTTAGGCTTTAGATTGTATTTGAAACGAGTGACAAACTGGTGTAACAAATCTTTCAGAGAAGATATGGAACTATGGGGTAAGGCTCGGTACCAGTCTAAGGCTTTTCCTATTAAGGACATAGCAAACACGCATAGAATTACATGGGGCCATGCCTGAATCAAAAGACTTTTGGTTCGAAATATCCCTAGGTGGGCATTTGGGTCTCCCTCTCCATTGTACTTGGTCAACTGAGGTAACGAGACTCCATTTGGCAGGGTAAAGGGTGGGATTGAGGGGTCAATTAGGTCATCTTGATAGAAATCTAGTACCCTGACTTCCTCATTGTTCAAAGTTTTAAGGCATTTTAATTCTTCTGCCAAGGAGTGCATTATTTTTTGTGTGTCTACCCATTCTTGGATGGTAGGCAAATTAGTGGATTTGGGTAGATTTTAATTGATAATGACTCGATGGTGGCATCATTTGTGGAAAAAGAGGTTGTTGGACAATTGTTTGTTGTGGCAGGATAACATTCGGGGTTGAGATCATGGGATGTGGTACACTGTAATGAGTAGACATGTTCTACTAAACAACTAGTGGGACCCACTACCCAGTCACAAATTGTGAAGTGATTGTTGGTGCTTGTTGGATTTGCACTTGAGGTACATAATGGATGGACGTGGAAGCAGGTATGGCTGATGGCATTCCAATCACTTAAGGTCGAGAAGTCATTCCTGCATTAGTCTGTTGGGATTGTGTTTGCAATGGTATGACGGAAGTAGATGCGTTAGTTTGAACGTTGGACTTGGAGAAGATGGGGATGGGAATAGCTACTTCCCATAAGGAAGCTAGTGGCAGAAATATTGTTTCTTCCAGGAATGGTTGAAACAGTAGGTTTGTATGGGCATGGGGGCTAATGATATGGTATGATTCTCCATGTTCAGATTGGGCTGCAAAGTCATCTTCTTCATCTTGAGGCTCTATTGGAGGTAGTTGTAAGGCTTGAATTCTAGCCATGAGAAGTTGGGATATGAGTCTATGATGGTGTTCAGAGAGCGAGATTATGTCAAATGTTGAAGGGATGAACTCACGACCTCCCTTGTGGATAAGTTCATAGTCTCGTTTTGCTTCCCTTTCCATACGGTTGATAGGTAGGTTGGCTTGGATTTTAACACATATGAAGTTGTACTGTTCAAGTGTAAGAGTGGCATAGGTAAGGTCTTTTCCCTATATCCTAAGTGACGGGCATGTAGGACCTTGAGGGTTTACCTATTCAATGATAGTTATGGACTCCGTAGCAATCACAGGGCTTGAAGTTTCAGTGATTGGTAGTGTTACTGGGTTGATTTGGAAGGATTCCTTGACAAACGTGAGCAGACTGAGGTAGATGAATGGATTTGAATTGCAAGCAGTTGCAACGTGACTAGTGTGACACAAACACAGTGTAACCAAACTAATCAAACCACAACGTGACAGAGAGCAAGCTCAACGTGACCCATAGGACAAGCTCAGTGTGACCAACAAGACAAGCTCAACATGACCAACAGAACAAGCTCAGCATGACCAATAGGAAAACGAGACTCAGATAAGATGAAAAGGTTTTGACAGGTAGCATGATCAATCTTTTAAAACTGGCAAATACGCCCTCCTTCTAGCGCCAAAAACTGTACTCACCTAAATCATCGGTGTAAGACTAGAAGGAAACAGACACCAAAAGATCATTGGGAAGGCATAGCTGACCTTGCCTTCGCTTGAGGGCAAGCTAGAAAAGGGAACAAAAGTAGAGTGCCTTGGATGGTCTGCACGCAAACCAACCAAGGACTTCCATGAGCATAAACTATGGCTTGTGCTGGGGTTATCGTAAACGGTGTCTTAAAACGTGTAAAATGCATATAAAATGTAAATGTAAGATGTAAACAGAACGTAAAATAAACTGAAAGTGTGAACTGAATGTAAGTAGAATGTAAACACAGAATAATGGAAATCATGTTTGATTGGCAAAATGAACGGAATTATATTGCTCAGAAAAGATGTGCACCGGTCAAAGCGTAGCTGCGTGTGGATGGCAAGTCAAATGCCTAGCCTCGGGGTGATGTGATGTGATGATGTGATGGTTTGAGAAGTGCTTGGATGCTAGGAGTCAAGTGTGTCGAGCACCCAAGGATCGTTGGTTCTGTATGTTCTCAGGATTTCCAGTCTCTCTTTGATTACCAACCTCGATTTATGTGAATTGACATGGTCTTTATAGGGTTGGGCAGGGCTTGGGCACAAAATTCAAGAATGGAATCAATGGCTGGGAGATGAGAGGAAAGTGAATCTAGTGACATGTGTCCAATGGATAGTTGTGCTCGAGTTGGATGTGTGCTAGCGAGAGTTGGATGTGTGTCGGAGAGTTGTGCACGAGTTGGATGTGTGTTGGCAAGCTACGTTCTTGACTAGGTACATTGCATTTTAAAATTTATGGGTTATTCAAGCCCATGAAAGTACATTTAATTTAGACATGAGGGCCTAACATGCCCACACATGTGGATTTACAATGAAATGTACAACAAGATAAATTTGACCCCTGCTCACTTGACCATGGTCCAACCGCTCCAGGATGTCGACATGTCGATTTGAGGCTATTCGAGGCATCTCTGTTTGACCAGGGCTTCCAACATGAATTTTCTAGGCTTCCACATGTCTTTAGCATGCATTTGAAGCATCTTTGTGCAAGTGTGATTGGAAGTCATGCTGGGCAGTCATGCTGGGCGTGACCCTAGCATGACTTGACCGTGAGGTGAGAAAAAATGCAATTTTGACACCAAATTTGAAATTTTTTAAAGCATGTACTACTACCTACCTATGTGTGATTTGGATCTAGAAATTTGAGCTTGAAAATGTCTAATTTGGAGCTATTTTGAATAGGTCACGCTTAACGTGACCTGCCCAGCGTGACCTGTAGTGTGACTTGCAGTGTGACCTCAAAAACTTGTAATTTTGAGCTAAAATTTGGAATTTCTGAAGGATGGGACCCATAGTTATTAATAGTGGACCCTAACGATGAGTTTCACCCTTGAAATCAAGTCATTTTGACTCATTTTTGGGGCTCTAAAGATTGGTCATGCTGTGGTCACGCCAAGCATGACTGCCCAACATGACCTGCAGTGTGACCTCAAAAACTTGTAATTTTAAGCTGAAATCTGGAATTTCTGAAGGCTCGGACCCATAGTTATCAATAGTGGACCTTGAGGATGAGTTGCACCTTTGAAATCAAGTCATTTTGACTCATTTTTAGGGCTCTAAAAGTTGGTCACGCTATGGTCATGGCCAGCATGACTGCGCAACGTGACCTGCAGTGTGACCTCAAAAACTTGTAATTTTGAGCTGAAATCTGGAATTTTTGAAGGCTCAGACCCATAGTTATCAATAGTGGACCTTGAGAATGACTTGCACCCTTGAAATCAAGTCATTTTGGCTCATTTTTTAGCCTCCCATTGTTGGCCACACTGGGGGCAAGCTAGCTTGACAGTGTGATCAAGCTGGCTTGAGCAAGCTAGACTTAGGTTTCATGTCGGAGTCAAAGGGCTTGAGTTGTTCTTATTTCAAAGTGTTAGGCCAAAATTAGTGGTGTTTCACATAGTGTGCTACTTTTTGAATCAGCATCCAGCTACTAGATGCTCTCCTATTGTGTGGTTGCTATATATAGACAGCTTTGAATTTCTATTTTTGGTGCACACTACTTGCATGTAGAGACAGATGCTTACTTTATGGCCCAAATTTTTACACACAATTACACCCACTATCATTGTACACGATGCATGAAACTCTCTTCTTCTTGATCTTTCTAAATGCATTTTCTTTAGAGATTTCTAGGGAAAGATCTCTGATGTCCATTCTTGCATTTATGGTTCTCAGCCATGCTCTTCCCATGATGATTGGGAAGTCCCTTTTACAGTTCTCCACTTTGATTACCAGGAAGTCTGTAGGATAAGACCACCCACAAAAAATGGTCACAATGTCTTCAACTAGTCCTAATGGAATAGTGATGGACTAGTTTGCCAATTCCAATATGATGTTGCTCTTCTTAAGAGGAGGCAAGTTCCAGATAGTGTACATCTCATGAGAAATAAAATTAACACTAGAACCTGAATTGAGAAAAGCCTTGCATGGTTCTTTTCCAACAATCTACAAATAAATTAGAGGACTTCTAGGATCAACTAGTTTTCTAGGAAGGTTTCCTACATGGATCCAATTAGACATGGTGTGAGTAAGCATTATGGTATGGATCCTTGGTAGAGTTTGGTTTGAATGAGGCTTGAAGGAATTGGATATGGAATAAGAGGCAAGAGTAGGGTTGTCAACTGTGGGTGTAGGTGAAGGCTTAGGTGGACTATAGGGTTGAAAGAAAGGTCTTTTCTTTGATCAAGAAACCAACCCCTTCGATTGATGATTGGGTTGCAAATTAATAGCCCTTGTAGCATTGCATTGATGTGGTTGAGTGGATAGTTCACCTTGCATTGGTGGAGTAGGTGATAACTGTGCAATTGGAGGAGGAGTGTGTGTAAGGATAAGAGGAGGATAAGCATAGTAGGTGGTATTCCTTCTTTCATGTGGAGAAGGGGTTCGATAGTAATCAAAAGGATGGTAGTAAGGATAAATATTAGAAACGTGATAGGAAGAGTCATGTGGAGACATGGGTTGCTAAACATGGTAACCATATGGATTAGGTTGTTCGTAAGGGTATTGTTGTCTTGGCAGTGCAAGCACCCATGATTGTGGTTACTGCCATTGTTGGTATTGTTTGTATGGTTGTGGTGGAGCTCCATTTGGATAATATGGTTGTTGCTAGTGGAACTACCGAAGATTACCTTGAGGATAAGACAACCTTCTAGATATTTGCCTTTGTGTAAGTCATGGATGTAAGGCATACACCCCAGACTCCTGAAGATGTGACATAATGGGGCAACATCCCTTGGGATGTTCAAACTGGTAGACATCACATCTACGATCATGATTTGATTCACTATTAGAAACCTCTTCTATTGCAGCAATTTTACCCTTACCCTTGTAATATGCATGTTTAGCTTCTTTGCGCCTCTTATGCTCACGATCACTACCTTGTTCTTAGGAGTGTTCAGCAATTTTGAGGATAGCTTGAAATCAACTATCCATGGAGTCTCTTAACTGATCAACCTTGGTTGTAAGTTTAGATTAGAATTTTTGAAGTGGCAAGACTTTTTTATACATCCTCTCGTTAAATACGAATTCATCCTCAATGTCACAAAATTGAACCTCCCTCTTACAGAAGGAAGGATTGTAGTTGTACTCTTCTACACTTTCTCTTTTTCATAGTTCACCCTCCTCTTTGGCAATTTACTCTATTACCCTTTGTACCTGACAAGCAGTTAGATTTGACAATTTCCCTTGGGCATAGACACCAAAGGTTTTCCTTGTTTCATTATGAATCCCATCTACCATGTGGTGGAGTTAAGCCAAGTAAGAATAACCATAGCTAGGGCATTTATGCATTAGGCATAGTATCAACCAATGGCAGCATCCAAGGGTTCATGTGCTCCTTGTTTCCACCATTGAGTTTGCTTTCTTAAGTTGGACACCCAGGAGTATGTTTGATACTTATCATTAAACATTTCAAGCATAGTACTCCATTATCTGATAAATTCCAGTTCTAAGGACCAGTACCATTTCTCTGCTTCTTTGATGAGTGTCCTGGGAAACAACTTTAGTTTTTGCCACTCATTCTCTATGTTTTGCAAGGCACATGCATCTTGGAAAGCTTGAAGATGATTTTGTAGATTAGAGTTATATCCTCCTTCAAATTGAGGAATATTGTTCATGTTTAACCTTTTGATCTAACTATCTTTCACATGCTTTGTTGGAATTCTAATTGCCTCTGCAATGTTAAGCATACTTCAAGTAGCAAATAGAGGCTCATTGAGGCCTTGATCATGATGCCTATGATGTCCTATACTACCCCTTCATTCATGGTGATGTGCCTCTTTTGAATGTCTGCACCCATGTTCTTGCTTGTCTCGATGGTCCCTTTAGTTATTTTGGTCTCATTGGTCATTGTGCTTATTTCGATCATCTCCATCACAATCTCGCCTTTTGCAGTCATAATCAAAGCCAAAAGAAGAAGAAGATGGTGAAGGGGAAGAGGACGAAGAACTAGCATCATCATGGTGTCTGCTATTGCCTCTTTAGCGATTGCAACCATGATCATGATTTTGCTTCTTGTCAGCATCCTTGTCTTGACTTGCCCCACCAAATTCATCTTTTTCATTGAATCCCTTGTTACTAGAATCAAGATTGTGAACTATGGAGTATAGATTTTGGTTTTGACCTCTATCACCAAAGTCAAAGAGAGGAGTGTCATTGAGTGAAAAACCCCTAGAGAAGGTGATGAGTGGTGAGGTACCCCTACGCTCAACCATATGAATACGAGCGTTCACGCACAATCCAGTCAAACTCTGTGGACAGGCTAGTTATGGTATCTAGATAGTTACATGTTGATCACAGTTCGCTGTCTTCCCACCTAGACTAGTATTTGCTTTGTCACATATGGTTTAGTACAAAGTGAGGCATATGATGTAATCCTAAACTAGTGCTACTCCTAGAGACAATGAAAAATAATCTTGATTAAACTAATAAGAAATAGGAAATGAAGTCTAAGCTAGCATAAGTGTGATGAGCATCCGTTCCTTAATCATCCATACACATCTTGGACCTCGTGCATGACTACTACTAGGATTACCAAGAGTAGATCTGAGGTACGCTACTGGGTTACCAAGTAGTCACACTTTAATGCTCATGATTAAGTCGTACTCATTCCGTAGTTAGCAACAAGAATAGTAAATGATGGTAAAGAAATATTAACTAAGAAAACAATAAATAACAATTAACAATTAACAATAACAATTAAACAATTAAAACTAAGTGAATGCTACAATGATGAAGTAATCTCAATCTTTATTTTCAGTCATGTGCGCATCCAAGTACGTCACACTTGAATAAAGGTGTCGTACAATTACAAGCATCACACTATGGGCATGCACTTGGGAAAATAGTCTAACTCCTACGAAAATAAACTACAAGGGCTTCACTAGAACTACTCGAAAGATGCCTAAGCATGGCGGGTGCACACTTATTTATAGCTAAAAATAGAATTTTCGTAAACGGGGCCACATCGACACATGGGTGGATGCATCGACAGGGCCACGTCAACACGGCCACGTATACAAGGCCCCGTATACGCGGCCTAGTTAATGCAGCCTCGATATTGAGGGTCCAATAATAGGGGTTTGATAACAGGAGTCAGACCTAGTTTCTTGTATCAAGGTTCCAATAACAGGGGTCCAATAATAGGACTTGACAGACCATGACTCATCAGAAGGGTTCCCCACTAGCTAGTTGGTACAACATGAACAAAGAATCGTTAAGCCCTTTTCCCTTCAGAAATTCATAGCGCTGCTCTGGTTGCCAATCCCAAAAGTGTTGTGCTTTAGTGGAATGATAATCCCTAGCATTGAAATCCTCCACATTATACTCCCCATGGCAATCCTAAACACCACATCATGCAAACATTTGATAGAGCATTGCAAGAGCAGCATGATTGGGTGGCAACACAATGTTGCCCTCCATGTCACTCCACCACACCTGTTCATCCTAGTGTAGGATGAAGATGAGGTTTGGAACATACTCATCAGGATGAGTATATGTAATTCAATACTATTGAGGCTTTGATGGATGAACGTTATTAGGCTTGGGCAGAGAGGCACTCTTGTGAGAAAAAGACATTTTCAATTAGTGAAATAAAAGTCATAGTGTGCTCTGAGAATTTGTTATAGTAATTGTGAAACAAGATATTCCTCTCAAGTTCATTCTAATTATTCAAATACTTTTCACTAGGTCCTAGATAACACAAAAAATAACAAAAAGTTCCTTGGCAACACTGCCAATGATGAGCAGCGAGGTACCCCTACGCCCAACCATATGAATCACTAAGGCATTACGTGCAATCCAGTTGAATTTTGTGGACCTATAGTTATCTCATACACTAGTTCCTCTAGGAAGTAAAATGGTGTTGAGAACATTTGTTGTCTTCCCAATTACACTTGTGAGGCTCAAGGGTATGGTTTAAGTGTAATTGAGGTATATGAATTTTTATCATTTTTATATGTTATGGATGTAATCGCCTACAATAAGAATAAGGGTAGAGTAGATTAAAAACTAGTGTCTATTGCCTAACTAGCCTAACACAAGTAACTGTCCCACTTTCTTGGACATATCCTAAACACATATAGCACTATTGGGCTACCAAACATTAAGTGTTGCAAGATTACCAAGTACTATATAAGTGCTTGAAGTGATTGTGCTCATGTTCATTAATTGTTGAAAATAAATTATTTAATCAAATGCATTAAAGTAAATAATAAGAAATAAAATGCATTAAATAAAATATTAAACTATTCTCAATGCTGCAAGGATTATCAAAAGAGTTCATTTTATTCCTTCTGTAGGCACTCAGAAAATATTCTAACTCTAGGGAGAAGAAACAGCAAGATCTTTGCTACCTTGCTTGAAAACTGAAAACTAACTAATGAATTACCTCAAAAATGGAGCTGAGGCATAGTATTTATAGACTTAGGGTATATAACTTGACGTTGTGGCCTTGATGTTGCGACCGACATCAAACGATGATTCATCAATGGGGAAGCGTTGACAAGGATGTGTTGACATAGCTAAGTTAAAATTGATGCGATATCACATCTACAATATAGCAAATGTGATATAGCATCTACGATATCTTAGAAAATTGATACACCTAAAAAATTGATGCTTCATGATATCCCAATGACTAAGTGACTTGAAATATCAGGTCTCATCATACTCCCACAACTAACTAAAAACTCATTCTCAAGTTATATATAAATGGATAAAGTTTCAATACAAAATTTGTGGGGTGACCAATACTAGATTGGCTATCATAACAAAATTGGAGTGCCACATTACACAAATTTATTCATGTGGATGTATTACAAAGTGACAAAAGACTAGACAGAAATTAAAGTTAACAAAATTGTAGAGGTCTTCAAAAATCCATTAAAGATGAATTTTCTTGTTGTTGCTAGCAGCAGCAAGCTTTTCAACCTTGATTGTTATGTTGATGCTTCTCTTTTATGTAGAACATTCTTGAAGAATGGACTAAAATTTCTCCTCATTGTCTCATGGATCAACAAACATGTGATGTTGGAGCTTTAATCATTGCATATGTTACTATTTTTCCATGGGCATATTCTCATCTATCCTTCTCTTGGCCTCTTTTCCTTACCTTGAAAAACACCTTCAACCATAAGCTTTCCTTTTAGCATCACTTGTAATCACCAAAGGATCAACATTAGTTTTGGTAAATTTTCCTTCGTAATTAATCCTTTTTAAATCCCTAGTTAGCTAAAATTCAAAAAAAAAAGTTAGCATTTAAGTTTAAGGTGATTTTATAATAATGCTTCCCAAGGCTCTAAGGTAAATACAATCATCAAGTTGTTCATGTTATTTTGATTATTATTACTATTAGTTACCATAATGTTCAAAAATAGGATGTCAAAAAAATTACAAAAATTTCAAAAATTACATCCTTAGCTTCGATGATGAATGAGCTTAACTTTGAAGTGCACAAGTTTTCGAACAATTAAAATTGAAGGTTTGGCTCACAAGATGATGAATGAAAATTAAATTTGAAGAATATTTTAATAAAAAAGTAGTAAAAATTAATCAAAATTGATGAGAAGTAGTTCCAAAATCATGCATAAATTCAAATAAGCCATCAATGATGTTCTTGAAGATGTGAGATTTGGTTCAAAGCCATGATCAACAAAAGCTATGTAAGTGGGTTCTCCCCAAAGCAGGCTCCTGCTATAATGCCCTTACATAACCACTTTTATAGATGTCCATGTGTATCTTAGAAGTTAAATGCAAATTATGCCTTTTTTCTAAACAACACACAACTACCTTGGTTAGGATTTTTCACCCTACTATACAAAACCTTTAGGCTCATGATTGCATGCCACAGTGAGGTGAATAATGGGATTAGAAGGAATTGTAGAGATTGGAATGTAAGATACTTATGCATGTTCGTAATAATTTCTTGTATCAATTGTGATTAAAATGACCATCATACCTATCTATCCAAGTTTTAGACCAAGTCCATACCATTAACAAGTGTCTTACATTAATGTATCCCTTTTTGTAGACCATCATGAGTCTATAATAACCATAGAGAATGAATATCATTCCAAAAAGAGAAGAAAAGAGAAGAAGGAAGGAAGGAAGGGCCTTAGTTAGAGGGATGCCTTTGGGGATGGGTAACATGTCTTTCAAGCCCCATAACTAGTGCTTGTAGCCCATTATTATGTCTAAAGGGTGTGCTTTGAATTCCCATTAGTTTTTTTCTTTTTATTATTTTTTTGTTGTAGCTTTTCCCTATCTTTTCATTTTTGTTATTTTTTTTTTACAAAAACCACACCATGCAAAGACATACTTCTTATTATGGTCGACAATAGGAGTGATGGTACGTTCCATGAGGAGTCATAGACCCCAACAAGGAAGTCAAGAAGAGAACCCAACAAATTCCCTTGAGGTCACATCCTTTGTCATTCCCATTTGGTCTTTCCCTCTTTCTTCAAGACACAATGATTAGTAGTTAATTTTTAGTTTCATGTAATAATAACCATATTTCTTTCATGAAAAAGGCCTCTTATTTAAAGAAACCGGAGGGATGGATGATGTGGTCTCACTGCATTACATAATTATTTACCCAATCAACTTGATAACATAGGACAAAGATCCACCAACACAAGGTGTTGACTTTTGTATCATGAATGACAATATTATTAACAAAACATATTAGACATTCATAAAACATGTAAGAAATGACATAAGAAAAGAAAAAATTATAAAGAAAAGAATATAACAAGAAATAAAAAACATATTAAGAATTGGAAAATTTTTTAAGAAATAGGAAAATGATAAAAAATTGTAAAACCAAAAAGTGAAAATACACTTATTAGTTCTTGATTCAAAATGGGGCATCTCCCCCATAACTAAACTCATGGGTGAGCATTTGGAAAATGGACCATACATTCCTTTGGTTATATACCATAAGTTTTCCATTTATCATCTTTAATGATTTAATTTTTCTCTTGGTAGCACATTTAACATTTATGATAATCATTTCTCAATCATTTGGAGATATATCTTTAGTTGGACTAGAAGGTATTTTTTTAGGGGGTCAAAACATGTTTCTTTATTTATTTTCTATTTTAGTTCATATGTCTCTTTATTTAACATCTTCTTTTCATGTATAGTCAGAGTGTAAGATGTTCTTCTCTAAGTTCTCTATTTGGTTTATTTTCTTAGTACAAGAACTAATAAGTGGGATGGATGTTTCTATGCATCTTTTGAATGGTTTTGTATTTTCATTTTCGAGCCACTAGGTGTCTTTTGGTTTATCGGCTATTGTGTAAACTTGGTTTTACACACACACTTGTTCATTATTTGTTGTGGGTTGGTGTAGGGATCATGTTAATACTTTGAACATTCAGCCCACAACTGTAGCCTTTATCATTATTAGTAATGTATAGGTTCATCTTTTATGTTTTGTGTTGGAGTGGTAATGGTTGTTGGCTCTTGCATAAGATTAGGAGACATTATTTCTGTGAGGAAGGTAGTTGCATCAAATTGTCCTTGTGCTAATTCTGATGAGGTAGTAGGTCTACTAGTTTTATTCACATGTGTGGAAACTATCCTAAAGAAAGGACATTTCTAAGATTTTTGTTAAGATCTACCAACATTATCATTCACTTGTATGTTCACAGCATAAGTGGCCTTCTTCTATTGAGAGACTATGATGCCAATCCTTTCTACATTGTTGGCGATGACATATGTTGGAGGGAGGTATGAGAGTATTGAGGATGCAACAGATGATAAAAGGCATGAGGTGGTGATCCTATAAGAGATGTTCTAGGTTGATGATATTCAAGAAAGTAGTAGTAGTGATTTGAGGCAGAGGAAGTAGAACCATTTGGAGAAATAGGTTGTTAAACATAATATCCATAAGGGTATGGCTAGCAATAAGGGTATTTTTGGTTTATTGATGGCATTCCCCATTATTTTGGGCTTTGCCACTATAGTTGATAGTAATTTTAAGGTTGATAAGAAGTCCCACTGGGATAATACCATTGGTTGTAGGACTATCTATTATTACCTTGTGGGTAAGGTAATCTTCTAGGCATTTTCTTTTCTACGAACTTGGGATTCAAAGAAAAAGCCCCAAACTCTTGTCAGACTCATCCTCCTCCTTTGTATATGAGTCTGTAACCTCTTCTACTATAGCTATTTTCCCTTTTTGCTAATAAGTGTCCTTACTTATTTTTTTGTTCTATTTCTTCTTCTTATTTTGATCACTTAATCCTTTTTTCTTTGCCATCTCTATGATTTTCAAGTTGTTTCTAACTTTTTCATTCATCAACTCCCACATCTTATCTACCCTTGCTTCAATCTCAATGACAGGCTTTTGTATTGGCAAGGTTTTTTGTGAAATCAAATCATCAAGAGCTGCCTCTTTTTTCTAATCATAAATATGGATCTCTTTTTCATGAAGGGTTGGATCCTAGTTATATTCCTCTACACTCTTCCTTTTACATAGCTCTCCTTCTTCTATTTCCACCTATTCAACTAGCTTTTATATTTGATGGGCTCTTAGTTCTGATAATCATCCTTGGGCACAGATCCCAAGGGTCTCCCTCGTTTTATTACAAAGCCCATCTATGATGCAAAGAAGTTTCTTCTTTTTTTTTTGAGAAAAATCATGGCTTGGATATGTATGCAATAGAGAATAATATTTGTCCAAGGCTACATCCAAGGATTCATAGTTTTCTTACTTCCATCGTTAGATTTGTTTTCTTAGATTGGATAGTCTTTCATAGGTTTGGTATTTTTTGTTGAAGAGCTCAAGCATTATGGACCATTGGTGGATTGAATCTAGTTCCAACGATCTATACCAACTTTCTAACTCTTCTATTAGTGTCCCAAGAAAAAGCTTAAACTTTTTCCACTTACTTTCAATATTTTGCAAGGTGCAAGCATCATGGAAGGCTTGTAAATGATATTGTGAATCAGAATTATAGCCTTCCTCAAATTTAGGAATGTTATTGATATTAAGCCATTTGATGATGCCTATGGGGTATTTTGATTGCCTCCATGATTTGTATCATGGTTCTAGTAGCCAAGAAGGATTCATTGTCATCAAACATGTCATGGTGATAATCTCTATTTCTATTTGTGTGATAGTGATGATCTCATCTATGCTTACTTTGATGTCTTTCATCTTTCCTTTGTATTTTATTTCTATTTCCATCTTGAACCCTTAGTGGACCTCTATCTCTATACCTACATTCATCTTCATCAGAACTAGATGTTGAAGATGAAGAGGAAGATGACGAACTAGGAGAATCACCATGGCTTCTATATCTTCTCCTATGGTCCTTTGATTTTTCTCTTTTAGGTTTGGAGAAGGTCCTAGGCCTTGCAGCCCTCCTTGTTCTAGAATTTTTTCCATCCCATCTAGGGTTGTCTACATCAGTTGAACGTAGTCTTTGAATGTAGTAAGGGTCTAAATGAGCATATGAGATCCTTGTGTTTAGTAATTCACTCCAATTCTCTTCAATATAGATCCTAATATTTTTTTTACTAGTGTTCTCATCATCTGATGGCTTATTGGTTCTATGTAAATGAGACATGTTTTCAATGAATAATGTGTGTGACTTAAAATATTAATATTTCCAAAAAGATAAATCGTTAATGCTTCTATAGCTATCATTTATATAATTGATGAGTGGCGAGGTACCCCTACACTCAACCATACGAATATGAGCGTCTCACGCATGATCTGGTTGAACTCCAAGGACTAAGTGCTTATGCACCTTAATGGAACACTTAAGGTTGATCAATCGCTGTCTTCCCAAACTTACTTGTATTGTCACAGTTGTATGGTTAAGTAAGCTTGAGGTATATGATTTTTATATCTTTTATCTTTTTAATGGCTTATGCTAATAGGGAAAGGTGAAGAGAGCTAAGTAACTAACTTTCATTAACTATTCACTAACTAAGTTCTAATTGTCCTAGCACCAGTATCCGTTCCCACTTGCTGCACACACCCTGAACCAATGCAATGCTACTGGGCTTACCAAACGCTACTTGTTACTAAGTTACCAAGCGTTACACACATGCTCGAAGCAGTCATACTAAATCCACTTAACTAGGAGAGTCAAGGGTTAAGAGAGATTGATTATCTAGGAAAGCATTTGAACATTTAACAATAATTAAATCCTATTTAGCTTAGTCCATATGCTACAAGGTTTATCAGAAATTTCGTCTTTATTGTCGTACACAAATGTGTGCTCAGGTATAATTTGCTCAAATAAAGATCCGTTCACTTTAAGACTCCTACTGTGGGCACATGGAAATTATTCTAACTCTAGAATGGTAAAACTACTATAGTTTGGCTAAGGGTCTAAATCTATATGTGTGAATAAGGGAAAGTCGCCTCTTATTTATAGGCATGATGGCAGGTTGCAATATCGTGTACACAATATCGTAGGGGCAGACACGATATTGTGGCTCATCATACCCCCATGATTGAATGAAAACTTGTCCTTGAGTTCCTTACAAAATATAGGGAAGGTATGGGATTATTGACTTGAATGATACTAATGGTGAATGGGGTGACATGTGAATGGATCATCATTACAATATATGATAAAATTAGTGTTCATGACAACAAGAGTGAACACTATACACATTTGACATCTAGCCTTATTTGGCAGCTGAGAGAGAAGAGAGAGAGAGAGAGAGAGAAAAGAAGAGGTTTATTGCTTCCAATGCCAAGATTGCACCTTCTTTTGTCCATCCATAACCACGCCATCGATCTTGTTCCTTGCATAACTGCTCTAGCACTAGTCCATTCCAAGTGTTCCCTCTAGATCCAATCTATTAGTGTATGGTTACCATCTGCACACACAACACAATCTTAAATTAGCAAGGGTAAATGAATCGCAATGTAGTTGATACCTTGCCTTAGTGTACAGTCCATTGGCTGAGTTGTGATATGGCTGATGCAGATTTTGGAGGTATAACACTGGTGACTACCGAAGGTGTAGGGGTTAAGAGAAAATTGAAAAATTTGGACCAGGACCCCCATGACTAAGAGCAATCCTTCGGTAGCGATAGAATGGAAAAATATAAGGAATAAGAAAAATGGAGAAAAAGAAACAATAGTAACACCAATAAAATGGATGTCAAAGATGGAGATGAACAAAATAAATGGTGATTGCAGAAATATTTAAGGGAAAGAAATTAATGGATGCACCAAATAGGAATGCCAACAGGTCCTCCCCAAAGCAAGCTCATGCCCTTAATGCCTTGACAATCCCACATTCAAAGAGTCTGTAGGCTCTAGGAATGTCATTTGGAAACAAGAGTTAAAGTCTTAACCACAAGAATTTACCAAAAAGAAAACAATGCATCAACCAAAATATGGACTATTGATACAATCGGAAATGAGGTGAAAATGGAAAAAGAAGGATGGGAAGGAGAAAATGGAATGGAGTCTCAAGAACAAGGTGATGTACAGTCCCTTGTGTATTAATGGTTAATGTGACTTAGTAGATCTCATTCCAAATCCAACCTCAAATAATCCACATTCAGTGACTTCGCATTAATACACTTTGCCAACCCATCCACTTGAGGAACAAGAATGCTTCCACCAAAAAGTCACAACCATTCCAAAGAAACGAAAAAGGAGAAAGTAGGAAGCGAGAAAGGGCCTTAGTTAGAGGGAACATGTTTATTTAGTTCCATAACTAGTGCTTGTAGCCCAAATGATTATTTTGTCTAAGGGGTGTGCTTTGAATTCTCATTTTTTCCTTTTCTTTTCTCTTATTTTCTATTTTTTTTTTTTTTGCTTGGGAACCACACCATGCAAAGACTTATTATTTTTATTGGCTCAGCTTCTCAATAATGAAGCAACGTCGGAATGGTAAGGAAACTCAAGAAGGAAACATCCACGCACCTAAGAGAATGGCCAGTACAAATGCATCAAATCCCCTTGAAGTTACACCCTTTTCAATCTTTGAGTCCTTCCTTAGTTTGAGAAATGCCCAGTCACCAATTCGTTGATAGTTCTTATTATTGAAAGAAAAGGACTGTACAATTCCAAGCCAAGAGAGACCATAGAAATTCATGGATGCATGGATGACGTGGACTCATTGTGTTATATCAAAAGAACCATACCTTAGTATCAACATTATAACTCAAAGGTAAAAACCAAACATTAGTAATCCATGGAATACAGTTCATACCACCATCAGGAGCACTTATTAGGTGACGATCCTAACAAAACAAACAAACACACAAAGAAATGAAAAAAATATGAACAATGTTGCAAAACAAAAACAAGAAAAGTTAAAGAAATTTGTAAAACAAAAATGTGTAAAAAAAACTTTAAAAAAAGGAACTGAGGGCCTTGATTAATCAGCATAGGTGGCCATCTCCCCCATGACTAAGTTGGAAGGGAGAGATCCAAAATAATGAGCGAGATTGTCCTTTCTTCGATGTGTAATTTGCATTGACCATTCTAGATTCATGGTAAGGTTTGGTCTGTTGCACATTAACTAGTAATCTTTTATTAGAGTGCTTGTTTGAAGTTTTTAGGAGTTCCTAGCTTTCACCTATTTATGTTTTCAGGTTAAGGATTGGAAGTTGGCAACACTCGTGCTCCAGTGCATCTATGCTTTCGACGTGGGCATAAGTTGGTCCCCCAGTTGGTTCCATGCATGTTGGTGAGTTGCTCTCCTGATCAGCTATCAACCACTGGGTATCTTCTTGTTGTGTGGTTGATACATACAAGCACTTGTGTATGTTAATTTCTTGGGCACACCAGTTGCATGTAGGCAATGTTGAACATTCCTGTACACAATCACACCCTGTATCACTGTATGTGATGCATGGAACTTTCTTCCTCTCGATCTTCCCAAAATTTTTTTCCATAGATATTTCCAGGGAAAGATAGAGAATTCCTAGGCATGCATTTATGGTACTTAGCCTTTCCCTTTCCATTATTATTGAGAAGTCCCCTTTGTCATTATTTACTTGTATCACTAGGAAATCAGTTGGGTATGACCATCCACACACAGTGGTAACAATGTCCTCCACTAGTCCCAAGGGAACAATGATGGATTGGTTAGCCAACTCTAAGTGAATATTGCTCTTCTTTAGTGGAGGCAGGTTCCAAGATTTATACATCTCTTGTGATATTAAGTTGACTCTAGAACCTGAGTCCAGAAGAGCTTTACATGGTTCATTCCTAGCAACTTGGAGATAAATTAAAGGACTTCCAGGGTCAGAGAATTTCTTGGGAAGGTGGCCCTCCTTAATCCAGTCAGTGGCGGCATGTGTTAACATAACTGTGTGCGTTGAGCTCTATTTTAGGTTTGAAGGGAGCTCTGAAGCCTTATTTGATGGAGAAGCATTCAGAGGCTCAACCAATTGTGGTTGTGAGAGCTTGGTTGGACTATTGGTTCTAAAGAAGAATCTTCTCTTTGTATGATTGTCAAAACCAATAGCATGTTGAAGGTTCATAGCTCTCGTAGCATTGCATTGCTGTAGTTGAGTGGGGAGTTTCCCTTGCATTGCTGGAGCAGGTGGCATTTGAGCTATCGGTGTGAGAGTTGCGGATGGGTTTGGAGGATGGTATGTCTGTGGGTTATCTCTCCCAAGAGAAGGAGTCCTATAATACTCCCAAGCTTGGTAGTGACATTGTGGTGTAACGTGACCAATAGAGTCATGTGGAGAGATTGTATGCTGCACGTAATAGCCATATAGATTCGGTTGCCGAAAAGGGTATTGTTGCCTTGGCAGTGGCATCCCCCATGACTGTGGGTATTGCCACTGTTGGTGTTGCTCAATAGGTTGTGGTGGAGTTCCACTTGGATAATATGTTAAAGGTTTGTGGAATTGCCTTGGGTTACCTTGGGGATAAGGCAACCATCAGGGTGGTTGCCGTTTGTTAAGTCGTGGGTTAAGTGCATACACCCTAGACTCTTGCAGATGTGAGATTACTAGGCAACATCACTTAGGATGGTCATATTGGCATATCTCACATCCACCTTCATTGTCCATATCAGAATCCACAACCTCTTTGGTGATAGCCATTTTACCCTTACCTTTGTTACATGCATGGTCTAAATCCTTCTTTTTCATTTTGTCATAGTCACTACCTCTCTCCTTAGACTCCTCTACAACTTTAAGAATGGTTTCAAATCTACTATCTAGGGAGTCCCACATTTGGNGTTGTAGAGGAGTCTAAGGAGAGAGGTAGTGACTATGACAAAACGAAAAAGAAGGATTTAGACCATGCATGTAACAAAGGTAAGGGTAAAATGGNACCCTTTTTTGGATGGAAGGATCATGATTGTACTCTTCCGCACTTTCTCTCTTACGTAGCTCCCCTTCTTCCTTGGCTACTTGCTCCAGTAATCTATGGATCTGATGGGACCTAAGCTTTAATAATCTCCCTTGGGCATACGTTCCAAGGGTTCTCCTAGTTTCATGCCTAAGTCCATCTACGAGATGGCATAGTTGATCTGGCTGCGAGTAACCATCGCTCGGGCAACGATGTAATAGTGCGTAGTATCAGCCCATGGTAGCATCCAAGGTTTAATGAGTTCATTGCTTCCATCCTTGGATTTTCTTTCACAAGTTGGACACCCGGGAGTACATTTGATACTTATCATTAAACAATTCTAGCATCGTACTCCACCTTTGAATGGATTCCAGTTCTAAGGACCGGTACCAAATTTCCGCTTCTTTCATCAATGTCCTTGGGAACAACTTTAATTTTTGCCACTTGTTCTCAATGTTCTACGAGGCACATGCATTCCAAAATGCTTATAAGTGGTTTTGAGGATCAGCATTGTATCCCCCCTCAAATCGTGGGATATTATTCATGTCTAACCTCTTGATCCTGCTATCTTTTTGGTGCCTTGTTCTTACGGCCTTCGTGATGTCTAACATGCTTTGGGTCGCAAGTAGGGGTTCTTCATGGTCATTTCGTTCATAGTGTCTGTGAGGTCTACGCGGTTTCCTACTTTCCCTTCTTCCATGTTGTGATTCTCTAGAGTGCCCTCGTCCTTGCTCTCGACTCTCTTGTTGAGGTTTCTCACTTTGTTTACCTTTGTCCTCACAGTTAGGATCCTTATGAATGCATCCTGATACTGAAGGAGAGGGTGAATGTGATGATGAAGGTGAAGAAGAAGGAGGACCATCTCCATGATGATGTTTCCTACCTTCTCTTTAGTGGTCTTGGCCCTGATCGTGATTACGATCAAAGTGTCTGCCCTTATCATGTGTTTGTGTTCCCTCGTTGAACACTTGGTGTTCGTAGAGATCAGAACCAAGATTGTGAATCGTGGAGTGAAGGTTCTGATACACCACCTGCTCACCATCGTTAGAAGGGGAAACATCGTTTTGTGGAGAACCTATTGAAATAGGTTCACCACCCTCAATTTCACTTAAGACGGGTGGAGCATTATGGGGTCATTTGCCCTTCAATGATGTATAGGATCTCTCCTGTCGTAAGTTCCTTTGACATTGTGCTTGTGTGGGATGGTAATCCCTTGTGTCATAATCACATGCAACGTATTCCACATACAATTGTGACATGCCTATTCGTGCAAGAGCACGAAGGAACAACACTATGTTACCCTCCAAGTCTCTCCAATGCAGTTGTTCATCTTGATGGAGAATAAAGGTAAAGTCAGGTATATACTCATCATGATGAATATATACCACACGGAATTGTTGAGGAACTGGCAGATTTTAGTTATGTGTGTTGTGCCGCTGACTGCCTCTTGTGTGAGTCCTAGGTGGTGAAGTGCTTTTGTGCGAAGAAGAAGACATTTTTGTCTTATTTGGTGTGCCATTTACCATTATCTTATTTTTCTTTTGATCAACCTTAAGGGTTCGTTCTAGCGTCCCAATGATATGAATGATCTCCTATGTTCTACGTAGTACACAAACAACTAAGTCCCCGGCAACGACGCCAATGATGAGTGGCGAGGTACCCCTACACTCAACCATATGAATACAAGCATCTCACACACGAATTTGTCGAACTCCAAGGACTAAGTGCTTACGCGCCTTAATGGAACACTTCAGGTTAATCAATCATTGTCTTCCCAAACTTACTTGTATTGTCATGGTTGTATGGTTAAGTAAGCTTGAGGTATATGATTTTTATATCTTTTATCTCTTTAATGTCTTATGCTAATAGGGAAAGGTGAAGAAAGCTAAGTAACTAACTTTCATTAACTATTCACTAACTAAGTTCTAACTGTCCTAGCACCAGTATTCGTTCCCACTTGCCGCACACACCCTGAACCAGTGCAACGTTGCTAAGATTACCAAACGCTACTTGTTACTGGGTTACCAAGCATTACACATGTGCTTGAAGTGGTCGTACTGAATGCACTTAACTAGGAGAGTCAAGGATTGAGAGAGATTGATTATCTAGGAAAGCATTTAAACATTTAATAATAATTAAATCCTATTTAGCTTAGTCCATATGTTGCAAGGTTTAGCAGAAAGTTCGTCTTTATTGTCGTACACAAATGTGTGCTCAGGTACAATTTGCTCGAATAAAGATCCATTCACTTTAAGACTCCTACTGTGGGCACATGGAAATTATTCTAACTCTGGAATGGTAAAGCTACTATAGTTTGGCTAAGGATCTAAATCTAGATGTGTGAATAAGGGAAAGCTACCTCTTATTTATAAGCATGACGGCGAGCTATGATATTGCAAATGCGATATCGCAGGGGCGAATGCAATATCGTGACTCATCAATAATATAACTAATCTAGATAACTAGCTCCATCCTTAGTAATGATACCAATGATGAGCAGTGGGTATCCCCTACATGTAACCATATGAATCACAAGCGTTCACGTGCAATCTGGTCAAATTTTGTGGATGGAACTAGTGTGGCATCTAGATTGTTAAGCGTTAATTGCAGGTCGTTGTCTTTCCACTTAGACTAGTGATAGCTTTGTCATTTATGGTTTAGTCCAAAGTGAGGCATATGATTATTGATGTTGTGCAACCCTTAAACTAACTGAATAATCATGTATAAATTAATTATTTAAACTAATTAATAACAAGACGATAAATCCTAAACTATCCTAAGGATGGTGAGTGTTCATTCCTAGCTTGCCACACACATCTTGAACTCACATACCCACTATTGGGATTACCAAGTGTTATGCTAATAAGCAAACCAAATAATAATGTTGTTGGGATTACCAAGTGTTATGCTACTAGGTGAACCAAACAATAATGTTGCTGGGATTACCAAGTAAATACATGTTTACGCTTGAAACTAGTCACACTCATTCCACTTACTGATTAATTATGCATAGAAATGTAAATGCTAACTAAGTACATAGAAAGTAAATTGCATTAAATGTAAATCTATTCTAAGTCAAAATGCTACAATGAATATGAATTAATCTCGATCTTATTGTCATTCATGGAATGTGTCCAGGTATAATGCCACTTAAATAAGACTCTATATAATTGACTCAAATCCACACTATGGGCACTCATTGACTACTTACTAAGATTATAGAATAAAACTACAAGAGTTTGGCTACACTACTAACTAAATGGTGTCAAATATGTGGATGGTGCTTGCATGTTTATAGGAAAATACAAGCATTATGTCAGTGGGGATGCGTTAATGCATTTAGTTACATTGGCAAGGATGCATTGACGGGGCTGCATTGACACAACTAAGTTATAACAAATGCGATATCACATCTACGATATGGCATATGTCATATAACATCTACGATGTAACAACCAACTAAGATGCACCAACAGGGATGCTACAATGTAGATGTGATGTAGCATCTATGATATAGCATGTACAATATATCAACCAATAGGTACACTTAACAAAATGATGGTTCCTAATATCCCCATGACTCAGCTACTTGACATATCAGGTCTCATCACTCTTGTATTTCAATATAGAGATCCCAGGGTAGCCATGAAAACACCAAAAGAGGAACATAGGATGAAAGGTGGATCAATTTTGTACAAGATGGACCCTCTAAACTTGAAAAATAATTTTTGTATATTTTTTATTTTTGCAAAATAAAAAACCTTGTATACTTTTTGGATACTTGAGCCATGTACTTATTTTTTTGAATAAATAATAAAGTATGATATATATGAAATTGTCATCTATGGCATTTAGACCATGAGATTGTGTAGTTATTTTCATTTCAGCACGTTCTATATGTTCATGAAAATTTAGTATTATTTAATATACATTAAAATTTTACTTAATTATTATTTTTAATTTTATTATTTAATTAGGTAAAATTGAAACGTGAATATCTTTATTTCTAGATGTTCGATTAAGGCAAAACAAGTGTTGTTTGGATTGTTATTTTACATACTATTGATGATGTAACTAGTAAAATTTTTCAACATCTACATTTTTAAATTTTATTTAATTATGTATGTGAGTATTATGAAATTTTGTTGTGTTATATTACTCTACTGTATTTAGGCTTCTAAATAATAATTTTTTTCTATTTTATGGCTTCCTTTTAAATTAATAAATTAAGGTTACATCCAAAATCTTAGGGTTTCATACCATCTCTATTAGTTATTTATAGGATTTTATAGATAATTAATAAGGGTGTTACAATTGTGGCATAAACATTTAGCAAATATAATGTTTTGGAAATAGCTTTTACTAAATATGACACTATAACTTCGACAATCTTTACTATAGCATCACCTTGTTTATTCTATTAGAATTGGTAGGTTTCTCCCAAGTCCAAGTCACAATTTGTTGAAAGTGTTAATCAAAATGATGATGCTTGAAATTATTCATTTACTTTTATTAAGGCAAACTCTAAAAATGGCTCAAAATTTAACTCCACAATGATTATGGACATTATTAATTTTTTACTGATGGCCTTAACACAGTCCTCTAAGAGGATGAGTTGTTTGCTAGGTTCAAGATCTCACGATGGTTTTGTGGCTTTTGCTTGTATAGATTGACCTATTGGTGATGTTGATTGTTGAACAGTGAAGGATTGATCCTCTTGCTCCTCAATTAATGGCCGGCTTTTCCCCTTCTCTTACCTTTTTATCTTCTCGTTCTCTTTTAGCTTGTTGTGGTTGTCCTTCAACTTTAGGAATTCTCTTTGGAGCCATCTGCAATCATTGGTAGGGTTAAGTTCATTTCTAAAATGGCATCAATCAAATTTACACATTTGATCCTAAAAATGGTATAAGAATTTGAAAAATTAAATGTAAGATTAATACCCTTTTTTGGATCAATCTAATTGTAGTGTTAGCAAATTTTAAAATTTACATAGTGTTACCTCATGACAAAAAAGCTCAACTCAGGGAGCTTAAGAACTTAAAAATAATCAAAATAGGGTTTGTGGTGATAAGAAATGGCTCTTAAAAGACTCTTTGGTACAAAAATGACATGAACTCCTTGTGCATTTGGAAGAAAATGATAAAAATTTCCTAACAATCATGCATTTATATGGAGGGTTATATAGGATATCGCAGGTACAATATCATCTTGAAAAAGTAAAATTTTTTCAATTAGTTTTTGGGAAAAAATAATGATAAACTCTTATGTTTGGAGGATTCTAATGCTATCTGATGAATGTTTGGCTAGAGGATAATGCTTATAGATGGTTTTATTGCCCTTAGATGGTGAAAAATGATGAAAAACAAGGTTATTGGATAAGTAAAAATATTCATGGAATATAAGCATATGGGATAAAAATCATGAGCTTATTAGTAACTAAGAAGTATGAAAATGTGATAGAAATTTGTTGAATAGCTTGATATAAACAAGATGATGTAAAATTGGTTCTCGAAGAGATACAAAAGTTATACAAGGGGGGTCCTTCCCAAAGGAGGCTCTTACCCTTTATGCCCTTGTATAACCATTCCTATAAGTGTTCATGGTACTCAAGGAATGAAATGTGAATGATATTAGTCTTCCAATGCACACATATTAGAGCTACATCTACAAGAAATTTGTACTATGCTATACAAAATCATTAAATTTATAATTATATAAACCAATGAGGTGAAATGATGAAGGAAAGGATCGAAGAAAATGGAACATGAGATGTTTGTCTAAAATCCATACTACATCCATTACTCTTATTAGTGACATCACATTGCATCATTCTGGGTCTTGCTACCATGAGACAAATCACAACCATATGAGTATATCATTACTTTAACAAAAGAAAATTACGAAGCAATGATTGTAATTAATTAATCAAAGTTTTCAGTTGTAGGACATCTTGACCATTGGTTAGAGGGTACCATCAAGCTTGGGTGATATGTTTTTTTAGCCCTATAGCCAATGCTAATCCAATCAGCACCTTTAGGCATGGGTAACAGGTCTTTCCAATCACATTATAAAATTAGTCCAAGAGGCAATGAGATTTTTGAAAGTAGCCTACCTTCAAGCATAGGTAACATATCTTTCCAATTGTAACCCAAGAATGTTGGTTATGTATTTGAATTAATTAATTAATATGCTATCCTTACTAGAGAGGGATCATCATGTAGAGTGATACCTTCAAGCATAGGTAACATATCTTTCCAATTGTAACCCAAGAATGTTGGTTATGTATTTGAATTAATTAATTAATATGCTATCCTTACTAGAGAGGGATCATCATTTAGAGTGATAGTAAGGTGCTTATTTCTCAAGTTAAAGACTTGGGTTCGAACCTAGGTATAGTCACTTGAAAAGGTCAAGCTTTTGCTCATCTACCCACTCCCTCAAGACTCCACTTAGCAAGATGAGTACTATGGCTTTGGGTGATGATGTTATCCTTACTAGAGGACTACCTTTAAGCATAGGTCACATGTCTTTATACTATCATAGTAAGGCACCACTTTATTAAAGAACATGCTTCCATGACAGTGAAAATATTAGTAATAATACAACGAGATAGAGGATTAGAATTCATAGAAGAAGTCCAAAGAATCAACAAATCAACCACTTCCAGTTTATCTTTATTTTTCATGAAAATGCAACTTGAGATATCTTCCAATACAAGAAAACTTCAATTTCATTTCAATTAATTTAAATATTATCTAAAACTCCAGACAGCAGAATCTGATGATGTTGCAACTGTTTTTCACGTTGAGGCTGGTCTAGATTTGGACAGGGCTCCCAAGCAACACTGTGAGACAATGAAATCAACGTCTGTGAAGCCAACGACCACATATTGCAGGCTACGAATTCCCTCATCATTTTCGCTCCGTTTCGTGGCACCGTACCTCTGAATGCTGCTCTGGAATTTGCTCAGCAGCTCCACACCTCCGGATTTCTTACAGAGTTGCAACTAGGCCTCAAAGAGGCTACGTTGAACAAAGGATTTGTGAAACTAAAACTCAAATTTTTTTATTATTTACGTGTATTGAGACCACTTGAATCTCGGTTTCAGAATTTTATAAATAATTTTTTTCCTTATTTTAATATATATGTTACTCAGTAACCGGCTTTTTGCAGAAGCCTTAGTTTAATTGATTCTTGGGGCAGGTGGGGAGGGGCATGGTTACACTAAGTGCGCCATGTCAAATCAGTTTTATATATGCGATATATTACCAAACCAAAAGGACTTTTACCAATTTGAGGCTTCTTCGAGATTCCTTTGGATTCCTTGAGGAAGAAACTGATTACCAAATGACAAAGTCTTCGTCTCCCGGATTTCTACCGATTTGCTGGAGCTGCGCGACGGTTACCATCTCGGATGAAGAGGACGCTTTCCTGTTCATCATTTTCTTGCTCTCTTTGAGCGCCTTCTTCTCCGCCTTCAGCTGACGTATCCTTTCCTTGCATTCGAGCGTAAGCTGTTCGACCTGTCTTGAAATCTTCTGGATCGCTTCCTGATTGAAATTTCAAAGTACGAATCTCACCAGTCAACGCAGTGCTACACACCATATGCGGAAGTAAAGCAAATCTATATTTCTTGTTTGAAGAATGAATGCAAACTATTCAAAGGAAACAAACGGAAAATAAAAAGATACAAAACGAGCGAGCAGTGACAAAACCCTTTGAACTTTGAAAAGAGGTGGGGCCAACCGGTGAACAATGACAAATTTTCAAATTACTGTATAACAACCAGCAACTGATTTTGAAAACTTCAACAGAAGCATTTATCAGGAAAGTTATCACGTAAAGAAGCAAAGCACCTGCGAAGTGAACCGCAAGTTACAGAAACGAATCGAAAAGTCCTTCGAAGGCAAAACTATTCACTGAATATCAAGCAAATTAAAGGATCAACGTCTCTGTAATCACAAAGCAAAGGTGAAAGAAAAGTAGAAAACTAAAACAATACGGTACCAGAAAAACTTACAGAAAGGATCTCTGCTCTGACGCTGTCCGCAAGAGGGACATCGGAAACGGCCTTCTCCGCCGACAGCATCGGCAAAAGTGCGGACAAATCTCTGCAAAGTTCTTCCAGCCGTTTCAACTTCTTTTTCCTCAAAAACGTCTCGGCTCCGGCGGCGTTTATCCCAGCTTCAAGCGCACGTTGCTTCTTCTTCGAGCTTTTCCTGCACGACACCGAGAAAGGCCTGCACAGCCGAATTTAAAATTACATCGTTTTGCAAAAAGTGGCAGTCCAAATTTATGCTAGCAGCATTCACAAATCGTCATTCAAGAGTACGTCGTTTCGCAACTTGCAATCAAAAACCTTAAGTCATATGGACTCGGCAACGATCTTTCCCAAGTAAAATCTGGAGTCCGGAAAAAACAAAGACTAAACGCCTAAAATAAATGTCAAATTCCAACCTAGTGCAGCGGAACATCGAAAACGAGGAGCAACAATCAAAATTCACGATAGCAACAGTAGCTAGTGATCATTCACGAGCCTCTTGTTTCGCAAATCGCAATAATCATCTCCTCTACGCGCACTCGGTAACGATCCTTGAAAATCATATTCTTGAGAAAATTTGCAATCAAGAGTCACGCTAAACGTCATCCATTGATTCACAGCTCAAATTCACAACTGTCAAAGTGAAAAACAAGACATCTAAATGCATCCAAAACAAGGAGCAACAATCAAAATTTACAATAGCAACAGTAGCTAGTGATCATTCACGATCCTCTTGTTTCGCAAATCGCAATAATCATCTACTCTCCTAGCACTCGGTAACGATCCTTGAACATCATATTCTTAAGAAAATTTGAAATCAAAAGTCACGCTAAACGTCATCCATTGATTCACAGCTCAAATTCACAAAATGTCAAAGTGAAAAACGAGACATCTAAAATGCATATCGAATTCAAAACCTTGTGCGCCGGAACGATGAAAGCGAGGAATAATAAACGGTGTGGCTCTGATCCGCAAAATAGAGGCAGCTGCTGCCCAAGCTTCCGGCCATGGCAGACTCCATTGACAACGCTGGACAACAATTTTCCCGGCGCTGCAAATGCCATCTTAATTTTAGTGGGTAGAATATTATTTGGTCGAGAGAGTATATTCTTTTCGAGTGAAGTTTTCCAACAAGCAGTAACGTAACGTATATGTCCAAAAAGCAAGTTAATTTTAGCAATCAGACAGTTAATTTTTCGTGAGTATACTTCCTTTCATTAACGAATAAAGTCATTACTTAATCAAGGAGACTTCAATGAAATAGCTCTTATCTAAAAAGATTATTATTTGGAGGCTTATTGCTCATCCTAGTAATGCATGTTTTGGGTGAAAACCTTACCTTTTTGACTTGGGTCTTAGCACTTAAGAAATAAGCACCTTACCATTACTCCAAGTAGTGGTCCCTTGAAATAGCTTGTATCTATGGTATGAAATGAAATGAAATGAAATGAAGCTTTATTATGTCCAAAGACCTATAAGATCTATTGGAAAGATATTACATTTTTATGAAAAATAAAGATAGACTCTACAAATTGACCAAGCACCAATGGAATATGAAACACATCATTAAGCTCTTATCTATGATGTGAAACAAAATATGCTCCACTTCTTCCCTCAAAGTATGAAGAGCTATTTTCTTGTAATAATGGATTACATTAGAGGGTTGAGTAATAGATATTATTATTTGGATGGTACTGAGTACATTATTTACTAAATTGTCCCCTTTAATAGGGTTATGCTAAATTTTTTTCTCAAATTGATTTGCCATTTCAAAGCTTGTACATTGATTTCTTTGTCCATTCTATTAATATACGATTGATGAGTAGTGAGGTACCCCTACGCTCAACCATATGAATACGAGCATGTATGCGTGATTTAGTCGAACCTCGCGAATGGACTAGTTGTGGCACCTAGAAAGTTATGTGTTAATCGCAGTTCACTGTCTTCCCACTTGGACTCGTATTTGCTTTGTCACGTATGATGTGATCCCTACTACTATGCTACTCAGAAAAATAAGAGATAACTTAATTAAGCTAATGAGCAATAGGAAATAAGATCTAAGCTAGCCTAAGTGCAATGAGCATCCATCCTTAATCATTCGTACACATTTTGGACTTTGTGTACTACTTCTGGGATTATCAAGCACACATCATTCGAAGCACTACTAGATAGGCTACTGGGTTACCACGTAGTTACACTTAAATGTTCGTGATTAAGGCGTACTCATTCCACGTTAACAACAAAAATAATAAATGACGATAAAAGAAATATTAACTAAGAAAACAATAATAAATAATCAACAATTAAAATAATTAAAAGCTAAGTGAATGCTACAATGATGGAGTAATCTTGATCTTTATTGTCGATCGTGTGCATGTCCAAGTACATCACACTCGAATAAAGATTCCATACAATCACAAGCATCACACTGTGGGCATGCATTAAGAATAACTGAAAGCTAAATTACCAAAAGAAAAGAACTTCTAACTAATTAACTGACTAAAAAGACTCTTCGTTGTGCGCCTGAGTGCTATATTTATAGGCTAACACAGGAATCACAATATTGTGTATATGATATCATATCTAGGCTGCAATATCACGTACCCAATATTGGGGCCTGGCAAACCGCGATTCATCATACCCCCACGACTGAATAAAAACTCGTCCTTGAGTCAAACAAAATGAAGAACAAGTTCATTCAATTACAAACAGTGGATGGGTATGGGATTATTGATTGATCAAGGACTATGTCATGCTGCATTGTGGGACAAGACAATACAAAATTTGGACACCAACACAAAATACAAAACTTGCAAAACTCATGTGGTTCCCAGTGGTGGAGGCTCCTCCATGGGTGCCTTTCCTTTGTCTTGTGTTCCAAGCTTTTGAAATGGATACCTTAAAGAAGCACCTAAAGTTTTTCCTCTTCTATCTGAGGATCATGAGCCATTCATGCTAATGTTCCAATGTTTGATGGAGCTAGCACTTCCCACGGATATGGAAATTGTGAGAACATTTGATTGGCCTTGACATACCATGCTGCAAATAGCCATCGTTCCTCCTCATAGGCTTTGACTTTGTCTTTAAATTCCTAGTAATCCGTAAGCTATCAAGCCAAATCTACTACTACATTTTTTTTTACCTTGGTAGCTAGCTTTTACCACCTCCAATTTAGAGTTTGCTACCTCTAATATTTGCAATGTCTTCATTTGTTTCACAAACTCTATCTCATATTTAGCATAGGTGGCAACTACCTGCTTCTCGAGCTCAATTCCTAGGCACCCTGCTATTAACATGGCCAAGTTGGCGTATTGCAGATTTGCCAACTTCATGTATTCTTTGAGATCTTGGATCTACAGGTCCTAGCTTTTCAAGTTCACCTAATGGGCAAGGGCATAAGTATCCAGAATGGCCTGCCAATTAGTGTTTTGAGCATTTAGGGAATTGACATGTGCCTTGGCCATTTGGAGTTCCTTCTCAATGATTTCCTTGTACATGCCCACTTGGTCGCAGAAGTGCTCCTTTAATTTTTCATGCTTCTTAGCCTCATTTTGCCATGCGCTTATTTTAATGGCTATCTTGTGTTGAATGGCACATACCTCCTTCATTGAGAGGGTTTTGTTTTCTCTGGCTAAGCGACTTATATCTTGGTTGACTCTTATTACTTGTTCTCGCATTTCTTGGAAACTTTCTTCAAAAATGTTCTTCTATTTTTCAACTATCATCAACCAAATATTTTTGGCAGTAAGGAGTTTATTTCCTTCTTGTAAGGCCTTGAGAGCTTTAACATGTGCACATGTCTGAGCTTGTGCTTTTGAAGCATCCTAATCAGCCTTCTCTTTTTCCATTGCCACCCTTTTATTCTCCACTAACAATTCATTTATCTACTCTGTTCTAAATGATTCTAACTGATAGGCTGCAAAAAGTTGGGATGAATCCCGTCGTTTAACTTGTAGGGCAATGAACTTTTCTTGGAGTCTCGACAACTCATCTTTTGCATGTTTGGCCCTAACCTCAACCATGATCAACTTCCCTTTAGTGGAAATGAGGTCTAATTGTGCCGCTATGGTATCTTGGGGGATGTCAAAAAAGGACGTCATTACTTGTCTTGTTTGCAGTAAGCAATCCAAAGCATCCTCATGTTCCACAGGAGTCATTGACGTACTGGCCAGAACTTGAGCATCATGTGCTCCTGTGAAATCTACTAGTGGCACAACAGGGACATTAAACAATTCTTTGATATGGTTCACGACCACCTCTATTGCTCCAGCTGCATCCTGGTGTTACATGACCACCACTATGGCACCTTCAATAGTTTTTAATTGTACTTGGAATGATGCAGCATTTCCAGAGATCTGTTGTGACCATCGTGATTCCCATCCTCCTGTTTGAATTAAGACCTCATCCCTTGTAGGATTAATTGATATGGTGGATTGTACAACATTATTAATCACCTTAAAGAGATTGGACTCATTTCTACTTCCTCAACTAACTATCTCTGCAGTGGCTCATCGACAATTGGTAATCTTGCAATGATGGTGGCAGTTGTTGGTCTTGTTGGCCTATGGGTTGTGTGCTAGGCCCTACTTCTTGTTGTTGGTTGAGCCTTATGTTTGGAAGTTGACTAGGCCCTACCGTTTGAGGTGTAGTGGGCCCAATCATCTATTCTTGTTTAGGACCCAATGTCTCACCAACATCTTTTCTTGGTGCTAGTGGCTTGAGTAACTTAGCATATGAAGCATTTTGAGCTTTTCTGAGGACATCATTGGTGTACCCTAGATTTCTAACACATTGGCACAACTTCCTAATCAGACACGGAAAGGGAAATGCAAACTTTCCTATCTTTCATTCTTCAAACCACCTTAATATTTCTGTTAAATATAGATGGGGCAAATTGGCATCAACCTTGCCCATTAAAATTGCACTTCCTCTTGCTGCATAGGCAAAAATTTTGTTTAACCCCTTTGTTGGGAAAATATGATAGGTGCCAATTTTAAAGTAAATTCTCTCTTCAAGGGTTAATTCTCCATATGTTTTATCTTCTTTGTTGTACCCCCTTTTTAACTATACTTTTCTTGCATTTTCATCAAAGCGAGTTGACAAGTGAGCAACCTTGGACTCTCTATTTTGAATATTCATAACTTCCACAATGGCCTTTGGAGAGAAATCTACTAAAATTTCACTAATATCGATAGTGGTACCCTCTTCTTTATTGTGCCAAAATTGATATGTTTCACCCAAATATCATTCTTCACTCTCCAAGAGGATAGGCCATAGTGGATATCCCTTAAGTAGATCCTTACTAGCTCAAGGGTGAATTCAGTAAAAGACTCAAAATTAAGTTCTACAATCATGGAAGAGGATGTGGACCTTTCCCGAATGGCTTGAACACATTTTAGGAACAACATGAGGTGTTGTACTTATTCTAGCACCCTGACCTCTCCACCTTCTACTTGGCCATATTGTGCAGTGACAGGAGTTTCCTAATGGATGTTGAATGATGGTGCCTCCTGCTCTACATGTTTTGCATGAGGTCCTTGGCCTCTACCTCTTCCCAGGTGTTTAGTTGCACCTTGAGAAGGTCCTCCTTACTATCCTCTTTTGGGGGCCATCTAAAATCACACAAGGACTGATTGTTAGTAAGGTTATGTAAACAACTTCGATTATCTTATACCTTACTCATTGCCTTTAATAAATGTTTAATTCTTTTCTTAGTGTGATTCTAGAGTTAGAAATTTTTTAATGAAGTTGCCCTAAAAGTTTAATGTCGAACCTAATTTGTTTAGGTGACTCATATAATAGTTTAGATGACTTGGGTGAAGGGATAAAATTAGTTTGGCATAAATTTTTGATAATACTTACCCCTATGATATCCTTCGAGTGAGAGAAAATTTTCAAAAAAAATATGCACAAGTTCTATAATACCCCTCCCCCATGACTAAGTTAAACACTCTAGGTTTAATTAGGTTCAATGAAAAAAGAAATCAGAGTGTTAGAGAGTGAAATATTGGAAGTTGAAGTTAGACTCGCAAAGCCTTGAAAATCATGGATCCAATACTGGGTACCTCATGTTGCATTAGACCTGATACTAGGTACCCAATATCGCATCCCAACCAAGATAGGGTACTTAGTAGAATTGATGATTTTTTGAGTTTTAGGGCCAAAATTGAAGGATTTGAGGTAGATTCAAAAGGTCTGGGGTAATGGCAAGCATGAATTAAGGCATCGAAAGTGTAATGAAGTGGAGTCATACAATGAAGTTCTTTGAAAAGGATGAGGAAAAAGGACATGTAGTGGTTCTAAGGAACGTTCGATTAAAATGATGAAAAAGGAGAGAATGGATTTGGCAATGGAGTACTTGGAGGGTATAAAATGATGTTGTGGTCTACAATAAGTACAAATTACAAAAGTCATGCAAGTGGGTCCTCCCCAAAGCAAGTTCCAACCTATAATGTCCTTGCATAACCACACCTTAAAATGTCTGTAGGCACTAAAAGTGTTAAATGCAACATTCACATGTGCAACAAAACACACACATGTTAAGTACCATCGCAATGAAGTATGAATTCTATGTCACATAAGGCACAAGTCAAAAATACCTAGATCGTGAAATGAAACAAATTGCAAAAGTGATTGCAGGAATCAAGACATGAGGTAACTTACCTTGGGCACAATGAATCCTGAGTATTATGTGTGATTAAAGTACCATTAGCCTTTTAATCTAAGATCAAAACCAAGTCCATACCTCTAATTAATGACATCGCATTATTTCATCCCAAGGATAGATAACCATAAGACCATCATGATAGCAAGGTGTACGATCACTTAGTGTTCTGTGTAAGGGAGGAGTGATTTGAATTTTTTTCAGCACGTTTTTCTTGTGCTTTTATTTTTTGCTTCATTTTTTTCTTTTCTTCTTAGCTTTCTTATTCTTTTTCCTTTTTTTTCTTCTTCTGGCTGCTTTTGCACTTAGTCTTTCCCAAAGGTGATCCGGAGAAGCCACCAACCTTCAGGCATGGATGCATGTCTTTCCAATGGGACCCCCTAGAATAGCATTGCATTCCTTTCTTGAGTGCCTTTATTACCACTCTTACTCCCATTGTTCATTAGATCTACAAGGATCTTAGTACGACCAAGCTGCATGATAGCACATACAGATGTCACCAAAGAGAATGCACAAGTCCCCTTGATGTCACACCTTTGCCATTCCCTCTTAGTTCTTCACTCTTCACTTTGGGCATAATGAGTACAAAGTTACTTTAAGTTTTGATGATAACAAGAATATCATCATACCCAGAGCAAGAACCTCTTATTAATAGAATGGGTGGGTAGATGTTGTGGGCTCACTATCCAAATAATTAGTCACTTTTGACTCGATAACATAGAACAACACCTCAACCAACTGGTTACATGAGTATTTTATTCACAAATGAGATTACCCACCAAAAGATAAAATGGAAAATTGGAAAACAAGAAATTAGAAAACAAAAAATTGAAAAATTAAAAAACAAAAAAATGAAAAACATTTACTAATTCTTCTTGTTAGAATGGGGGGTATCCCCTATGACTAAACATTTGATCATGGTGAGAATTAATGAATGGAAAGTTATGATCTATGCATGTTGAAAATATTAGGGTTCGATCATATCCAAACTATTGGGTGTCTTTTGGTGTAGCGGTAGGAATGTATCCAAATTGGGGTTCACACACTTGATTAAAGTAGGCATAGTGCGATAGATTATAAGATGTGATCATGTGATAAGAACCTAACCCACTATGGCACTCGTGACCATAATATGGTATGCAAGGATCAATATGTCTCCTCATATTGTTATATTCATTGGGCTACATGGTTGTTGGAGTATTAATTGGTGGCCTAGATAAGGTAACATGAGGCATTGAATTTGAAGAGGAAGGTGCATCGCAGTGTTGGGCTTGTGCTAAGTTGGAGGATGTAGTGGTTTCAGAATCGTGTTATTTCTTTCTAAGGCCATGCCTAAAGAAAGGATGCTTCCAACGTTGTGGAGGACTCCCACTGCTATTGATAATAGCAGCACAAGTAATGTTCGTTGGTTGGTGCTATGGTGCAAAACCTTCTGGTACAACTAGTGATGATGTAGAAGGAGGTGAAGGAGGAGAATATTGAGAGTAAGGAGGAGTGTAAGGAACATGAGGTGGTGATCCCGTAGGAGAGGACATGGGTTGATAACACTTAGGAGAGTGATAATAACAAGGTGAAGTAGAGGATGTTGTTCCAATTGGAGAAATAGGGTATTGAACGTAATAGACACTTGGTTTTAGATGATACGAAGGGTGTGGCTAGTTTGGCAATGGCCTCCCCCATGACTAGGGGTTTTGCCACTGTAGTTGAGCATAGTACTTCTGTACAAAATTTGGATGTAACATTCTTCCCCAATGCTCATGTAGATGTGAGAAGATTGGACATTAGCCTTTTGGTTGATCGTACAGGCAAACATCGCATTGATACTTATGATTTGTAATTGAGCCCTTATCCTCATTTTCTTTGACCCTTCTTTCCAATTGTCGAATGGTTTTCTGTCCTATTTCTAGGATTAGTATCCTCTATTTTTTTTGGTCATCAAAGTTATCTTTCATGGATTTCCCTCTAATAATGTCGGCATATTCTCCAAATTTTTTATGTACCCACTCCATCATCTTGTTGATCTTTGCCTTGATTTCATCTAGTGATTTTAGTATTGGCATAGGTAGGGACGATTTCACCTCCTCGAGGTGAGTTAATTTCTCCTCTTCATAATTATGGCCCTTTGTTATTTCAAGAGTTTGGTCCTATTGAGGTTTTTTAACATTCGCCCAATTGGTTATTCCTCCTTCTTCTTTTGCTACTCACTTAATAAGCTCTTGGAATTGATGGGTTCGTAGTTCATATAGTTGACCTGAGGCATACATCCTAGGGTCTCCCTTGTTTCATTATAGAGCCCATCCATGATGTGATACATTAGCCTTTCCTTGAAGAACCCATGGCCTAGGCATTTATTTAACAAAGAGTAATATCTTTCTAAGGCCATGTCCAAGGGTTCATGTTGCCCTTGTTTCCACTCTTGGATTTGTCTCCTGAAGGCTGACACTCTTGTATAGGTTTGATATCTTTTGTTGAAGAGGTTTACCATTGTAGGCCAATGGCAAATTGAATTTGGTTTTAAAGACCTGTACCATACTTTAGCTTGGCCAACAAGTGTCATAGGGAAGAACTTAAGCCTTTGCCACCCATTCTCAATGTTGTTCCATACATAGGCATCATAGAAGGCTTGTAAATGATGTTGTGGATCTAAATTATAGCCCCCTGAGAACTTAGGAAAGTTGTTTAAATCAAGCCTGGGTAGACAGATTTCCTTGCAATGCCTATGGGATATTTGAATGGCCTCTATTATATGCATTAGTCTCTTAGTGGCCACTAGGGGTTCATCATCACTAAGTAGATTGTGAGTTCATGAATTGGGAAAATGTTGTCTATGTTCATGTTGGCATTCCTAATTTCACCTATGGGTTCGATTTTTATTTCTAAGCTGATCCCTTAAGGAATAGTCATCTATGTCACAATTCAATGATGAAAGAGCAAAGAAAGAGAGGGAATTGGAAGACTTGTCATGAATTTTGTAAGTCTTCCAATCATCCCTTGATTTACTCTTGCTATCCATTGAGAAGGTCCTAGGCCTTACAGGCCCCCTTGTTCTATGGGATGTCCCATCTTCACTAGAGGTGTCCAAGTTGGATGATGAAAGTCCTTGAGTATCATTGGGGTTTCTATGAACATATGAAACTCCTACAGAAGATTGAGTACTCCAAAGTTCTTCTTCATCATAAATTTTTTTGGTTCTCCAATGAATTGCCTCACTAGATGTTGTGTTATCGTTGTCTTGTGAAAGAGACATTGTCATGAATTGTGTGTGACTTAAGTGAATTTCATTTCTTTATTTAAAAGATATATCGTTAATACCTTGTTATAGTGATCTTGTATGATATAACTAATCTAGATAACTAGCACCATCCCCGACAATGATGCCAATGATGAGCAGCGAGGTACCCCTATGCTCAACCATGTGAATATAAGAGTGTACACATGATCTGGTTGAACTCTGCGGATGAACTAGTTGTGGCACCTAGAGAGTTATGCCTTGATTGCAGTTTGCTATCTTCCCACTTGGACTAGTATTTGCTTTATCATGTATGGTTTAGTCCAAAGTGATGTGTATGATGTGATCCCTATTACTATGCTACTCCTAAGAACAATGAGAGATAACTTAATTAAGCTAATGAGCAATAGGAAATAAGATCTAAGCTAGCCAAAGTGTGATGAGCATCTATCCTTAATCATCCATATGCATCTTGGACTTCATGTACTACTTCTGGGATTACCAAGTGCACATCACTTGAAGCACTACTTGATATGCTACTGGGTTACCACATAGTTACACTTAAATGTTTGTGATTAAGGCATACTCATTTCACGTTAACAATAGGAATAGTAAATGATGATAAAAAAATATTAAATAAGAAAATAGTAATAAATAATTAATTAAAGCAATTAAAAGCCAAGTGAATCCTGCAATGATGGAGTAATCTTGATCTTTATTGTTGATTGTGTGTGTGTCCAAGTACGTCACACTTGAACAAAGGTTCCATACAATTACAAGCATCACACTGCAAGCATGCACTGAGAATAACTGAAAGTTAAACTACTAAAAGAAAAGAACCTATAACTAATTGACTAACTAAAAAGACTCTTTCATTGTGCATCTGAGTGTTATATTTATAGGCTAACATAGGAATCATGATATCATGTATACGATATCGTGTCCAGGCTACGATATCGTGTACCCGATATCAAGGCCTAACAAACCGTGATTCATCAATGATAATTAACATAGTATATTCTATACTTGAATTTTTTAACATTGATGAGTCGTCATTGGTTGGCTGCATTGATGAGGCCCCATCGACGCATCTCGTTTTGCATCAACAAGGCCTCATCAACGCAGTGTTTGTCCATCGCCTATAAATACGCACCTACCAATCACATTGATGGGAAATCAAGATTTCAATAGTAGCGAAGCTCTTACATTTTTTCCATTCAAAAGTTAGAATTTTGTCCTTGAGTGCCCGCAATAGGAGTTATTGAGTGTACAGATCTTTATTTGAGCATTGTTGTACCTGAGCATGAAAATGTGTGCGGTAATAAAGACAAGCTTTCTGATAAACCTTACAACACTTTGGATAGATTAGCTATTTTATTTATGCATTTAATGTCTTCAATTATTTATTAAATGCTTTCAATTAGTTATCAAATATTTTCTAGTTATTATGTTAATGAGACAATTAAGTGAGAAAGATTACACACATAAGTATGACCACTTCAAGTATAACACGTATTCGCTTGGTAATCCTAGCAGTGTTATTACTTGGTACTCCTAGTAGCATGGTGTTTGGTCACCCAGCAGTGGATACATGGGTTCAGGATATGTAAAAAAAGTGGGAATAGATACTTATGTTAGGATTAGTTAAATGATTGGTTAATTCATAATTTAGATTAGTTAATTAAAATCCTTTTATCTACATTTCAAGCACCAAAATATAAAATCCAAATGATAAAAATTGGATGCCTTAGTTACACTTAACCATACCAACATACATCACAAGTTTAATTAGGAGGATAACGATTAACCATAAGGCTAGATTCACTTCCTAAAGGGCTAGTGCATTGGAATCGACAAAGTTTGCAGAATTCGATTGGATCACATGTGAACACTTTGTGATTTGTATGGTCGGGTGTAGGGGTACCTTGCTACTCATCATTGGTGTCATTGCTAGGGACTTTGTTTGTGGAATGTGTGCTATTTAGGTCTAAGTGGATACCACTAATATCATTGTACAAACCTAAAATTCAATAACATTCCCACTATACATATATTATAGAAGCACAATGCTAATTTCATTTTATTTTATAAAATGTCTTCTTCTTCTCATAAGCCTAAAGATACTAGACCACTGGTCCCACAGGAATGCAAGGTGGTATACACTCATCTAGATGAGTTTGTGCTAAATTTCACCTTCATCCTACATTAGGATGAGCAAATGTGATGGTGTGATATGGAGGGAAACATCATTTTTCCCACTAATAGATCTATGTCTGGAATGCTATTTAAAACCATTAAGAAGTTGGGCATAGTAGATCTTCATGAAGAGTACATTGTGGATGGATATGACACTCAGAACTATTGTCCCACTGAAACACAACGTAAGCGAGATAAACATCAAGAAAGACTTTATGAAGCCACAAAGGAAAAACATTACACTAACCCCTTGTTCCTACTAGATCAAGAGAAAAATGAGGATCCTCCCTTGGAAGATTCTCAACATGAAGATTCTCCACCCCTTGTTACTAATGGTGAGGGTATGAACTTGACCCTACGATCAACTATTCATAAACTAGGTTGAAGAAAGAGTGATAGCCAAGGTAGGGACTTGGGTGAACATTACAATGACAAGGGATCTAATGATGGTGATCGTAAAAAGCGTAAGAATGGTGGTGAACATCACAGTGGCAATTTCAGTCCACCTTCCTCTTCATCCAATTTTCAACATTCCTCTTCAGCTGATGGTTCTCATGAAATTCGCCATCAAAACAACCATAATGAAGGTAATCAACAAAATAGTAATGATCATTAAGGCTGCCAAAATTGAAGGGGTGGCCAAAACCATCATCGGCGTCATCAATGCAACGATGATGATGAAACTTTACTGGTGACTCAAAGTATGCTTAGAGGTAATGAAGATCCTAACCAGGCATATGAAAAATAGTTGGATCAAGTGCCTAGATATGAACAATATCCTAAGATTTGAGGGGGAATAAAATTCTGATCTGCAAACACATCTACAAGCTTTTCAAGATGTTTGTGCCTTATAGAACATCGAGAATGAGTGGCAGAAATACAAGCTTTTTCCAAGGACACTCATTAAGGAAGCTGAAAGTTGGTATTGGTCCTTAGAACCAGAATCTATCTAAAGATGGAGTACCATGTTAGAACTATTTAATGACAAATATCAAACATACTCTAGAGTATCTAATCTGAGAAGGCAAATCCAAGGCTAGAAAAAAGGCACACACGAACCCTTGGATGCTACCATGGACCAATACTATTCACTCTTACATAGGTGCCCTGGTCATGGTTACTCTTAGAGGGAATAACTTCACCACATCATAGATGGGCTCGGAGCAAAAACAAGAAGAACCCTTAGGGTGTATGCCCAAGGGAGGTTATTTAAAATGAGAGCTCATCAAATCCAAAGGCTAATTGAATAGGTAGCAAAAGAAGAAGATAACTATGAAAGAGTGAAAGTGCTAAAGAGTATAATAGGGATCCATCCATAAGAAAACAAGAGGTTCAATATTGTGATGAGGAGGAGTCACCGTTTGATGAAGTGGTGAACAAAAAGATCTTGCCTATCCAAAAATCTATTTTTAACATTTCAACCAAGGTTGACAAGTTATGGAACTCTTTGGATGAAAAGTTTCAAATCGCTTTGAAGATTACTAAACAATCTAAAGAGAAAAATAGTGATCATAATCATAGATAGCGAAAAGAAGCTGAATGTGCCACCAAAGAGGTAAGGGCAAAGCTATTGCAGTAGAGAAAGTTGTGGAATCTGACTCTGATGATGAAACTAAACGTGACATCTGTCAATATGAACATCCAAAGGGATGCTACCCTATGGTGTCACACTTACAAGAGTCTAGAGTTTATGCATTAAATCCTCACCTAGCATATAGACAAGCTCCAAGATGATTGCCTTACCCTCAAGGCAATCCAAGGCAGTTCCACTAATAGTAACAAGCTTACTACCCAAGTGGAACTCCTCCACAACCTTATGAACAATACCAACAATGGTACCAACCACAATTGTGGGAAATGCCATCGTCAAGGCAACAGTACCCTTATAGGCAACCAGATCCATACGGGTACTATGTTTAGCAACCTGTCTCCCCTAGAAGTTTGGTAAGTCATGCATCATTCTAGCATCACTATTACCCTCCAGGGTACATTGAATACATTCACCATCTACTCGAGGAGAAAATCCATATCTGTATCCTTATCATCCTCCACATCCCTCTACACCTACACTTGCACCTTCAACCCAATTACCCCCTACTCCATCCATGCATAGTGAAATTCCTCCATAGCCACAACAACAAAATGCTACAAGGGTTGTACACTCACAACTAGTTTTTCAACCAAGTGGTCTAGATAATTGATCAAGGAAATGACCTTTCTTCCAACCCAACAGTCCTTTCCAACCCTCATAACCTACTCTAGTTGATGACCTTGCATCTCCAACACCCTCATCCTTTATATCAAACACCTTTGAGTGTCCTTCAAACCAAGTGCTGCCTAGGATCTGCACTATAATGCTAACTCATGTTATTTCTTACTAGATCAAGGTTGGCAACCTTCCTACAAAAAGATCTGATCTAGGAAGTCCACTTATTTTTCTACAAATTGCTGGACAAGAGCCATGCAAGGTTCTTCTTAACTTTGGTTCCAAAGTTAACCTCATCTCTCATGATATGTACAATGCCTCGAATCTACCACCTCTTAAGAAGAGTAATATCCATCTCGAATTAGTAGATCAATCGATTATGGTCCCTTTGGGATTAGTAGAGGACATTGTGACCACAGTTTGTGGGTGGTCCTATCCTATTGATTTTTTGGTAATCAAGGTGGACAATTGCACAAGTGACTTCCCCATCATCATGGGAAGGGCTTCGTTAAGCACGGTCGATGCACAAATGGGTATAAGGGACCTATGTCTCGAAATATCTAAGGAAAATGAGTTAGGCAAAATTGAGAAGAAGCATATTCCATGCATCATGTACAACGATAATGGGTACAATTGCGTGTAAAGGATTTGGTAAATCAAAAGCACATACATTAAGGCATGCAATTAGTGTGCGCAAGAAATTAACATTTAAAGGTGTCTGTTTGTAGAAGCCACAATGCAGGAGGGCACCTAATGGCTAATAGCTGATTTAGATAGCAGAACAATATGCATAGAGCCAACTGAGAGCTTAACTTGTGCATATGTAGAAGGCATGGAAAAAATTGAACAAGTCCATTCCCAACTCTATAATGAAGATGATGATAATTGTTGGGGAGAGTTGGAGATCCTTGATCACTTCAAGCAAAAGCCCTTAGAACTAAAAAATTTACCATTCGAAATGGAGTATGCATTTTTAAAGAATGGTAAACTGATCATCATTAATGATAAATTTGCTCCTAAATAAAAAGAAAAGTTGTTGAAAGTGGTGAATAAATGGTCAATAGCCTTCACTTGGTCATATCCAGAGCTAACAAGAATCGATCCAAGGATATGCCAACATCGCATCTACACTGATTTAGCCATGAAACGTAGAAGGTAGCCACAGAGATGGCTAAACCCCAAATTGAAGAAAATTGTTAAGAAGGAGATAGAGCAACTCCTCAAGGTGTGGTTTATCTATCTAATTGTGGATAGTGAGTGGGTTAGCCCACTCGTAATTGTACAAAAGAAGGATGGTAAATGGTGGGTTTGCATTAACTTTAGGTTGTTAAATATGGCAACATTCAAGGATCACTTTTCTTTGTCATTTGTGGATCAAGTATTAGACACCATATTTGGGCATTGTTATTATAGTTTCTTGGACGGTTATAGTGGATATAACCAAATCCAAATTGCACCAAATGATCAGGCCAAGATAACATTCATGAGTCCCTGGGGGACTTTTGCATATTATAAGATGTCGTTTGGCCTATGCAATGCCCCTGTAACATTTCAACTCTTGGTCCATAGTATCTTTCAACAACAGATCGGTAGTGGTGTTCAAGTCTTCATAGATGATTTCTCCACCTATGGAGCTACCTTTGAGCAAGCCTTAGACCGACTTGTGCAAGTACTAAAGAGATGTGTTAAGATAAACCTACAACTCAGCTGGCAAAAGAGCCATCTCATGGTCCAAGAAGGCATTGTGCTAGGGCACCAAATTTCATAGAAAGGGATTGAGGTAGACCCAGAAAAGATAAAGATCATCCAAGGAATAAGACACCAACCAGAGATCGTTAAAGATGTTTAGTCATTCCTTGGACACATTGGTTACTACTAGTACTTTATTGAGAATTTCTCTAAGACTGAAAATCCGTTGGTAGAACTTACAAAGAAAGATGCACCTTTCATTTGGACCAAGGAATGTGAAAATGCATTTCAGCAATTAAAAGAGAAACTCGTAGAAACACCAATCCTATGAGCACCAAACTGATCCAAACCATTCCATATCATGATAGAATCATCTAACTATGCTTTAGGAGTAGTGCTCATGCAGATGGACCATAAGAAATGTCCATATTATATCCATTGCATGAGTCAAAGCATTGTGGGAGCACAGTTAAATTACACCACCACGGAGAAGGAATTAATGACAGTGGTGTCTGCACTAGAAAATTTTAGACATTATGTGCTAGATTACAAAGTATTTGTACATACGGACCACAATGTAATTCACTTCCTTATGTATAAGCCAACGGTGAGCCCTTGTGTTATATGGTGGCTTGTGATCTTGCAGGAATTTGATCTTACTATGGTGGATCAAAAAGGGACTAAGAATGTGGTTGCTAACCATCTTTCTCACTTAAGATGGGATAAAAAAGAGGAGGAGAGCCTGCTTTCTGATCAATTTCCAAACAAACTCCTCTTTACTAAAGCAATAAATGAATAAACATCTGAAAAAATAATATGCTATAATGGCATCCTCACATATCTTCTCACTTAAGAAATGCCACAAGACTTGGATTTGAGGAAGAAGAAAAAATTTCTTCATTGGGTAAAATACTTCATGGAAATCAATGGACACCTTTACAAGCTGTGTGCCAATGGCCTAATCCTTTGGTATGTCCCTAACGAAGATCAACTACGCATTCTCCAAGATGCTCATGAAGGACCTTGCGGAAGGCACTATGTAAGGAGATTCATGGCCATAAAAATCATAATGGCACAATACTATTAGCCCACAATATTTAGGGATGCCCACCAGTTTGTCAAGTTGTGAATGTTTTCAATGTAACAAGGGTATGACCGCTCGTCTGGAAGGTCCTCAACAGTGGATTTAACCACTAGAACCTTTCGACATATGGGGCATTGACTTCATGGGTCCCATCACACCCATGTCTAATAAGAAAGCATATATTATAGTAGTAGTTGAATATTGCATAAAATGGACTAAAGCAGCAACCGTTACAGATTGCACATCATCCACTGCTGCCAACTTTATACAACAACATATTGTAAATAGGTTTGGGATGCCGCATTCACTAATTTCTGATAATGGGACTTATTTCATAGGTGCCACATTTAGAAAATTAATGCAATGCTTGGGAGTAGAACATAAATTCACAACACCTTACCACCCCCAAACCAACAGTTAAGTAGAGGTAACTAACTAGGAGATTACAAAAATATTAACACGAACCATTAGCAAATACAGGAAGGATTGGAACACAAAACTTAATGATGCTCTTTGGGCTTACTAATCAACTTGGAAACTTCCTATTGGATATTGTCCCTGTGAGTTAGTGTACAGGAAACTTCCAATGCTCCTAGTTCAATTTGAGCTCCATATACTCCAACGACTTGTGATCTAAACCTTAACCTAAGTTTAGCACAAAAAGAACGATTGATCAATCTGAATGTGCTAGACGAAAATTACTTAGTGGCCCTATCCTTAAATGAGGTGAATAAGGCATTTAGTAAGTAATGCCATGACCTTAGAATTAGGAAAGTAAAGTTTCAACTAGGAGATAAAGTCCTCTACTAGAACCCCATATATGTACCTCAAAAGACAAAATTTCAAACATTATGGAAGGGATGTTATATAATTGATCAAACCTTTCCCTCTAGGGCCATGATAATTTAAAAACCTGATAGCTCAAATAAAAAGTAGTTGATCAATATCCAACAAATTAAACCTTTCCTATAACCAAGATTAGCAAGTGTAAATACCGCCTCAACTGATGGACACCCATGTTCTTTTTTTCGGATCTCCTACTTCCAACTCAATTGTGGGGGAGATGGCCATCCGTGCTGACCATTATCACGACCTCTCAGTTTTTCTACCTTTTTTTTCATGTTTTTGATTTTACAAATTTTTTTATTTTCAAATTTTTCTAAATTTTACACCATCTTTAGTACCTTTAAACTTTCTTGGTTATTTTACACTTTCTTATATATTTTACTTTATTTTTTTTCTTTTGATTAAGTGTTATAGTTTCTCATTTTTGCTAATAAATCTACTTTATTATTGCATGACACAATGTTGTTGTTACTTTTTATTAATGATGGTTTGTGCTTAATGTGTGATTGTCGATGTCTGGTTTCTATTTTTGAATTTTGATGTTTGATGACTTCAGCATGGTTTATTTTTCATAGAATAGGTAGTAAGTCCATGTCATCCGCCCATCCAATGACCTCTATGGTTTTCCTTGTTCTAGGAATTTGAGGTTTCTTTTTCATTAAAGAAACTTTCAATCAATCAATGATCTTGGTAGTTCTAGAATTAGGAAGGATCCAAACGTTTGTAAAGGGTGTGACTTCAAGGGGACTTAATACTCTTTGTACTCTTCTTCTTGCTTGAGTGCTTGAATGTTTTTTCACAAACTTCTTACCATTCCATACCACTCAATGATAGGAAGACAATAACGTAATTGCATGGTGTGGTTCCCATCATTAAAAGAAACGATGGGAATTCAAAGCACACCCCTTCAACATGAATAAGTCCTTACATGGTGTGGTTCCCATTTCAGAAAAACAAAACAAAACAAACAAACAATGGGAATTCAAAGCACATCCCTTGGATAAATAAAATGGCTACAAGCATTGGTTATGAGACTCAAAAGACATACACTTATGCCTGAAGGTCCCCTCTAAATAAGGCCCTCTCTCTTTCACTTCCTATTTCTCTCTCCTCTTTATGTAATCGTGGTTGTCTTGTGGGGAAACTCTTGTGTCTCGAGTGGATGGCTCAGTCTTTGAGTGGCAATGTGAAGTCACTGAAAGTAGATGGCTTTGGTTTGGACTGAGGATGGAACTTCTTGGGTCATTTTAACCACAATTCCATAAGGGACTTCTTATGACCTTAATTTGCAACCCCATTACACCTTCTCTATCATCCATCCATGCTGCCATAATTCCAAAACACTTAAAATGATCAATTCTTGGTTTTATACATATTCATATCTGATCATACCTTTGGCAGTTTCTACCAACCATCTCTAATAGACCTAATCAACTTACTTTGCCCAAGATTCCTTTTTTCACATACTTTCAATGATAAATTCTTACATTCCAAGCATTACCTATCCCTAAGAATCCTTTGGATCACCTTTAGATCTTAAGACTATTCATTTCATTCAATTTTTTTACCAAAAATTTCTCAAAATATGTAAAAATTTCATGGTATCATCATAGCTATAATGTATCATCCCCTAAGAATTTGTAGCTATGATGTCACATCTACGATGTCATCACCACAAAAAACTATCTATATGTGCAAGGAGTTAGAAATTTTTCATTTTTCTTATTTGATGCATAGGGAGTTCATGCCATTTTTATTTTTATTTTTTTGACTCTCTAGCAAACAAACTTCCAAGCTTCATAACTTCCTCACTGTAGCTTCGATTTACATGATTCTTGAACCCTCCTGATCATGAAGTGACCAAATTAGTCATGGGGGAGAGCACTGTGCATAGTGGTATGATTTGAACTAAAATTTTCTAATGCCTGGAAGAACACGTTAAGCGTAAGAACCACAATAATTAATCACATTTTAACTAAAATACCCAAATAAAAGCTAATAAACTCAACTATTCTTCCCAATTAACCATTCCAATACATATTAAACAAGAATATAACAATTGTGAGAGGCCCTAAGGAACTAACTTGTTCATCATACATTAGAAAATACAATAGTTAAGGGTTTCTTTTCAAAAAATTTCAAACTCTGTAATCCTAATAAGAGCTAAAAAGTAGTAATAAGGACAAATTTTGATCAAATTCAAGAACCTAAGAGAAGTTAAATTTTGCTCAAATCCAAGAACCCAAGAGAATATTATGAACTATTAGGAGCTTATTTAAAATCCAAGTAATTACAAATCACATTAAAGAATTCTTTAATATTCCTATTGTGTCATTGGCTAATATAACTGGAGCTCGAAATGTTGAACCTATAACTAGAACCTCTATGGCCCCAGAAGAGAATGATGACATCTTAAATTAACTACTGCAAACAAGATAAGTAATGTAGAACCTTTTTGACATCTCTAGCAATATCATTATAGTGTAGTCAGAATTAATTTTCACCAAGGGTAAGCTAGTGATGGCAGAAACTAGGGTAGAACATGTAGAAAATGAATTGCAAAGGTTACAAGTAGAATTAGCTACATTAAGATTAGAAAAGCAAGACCCTACACGACATATCATGCTAGACCAACTGGAGAAATTTAGAACCAAACAAGTAAGTCAGCTAATAACCAGGAATATCTAGATAGAGATGGAAAGGAAGAAGGCAATGTGGAATGCCTCCTTGGCCAAAGCACAAACTTATGCTCATGCCAAAGCCCTGACTACCTTAGAAGAAGAGAATAAAAAGATAGTTGCTAAAAATATGATGTTGATGGGCATTGAAAAGCAAAAGAATGTCCTAAAGGAAAGCATCCATTAATTGATAGAGTAGTTTTCTGGAGTTAACCTCGACATGCAAAAACTAGCTAGAGAAAATAGGATCCTATCAATGAAAGAAGTTCACACAATTTGGTAGAAGTTAGCCATTGAAATTAGTGCATGGCGAAATAAGGCCAAGAAGCATGAAAGGGTACATGAGCACTTCAAAGATCAAGTAGGCATGTACAAGCACATAAATGAAAAGGACCATATTGCTAAAGCCATGTTTAGTTCAATCACAACATAAACACTTGATTAGCAACCAATCTTGGATGGACTTGGCCACGTAAATCAAGAAAAATTCAAGAATAAATATCTGAAAATAGAGGACCTAGCCAAGTACATGGGATTAGCAAACCTTTGTTATGCTAATCTAGCCATGCTCACAATAGGTAGGCCCAGAACTAAACTAGAGTAGTAAGTGGCTATGGTATATGCACTATATGAGAAGGAGTTTGTAGACAGGAAAGATGCACAAAAAAAGCTACATATTGTAAATTCCAAGCTTCAAGTGGTCAAGGCTAGCCACCAAGACCAGAAAGACATTGTAGAAAATTTGGCTCACAGAATGATAGATTATCAAGAATTAAGGAAGATACCAAAGCATTTGGAGAAGAAAGGCAAAAATTCATGGCCTGGTATGTAAATGTGAATAAGATTTTTCCATAATTATTGTGTCCATGGGAAGTATTGAATCCTACAAACACTGCTAAATTTTCCTAGATAGTACATGACCTAAGATCACAGGAGGAGAAACTACAGGCATTACTAAATAAACACCAATTTCAAAAGCCTGACAACATAGAAAAGAAGCCAATAGAGGAGCCACTGCCACCTCAACCTTAGAGGCGACATTGAGCTTTGAAGTTTTGTTTTTATTATGTATTATTTTGTCATATGTGTCCATCATGCAATGCATGATGATTTTGTAAACACCACTAGAACCATAATGCAGCATTCATAGTAGAGTTAGTAACATATATAAGTCATGATGTCAAAATTTGTAAAGGATCCCACAATTTTGTAAGGAACTCTATCCTCCTTTTGTTTTAACTTGAGGATGAGTTTCGAGTGAGTCATGGGGGTATGATAAAATATGTTGGGTTGTTAGCTATGATATCATATCTACGATATTGTAGCCTTGCTTATGTTATTGTAGATGCAATGTAGTGGGCCATGGTTACCATTATAAATACCAACCTACCATCGTGTCGAAATAACAATTTTTTGTCAATAATTAGGCAAATTATTGTAGCTTGTTTCCATGATTTAGACTTAGTGATATAGTGAATGTCTATAGTATGGTGTTTAGCAATTGTATAGAATCTTTATTTGAGTGGATTATTCTTGGGCACAATTCATAACAAAAAATAAAGATTGATATTTTTTTCCACTATTACAACATTCACATTAGTTCATTTTTACTTTTCAACATGTTTACTTTACTTAAGTCATTTATAATTTCCAAGTACTTTAATTTTTCCTACATCTTTTAGTAAGATGGTATAAGTACGATTGGTTTCAAGTGTGTGATGTAATTATTTGGTAATCTAGTTGTGAATTCACTTGATTTGCTTAGTAGTGGATTCATGTGGTAATCCTAGTAACAATTACATGAGACCTTGACATATACGGTAAGCTAGGAGTGGATACTTACCACCATAGGCTACCATAGATTTACATATCTGTTATACTTAGACTTAGATTTCATCTTAATTTTAATTATGTTAGCATTTAGGATAATTAAAGCTAAACAAAATCAATGTATCATATGCCTCATCAAGAGTTAAACCATATAGCTTGAACTTTTCTAACTCAACATGAGAAGATACCAATCCCAAACTAAACATCAACTACTAGTAAATTTACATTGGCCATCAACGGATTATAATTAAGTTGCACGTGTACACTCATGAATTTTATGGTGGAGTGTTGGAATACCTAACCACTCATCATTCTTGAAGATTAAAAAATCAAATTTTTATCATTATTTTTTTTAATATTTAAGTTAATGAAATAGTATACTATGCTTTATTCTTTTGTTTGTTGCACATAAATATCTAAAAGTAGCTATTGGTTATGATTTATAAGTCATAGGTTTAATTCCAATAAGTGTGTTAAGACATGATAACTAATAAATCATGGGTTTATAGGCTACGATATTGGGCATTTGATATCGAAGCCATGATATTGGATCCCCGATATCGAAGCCCATGATACGATGTCAGATATCTGATATTGCTAACATGTGCAAGGCCTATAAATACAACACTTAGGTGCACCATTCAAGAGGAATTCATTCCATAGTAGCTAAACTATGTCAGTTTGTTTACTTGATTTTAGTAGTTAGCACTTAGCAATGTATGCCCATGGTGTGATGTCTTGTAATTGAATGGAGTCTTTATTCAAGTGTGATGTATTTGAACACACTGCATGCCTAGAAATCAAGATCGAGATTACTCTACATAATTACAGCATCACTTAGTCTTTATTGTTTTCACTTAGCTTAATGTTTAGTGTTTTCATGAGTTAATGATTTACTTTTAATGCATTTTATAATTATTGTTATTAAGTGGAACATGTATGAATGATTTGGAGCACTTAAGTGTAGCTACTTGATAATGCAGTATTACTATCACTTGGTATGCCCAGTAGTGTGACACTTGCTAACCCCAGTAGTAGTTTCATGAAGTCCAAGGTGTGAACGGAAGGTCAACACTAGATGCTCATCACATAGGCTAGATTTGATTTGTTTATTGGCACTTCATGTTTCATGTTAGCTACCATATTTACTTCATGTTAGCTAGGAGCACTATTGCTAATACAACATCATATATCATATACCTCATCGTGAGTTAAACCATATGCATCATCTTTACTAACTCACATGTGAAAAGGACAATCATGAACTCTAACCAATTACTCGCATAATGACATTGCCTTATTTATGGAATTCGATTGGGATCATGCATGAACACTCATATCTCATATGATTGGGTGTTGGATACTCCACCGCTCATCACTAACCTAGGAATATGATTTTTAAAAAAAGGCATTCAAGCTATAGTAATAGCTAGATAGCCACTTGTAAAAAAATCATTAGCAAATCCTTTATCTATCTTAACAATTAGCCCATATAGATGGAATAAAGGTACAATAATGATAATTTATAAAATTTGTGACTTAGCTACATATTCACAACTCCAAAATCTATTATTGGCTTGTTAGTATGATATCATACTACTTTGAATTTGGAAATTTTTTCAATATAATACTATTGCCTTCTACATAAAAAAAACAAATCCAAAATATTAAACTTTTGCTCAAATACTTTCAAATTTCTATACATTCATAATATAAAACATTTTCTTTAAATAAAGTGTTGATCAAACTTACGATCTTAATTTCAAAGCAATACCCTCATGGAAGAAATAAATAAAAGTCAAAAGTTAGTTATATAAATGTTTTATCTACTTACATTCTAGAAAAGATGTTGTCAACTTGAGTCATTTATATTCTATGTAAATTCTATGATCATGTTTGCTATATTTATTAGAGGAACATACAATTAAAAATGTAACCTCCCCTTCTTTTATTTACCTATATTTACTATTCATAAAGCTAATGAGAGAATAGTTGAGCTACTGAGCTTATTGCATTATCTATAATTGGTTATGAGATGGAGTTATGCTTCAAGAATTTTTATATTATTTCCTATCCTCTACCAGACATTCTTGTTGGTTGTACATCATGAGGATGTATGATGAGCGGCTAGGTACCCCTACACTCAACCATATGAATACGAGCGTTCACACACGATCCGGTCGAACTCCGTGGACAGGCTAGTTGTGGTGTCTAGATCGTTACATGTTGATCATAGTTCACTGTCTTCCCACCTGGACTAGTATTTGCTTTGTCACGTATGGTTTAGTCCAAAGTGAGACGTATGATGTGATCCTAAATTAGTGCTACTCCTAGAGACAATGGAGAATAATTTTGATTAAACTAATGAGTAATAGGAAATGAAGTCTAAGCTAACCTAAGTGCGATGAGCATCCATTCCTTAATCATCTGTACACATCTTGGACCTCGTGCATAAATACTACTGGGGTTACCAAGCGTAGATCCTAGGTACACTACTGGGTTACCAAGTAGTCAAACTTAAATGCTTGTGATTAAGTCGTACTCATTCTGCATTTAACAATAGGAATAGTAAATGATGATAAAGAAATATTAACTAAAAAAATAAATAATAATAACAATTAACAATAATAATTAAATAATTAAAACTAAGTAAATGCTACAATGATGAAGTAATCTCGATCTTTATTTTCGATCATGTGCACGTCCAAGTACGTCACACTCGAATAAAGGTGTCGTACAATTACAAGCATCACACTGCAGGTATACACTTGGGAAAATAATCTAACTCCTATGAAAACAAACTGAAAGAGTCTAGCTACAAATGACAAAAAGATGCCTAAATGAGGTGGAAGGCCCTCGTATTTATAGGCCGGGATAGGTGACTGCGTCAACAGGGTCAAGGCCCCGTCAATGTAGTGTTGCTGCATCGACGAGGCCGCGTCAACGCGACCGCGTATACAGGGCTGCGTATACATGGCCTAGTCGATGCATCGACTAATTAGCACTTCATCATACCCCCACGACTAAGTAAAAACTCATCCTCGAGTCAAAGAAAGTAAGGAACAAGCTCAATTGAATACACAGTGGATAGGTATGGGATTATTGACTGACTAGAAATTTATTCATGCCGTAGTGGAGAATTAAACAAAATTTGGACACAAACACAAAAGACAAAATTTGCGGAACTCATGGGGTTCTCGTAGTGGTGGCTCCTCCATGGGTGCCTTTCCTTTGTCCTGTGCATCAAGCTTCTGGGATTGATACCATTGAAGAAGCACCTGACGTTTCTCCTCTTCTATTTGAGGATTATGAGTGGTCCATGCTAATGTTCCAATGTTTGATGGAGTCGGCACTTTTCATGGACACAGCAGCTATGGGAACACTTGATTAGCCTTGACATGCCATGCCGCAAATAGCCTCCATTCCTCTTCATAGGCTTGGGCCCTGACCTCTCCTCCCTTTGCTTAGATAGATTATGCGGTAACAGGAGTTTCATGATGTATGCTGAATGATGGACTTCTGCTCTGCATGTTTTGCATGAGGTCCTTGACCTCTGCCTCCCCCAGGTTGTTCGGTTGCACCTTGAGAAGGTCCTTCTTGTTGTTTCCTTTTAGGGACCATCTATAATCACACAAGGATCAATTGTTAGTAAGGTTATTGAAAAAAGTTCAATGATTTCATACCTTACTCATTACCTTTAATAAATGTTGAATTCTTTACTAAGTGTGATTTTAGGGTTAGAAATTTTTCAAAGAAGTTGCCCTAAAAGTTTAATGTCGGACCTAGTTTTGAGGAACATTTGATAAAATGATGATAAAGAGAAGAATAGATTTGGCAATGAAGTACTCAGAGGGTATAAGATGATGTGGTGGCTTGCAACAAGTACAAATTACAAAAGTTATGCAAGTGGGTCCTCCCCAAAGCAGGTTCCAACCTATATGCCCTTGCGTAACCACACTTTAAGATGTCCGTAGGCATTAAAAGGGTTAAATGTAATCAATACCAATGCAACAAAACACACACATGTTAATACCATCCTGATGAGGTATGAATTCAATGCTATACAAGACACAAGTCACAAATACATGAACAGCGAGATGGAATGAATCGGAGAAGGGATTACAGAGATTGGGACATGAGGTAACTGACTCCAGGCATAATGAATCCTGTGTGTAAAGCATGATTAAGGTGTCATTAACCCATCATTCCAAGATTAGGACTAGGACCAAGTCCATTCCTCTAATCAATGACATCGCATTGTTTCATCCCATGATGAGCGACTATGAGAGTACCAAAACAATGAGGCGTACGATCACTTGGCATTTTGTTTAAGGGAGGAGTGATTTTTGTTTTGTGGCACTTTTCTTTTCATTTTCCTTTTCTCTTTTCCTCTCTTTTTTTTTTTGAATACTGAATCCAAAGAAGCTGCCAACCACCAGGCATGGGTGCATGTATTTCCAGTGGGACCCCCTAGAACAGCATTGGATTTTTGAGTGCCCTTTTTTGATTACTCTTACTCCCATTTTTCGTTAGATCTACAAGGATCTTAATACAACCACGTTGCATGATAACTCTCACAGAAGTCACCAAAGAGAATCCACAAGTTCCCTTGATGTCACACCCTGGCCATTCCCTCTTAGTCCATCATTTTTCACTCCGAGTACAATGAACACAAAATTAATTTTAAGTTTCAAGAATGTCAAGAATAGCACTGTACCCTCGAACAGAACCTCTTATTTGTAGGATGGATGAGTGGGTGTAATGGGCTCACTGTCCAAATAATTGATCACCGAGACTTGATAGCATAGAACAACACCTCAACCAACGAGCCACATGAGTATTTTATTCATGGATGAGATTACTCATAAAAAGATAAAAAGACAAAAAGATAAAACAATAAATTAAAAGGGTGAAAAACTGGAAAACAAAAAGTTCAAAAATTAAAGAAACAGAAAAAAATTTATTAATTCTGTGTTTTTAGAATGGAGGATACCCCCCATAACTAAATGGTTGAGCATGGCTAGAATTAATAAATGGAAGGTTGGGATCCTTGCATGTTGGAAATATTGGGACCTGGTCATACTTACCCAATTAGGGTTCACACACTTGATTAGAGTTGACATAGTGAGGCAAGTTATAAGATGTGGTTAATTTATAAGGAGTTGACCCACTATGGTACTTGTGACCGTAAGATGGTATGCAAGGATCAACATGTCTCCCCATGTGGCAATATTCATTAGGCCCCATGGTTGTTGGAGTATTGAGTGGTGGCCTTGATAAGGTAACATGAGGCGTTGGGTTCGAAGAGGAAGATGCACCACAGTGTTGGATTTGTGCTGAGTTGGCAGATGCAATGGTTTCTGAATTATGGTGTCCCTTTCGATAGTCACATCTAAAGAAGGAACACCTTCGACGTTGTGAAGGACCTCCACTATTGTTGACAATAACAGCACAAGTAATGTTTGTAGGTTGGTGTTGTGGTGCAAAATCTTTTGGCATAGCTAGCGGTGATGTAGAAGGGGGTGAAGTATGAGAATGTTGAGGTTGAGGAGAAGTGTAAGGTACATGAGGTGGTGATCTTGTTGGAGAGGACATGGGTGGATAGTACTCGGGAGAATGATAACGATGAGGTGAGGTAGAGGATGCTGATCTTGTTGGAGAAATAGGGTGTTGAACATAATAAGCATTTGGTGCTGGGACATACGAAGGGTATGGTCCAGTTGGCGGTGGCCTCCCCCACGACTGAGGTTTTTGCCACTGTGGTTGGACACAGTATTTTTGTACGAACTCTGGATGTAACATTCCTCCCCAATGCTCATGTAAATGTGACAAGATTGGACATTGACCTTTGGGGTGATCGTACAAGCAAATATTACATTGATACATATGATTGGTAGTTGAGTTCTTATCCTTATTATCTTCTACCCTTCTTTCTGATTATCTAGTGGGGTTCTGTCCTGTTTCTTGGTTCATCATGGTTCGTCCTCTAACAATGTTGGCATATTCTCCACATCTTTCATGTACCCAGTCCGTCATCTTATTAATCTTTGCCTCAATTTCATCTAGTGATTGCAAGATTGGCAAAGATGATTCCACCTCCGTGAAGTGAGTTGATTTCTCCTCTTCATGATCATGGACCCTTGTTAAGTTGAGATTTTGGTCCTAGTGAGAACTTTCAACATTCTCCCATTTGGCTATTTCTCCTTCTTCTTTTGCTATCCTCTTAATAAGCTCTTGGAATTGATGGGTTCGTACCTCATATAGTTGACCTCGGGTGTACATCCCTAGGGTCTCCCTTGTTTCATTAGGGAGCCCATCTATGATATGGTACATTAGCCTTTCCTCGAAGAACCCATGGCCTGGGTAGTTGTTTAATAGTGCATAATATCTTTCTAAGGCCATGTCCAAGGGTTCATGTTGCACTTGTTTTCATTCTTGGATTTTTCTCCTCAAGGCTGACACTCTCGCATAGGTTTGATATCTTTCGTTGAAAATTTCTACCATTGTTGGCCAACGTCAGATTGATTTGGGTTTTAACAACCTATACCATACTTTTGCTTGGCCAACGAGTGTCATAGGAAAGAGCTTAAGCTTTTGCCACCCATTATCAATATTGTTCCATGTACAAGCATCATAGAAGGCTTGTAAATGTTGTTACGGATTTGAATCATAGCCTCCTGAAAACTTGGGAAAGTTTTTTAAATCAAGCACAGGTAGACAACTTTCCTTACGATGCCTGCGGGCTATTTGAACAGCCTCCTGTATTTCCGTTAAGCTTGTGGTGGCCAGTAGGGGTTCATCGTCATTAGGTAAGTTATGCTTTCGTGCGTTGGGACGATGTTGTCTTCATTTATGTTTATAAGAAACCCCCACCTTGGGTTGCGTACTCCAATCTTCATTGTCATAATATTTGTTGGTTCTCCAATGAATTGACCTACTAGTTTTTGCGTTGTCATAGTCTTGTGAGAGAGACATGGTTGTGAAATTGTGTGTGAATTTATATGTGAATTTTTATAAATTTTTTCTTCCTAAAAGATATATCGTTAATTCCTTATACAATGATCTTGTATGATATAACTAATCTAGATAACTAGCACCATCCTCGGCAAC